>OZ026615.1:107423162-107470662 GCA_964020975.1 Hermodice carunculata | reverse complement strand
AGTGCTTTTATCTGTTATCCCCATGTTTCCAAGTCCATTAACTGCATTTTGAAGTATTGGCCCATGGCGTCGTGTAACGCCCTTAAAGAGGGATTTTACATTCAGGTTACTTTTATCCACAAATTGTACACACACAGCTTTACTTTTGCTGCGCAACAAGTTTAACTCTTTCAATGCCAAATTTTGGACTGATTCAACAGCTTTTATCTCAAACTATATGCATACTTAAACTTGAATGAAAGGGGGTCTTTGTTTTGTTTTGTTTTGTTTTCTTTTTCTTTTTGTTTGTTTGTTTTTTTTTTTTTACGAGGAATATGAATCTGGGATCCTAAAGATATTTCAGACTTGTCTGACTTTAGTTGATCGACTTTAGACGTAATCGGCACTGAAGAGTTAAAAGTTAAATCATGTTTGTAGATGGGACTCGCAGACCCCACACAGGCATGGTCAAAAGGCCAACACGAAAATATGTACGGAATACATGGTTTTGGAACTTTAGAATCCAACGAAAACTACTGCAGAAATATGAACATGAAATCTGGCGGCCCATGGTGTTACACGACAGCGCAGCATAAGAGATGGGATTATTGTTCCGTGCTATTCTGCAATGAGGAAAGTGAGTTACACCGAAGACCAACTACCTTATTGAATAAAGATGTGATTGTAATCTCTTGTTGAGAGGGCTATGCATATTATTATTCTTGAACGTGCAGCAGCAACACTAATACATATTGATAAAACATTTAATCGTACGATAGAAATAAATTAACTTAGAAAACCTTCCCCGCTATTTTTCTGAACTTGAAGTCCTACTGAGGTATAAATGTATGAACTTTCTATTCTTAACCAAAAAAATAAATATAAAATGTGAAACTTTGGAAACAAAAGAACATAAGGACTGCTATTAGTCCAAGATAATCTTTCTGTTCCGTTGGAAGAATATAATTATACCAGTTGGTTAGTGGGCGCATATTGCTTGCGTTACATGTTTCATTTGTTAACGATCCACAAGCGTTCCATATATATGTAAACGTATATATATGTATGTATATATATATATATATATATATATACTCGCAGGGCGACAAAATGAACTGTCAGTATTTTTTTCATCCACCCTGACACTTTTTTCTTTTATAAAACTAGTTGGGCTCTGCGCCTTTCAAGGTGGCACCTGTGTCGAGAGTCATTGTTGTCCCTATCACCACTTTGCTGAAAAGATCTGTTCTACAGGTAAAGTTTGTTGTTTGGAGAAGGCAAACTGTAATTGGAAAAAGGAAGACAAAGGTAAGTATATGGCTTAGATGTCAACGTTTAAACAAATTTCATTTGATCTTACGTAATCTGCGTGATTAAATTTCATTTTTCTGTATACTATTTGAATTAGATTCTTCAGACGAAAATATGTTTTGTGGGGACCAAGTATCTCACTCCAATACGGTTTAAATTGACCGATATAATATATTTCATATATTTCTTCGCCCGTTTTGGTCCGTAGGCTATAAAGCAAGGCACATGTAAGACATGCAAGAAGTACAAATGGGACGACATCGCTAGAATAGTGAGGGTGATTCAGTGTTATATCATTGTGCGATATATATATATATATATATATATATATATATGTATATATATATATATATGTATGTATATAAATATATATGTATGTATATATATATATATATATATATATATATATATATATATATATATATATATATATATATATATATATATATATATATATATATATATATATATATATATATATATATATGCCTTTTTTTATATCAATGAAGAACTAAGTGAGGCAGGCTGGCCAGAAGGTAGCTACGGCATTCCCATGACTTTCTTTGGTTGCCCAATTTCTCCCATCACAACATGGCTGACTGGAAGTGTGGTTTTTCGATTACCTAAAAGTTATAACTTCAACAGATCAGTTGAGTATCACCAAAAGGGACCAGAGTCTAAGAAGCGCATAGGTCTCAATTTCTGTATGAAGAAAAGCGAATTTTCTTACAACAGTCCCTTATGGCCAAAGGGAACATTTTGTATCTATGGATTTGGAAACGAATGCCCACCAGGTAAGCTGGTGTACTTGATGAACTTATCTGATGTATAGTGATATATATATATATATATATATATATATATATATATATATATATATATATATATATATATATATATATATATATACATATATGTGTGTGTGTGTGTATATATACATATATATGTATATATATATATATTACAATTCATTAAAGTAGGTTAAAATAATTCACAAGATACTAAGGTGCATCTGCGAGATCTACAGCGAAATGAATTATTGCCCAGGTACAAATTCACCGTTGCAAGGTAGTGAGGAGGTTTTTGCAGATGAAGAAAAAAAAAACACACACACACACACTGAACTCAGGCATTTTATACATTGATATGTGACTAGGGTTTACTGACAGTTGGCATCAGTTGATGATATTTCTGTTTGAAGATATTAGGAACAAACAAATACTATTTGCATGGGTGGATTTGGTCAACATGCAATAATCTTGAATTAGAAAACACTAAATATTAAATATTATCGGTGTCTTTTTAATCTAGGTTTTACGCCAGGAGAGATTAATATCACTCTGGCTAATGGATTACACGCTGATGTTTTGGGGTTTACACCTACAGCCGTATCAAAGACCGACAAGAAAACATTTCAAATTAAGTATTGCTGCAAGGACGGCGAAAAACACATGGATGCGTTGAAGTTTTCCTTCAATGTTGAAGCTCTTCTCTTGATTGAGGTCACTTCATGACTTTTCTTTTTGAATGTATCAATATGCATATTGAGGTTACATATATCTGTTTTAGTGCTTAACCAGCTAGGTTATGAAACTGCGTTATGAGACATGTTATGCGCGTTTGTTATAGTGTAGAAAAGTATGCCGTCACAAAAGAGCTAAAAAACGGAGTTTTTTTTTTTTTTTTTTTTTTTTGCTATACAATGCGTCCACGCACCTTTACTGATATTGATTTCATTGATAGACACACAAATGATAATACCACTTCCGGTGACCCAATCCCAAATGTGTCAGGTAACTTTATCATGTATTATGACAGAAAGAACATTTACAAATTCATTTGCACATCAAAGCATATAGGGTAGGGACCTGTTGGCCATTTTATATATATATAAAAGGTGTTTAAACCAAAGCATAAGTTTCCATACAAGCAGACTTAGTCTTGTTAGAGGTGTCTAGATTTGATAGACAAATATACCTCCTTATGTACAGCCGGGTGTCTGGTGGTCAAGAAATCTCAAACAGTAATACCATTAACGTCGCTGGCGCGTCAGCAGCGCCTTACACAGTGCAATAACGTCATAATTCAAGTATAACAAAACTACCATGTGTTCTATGGTCATACAACTTCAAACATAAAGATTAAAGGTACGTGTTAACCAAATCATCTTACATGAAATATATATATATATATATATATATATATATATATATATATATATATATACATATATATATACATATATATATACATATATATATATATATATATATATATATATATATATATATATATATATATATATATATATAAAGGTTTCGGAAACAAAAGCAAGACATAGAGCACACAAATTAATGAAACTGTGGGAAGACAAAAATTACTGCAAGCAAACATGTGGTGAACAATTTGAGCAATGGCTGTGTACGCTTTCAGCCATTAAATAGGTACGTGGCACCATAGCACCTTACTCTAACATAGTGAATGCACGCACCAGCTAATAGATTTACTAGGCTGGAACCCGGCACGATGTAAGTAGTTTATATTCATATATATTTGCATTGATGCAGGTACCAGTTTAGAATTTTACCACCATACCACAAGTACTACTTCTGGAACGGTGCCTCATGCTACTAGCATATGCGGATCGGCTGGTGTTGTTCAAATATGGTGACACACATTTAGAAATCTCACTCATGTAATTATACATTTTGTCCAAGTGGATTAAGCTCTTTGCATTATTGCATTAAATGGCTTTTCCTTACACTCGGCATTGTGAGCAATACCGTCATGACCCTCACAACGGAGCTTTACAAAATAAAGTAGGCAGTGGTCGGCAAGGCGGACTGCAACACAATGCACCAGGTTGAGCGTCAGGTAAAGAAATGGCTTTCTTCTGTCATCCATGCTCCTGATCCTTTTACAACAGATACATTATATATATGTTATATGATTAGTACCCGATGGCATGTAGTATAAAGTAAATGCATCACCATAAGTTTGATTATTTATAATCATGCATACATCAGTGTTAATGACGCAACTCGCCTGCTTGGAAAAATCAATATTTGGCGTGCATGTATATACATAGACGCAGATGCAGAATAACTGTGCATGAATGCTTCGTTAATCTTTGAACTTGAGTTATAGCTTCCTCCCGTATGTCAGTATTGGCTACAAAGAAAATAGAATGCCTCCGTTGTCACGTTTTGCATCTGTGTTCCTTGTGATGATCACTGGACCAAATTTAAAATGCCCTGTTTTTCTTTCGCAATTCACCTCTTCTGGGGATGACTGAGTATGGAAGATTTAATTTTCCTTGAAGTTAGTGCATGCATTCAAGTTGCAAGTGGGTTGGGTGTGAGGGGTATGACGAAAAGAACCTGTTCACAATGGAATGGAATGAGCTCATAGTTTTCTGATGTATATCATTTTGAATATTTGTCGGAGAGAGACTCAGCAAGTTCTCAAATTTCAGTTGGGTCACTTTAATTATTATTATTATTATTATTATTATTATTATTATTATTATTATTATTATTATTATTATTATTATTATTATTATTATTATTATTTCGTCCATGATTTTTCTTTTTTCAAATTTGGAGAACGGGAAGATGTCTATCATATGTATTGATTTTCATCGTGAAGAAAACATCATTTTAGGTCTCATGTTACGTTATGACATCAATTAAAAGATAATGCCGTTGTTACCAGTTGTTGTTTAATGATGAATGTTGCAAGTAAAGACTCCGAAAATATCATTATCAGAAATGGAATTTTGCTTATGACACAAGACCTCCAATCTTAAATATTTTACAATATTCCTGCACACACAGCACCTTGTATATCGTCAATGGGTGGGTCAATAAAGAGTTAGCATGTAAAGCAAAACAAAAAATCTAAAACACCCTCAACAAAAACTAACAAAAACAAACAAACAAAAACAAACCAAAAAATTTAAAAAAAAAACAAAAACAAAAAGGTAAACAAAAAGCAAAAAAAAAAAAAAAACCCACCGTAAAAGATTGAAAAGTACGAATTTCTCATAATGTAAGAGTCGCAGTTTCAGGTTCAAAAAATGTGGCCAACATAAAGCTTCGCACAGATATATGACGTATCAGTGACTCCAAAATGAAAATCGAAATACATCTATTTATGGTATAAAAAGCAAACCCTTTTTCTTCATGCGAAATTGAAACGTCAAAAGCGTACAGATGGACGTAAATTGAAAAGTGAATGAATGAGTGAACAAATGGATGAACAGCAATACAACATTGTCAGTAAATAAGCGTCACGGGAGGTTCCCATGTGAAGTTCTTTTCGGTTCTATTGCAATTAGCCAGGAATTTGAGCTTGTTGTTCATAATTTTTTAACGTTTGTTTTCAAATTATTGCACCCGCAGACATTTACAAAAGAACCATGGTCACAAAGCACTGTGCTCAACATATGCTGCGCAGAGCTCCCAACGTGGATACAACCAAGTTAACATAAAGTCTAAGGCCGTATGCTTCTAAGAAAACTGCAGATGTTCACGTTTACATTGCCATTACAATTTGCCTAGTGTACCTAACAATAGCTTTCTTAAAATTGAAATTCTATTTCGGTTGAAATAATAAATTGTAAGATAAATCAGATCCCCGTATGTTTCACTTCCAAAGTGAGCATTTCAACCAGAATGTCAAACGTATCAGTAAAATGTAGTAATGTTGATCAAAAATATCATAGGTAAAACAAGGTAAAAATTGTCAAGTGGCAGAAAGTTTCCCTCATATGATCTAGTAAGACGTCAATGTTTAAAGTATCGGTATCACATTTTATTTTAAAAAGTATCTGCTGTCTTCCGATGGTAAAACAACTTCACAACTAAGAAAAGTGTGCAGGAGCGAACTAATAGACATGTATTTATCCCAAATGCAGAGAGGCCATCAGTGTCCAGAAGTGTCTGGCATGCAACTTTACAGGGAGTTTATATCGATGCCAATTGGAACGAACGGTTCTGTCAGAACTAATGGAAGTCTTCCGCACGTATGGTTCGGTGGGGGAAATGTGACATTTTATTATTGTTACTATCAAAGTAAGACTGTTTGTTGAAATATAGTGCCACTCATGTATTTTTAAAGGCTCTCATTTTGTCTCTGTGTACATGCGTATTTCAATTACAAAAATAAGAGGCGCAGATGTAGAGTGTTATATGAAGATAATGTTCAGGTGTATAAGTGGATAATTGTTTTCACCTGTAAAAAAGGCATGGTTACTATCTCATCTAGAGTGTTTCTGAAGACAGTGGGAGCTTTTTAAATATTTAATTATTTGCATAATATACTTATCTGCCAGGTTTAGGACACCCGAAAGAAAAAAGAATTAGATGGCACGAACAACAAGAGAGCAAAAGAAACGTACGGGCAGAAAAGAGATAGAGAATATTCAAAACGCAGGGGACAGTCCTTTCCTGCCGCTTCTGGCTTAAACTATCTTTTTGTTGTTGTGTTTTGTTTTGTTTGTTTGTTTTTTTTTTTGTTTTGTTTTTTTGTTTTTTGTTTTTTTTGTTTTTTTGTTTTTTTTGTTTGTTTTGTTTTTTGTTTTTGTTTTGTTTTGGTTTTGTTTTTGTTTTTGGGTTTTTTTGGTTTTGGTTTTGTCATAACACACCTGTCAGTCAGCTTAGCTCACGTGACGGGTGATCGTCATTCGGCGATCTGTCTCTCTGCAAGCGCTTCTATAAGTGCGTCTAGGGGGTGAGGCATCTCTTGCGAACGTGTAAAAGAAAAAAAAATAAAGTAACTTCTCAAGAATGCTGCGGACTTCTGCCAATACTAGTCATTGCAGTGGAATGTTGCATTGTCCAGCCTCTTAGTGGCTTCATCTTCAGGTTTCTGTGTGAATGCGTCAGCTTGCTTCAATATAGATCGGATATCTAATCAGGATGAACATAGGTACACGTAGGCCGGGTAAATTATATTTCTATTCGGCCAATTGGGCTCCTTATTGATGTATAATATTAACTTAGATCATCACATGAATTAAATTTCAACAAAATTTGAAGGCGAAGTGATAAGCTGTAGTACGCCTAGCTCAATGGCCAATTCCACATGTAAAACTTACAGTGGTTAATTGAATTTTGCGGTGACTTACTGTGCTGCTGTCATAGCAACTATCTGTGGCTTGCTTGTAATACTAGTTTAAATATCATAGATCCCAACTTGTGCAACACGTGGTGCTGCAATTTGTATTATTATAATGAGTGTGTGTGTGTGTGTGTGTGTGTGTGTGTGTATGTGTGTGTGTGTGTGTGTGAGTGAGAGAGAGAGACTGATTGGGCGTTAGTATATGCGTTTTTGTGTGAGAGTGACATGGAAAATGACCGGTAAATACAATAAAGGTAAATGGTGACAGTTGTATATATTTACCTGCACATGTTTTAATGGAGATCAAAGTAGGTTGTACTAATGCAGAGGAACTAAAATACTCTTTTGGTAGCAGCCTTTGGTATGCACGAAGGAAGTGCTTGGAGAAAGTAGGAGCAGTTTAGGTTATCCGAAACATTTTGATCAAATTATTGCTAACCGTAATGAACCGTTTGTCTGCAGAACAGGGTTCAAAATGATATATTCAGGAAAGGCATGACTATGTCGGAGTAAAAGAATAGTCGATATGAATTCTACGGCATTGATAACTTGGCGTTTGTATTCTTTAATTGTGAAATGCATGACAGAATGGCCAATGAACGCCCATTGCATAGACCTTTTTCGTGACCAGTTGTGTTCTTTGTCAGGACCAAGTACCTGCTATTACCCAAGTGATATTGGCGCAAGTTATAGAGGATCAATTATGGTGACATCTGATGGAGCCTGCAGGTATAACGTAAAATAACTTTATCTGTTTCTGACGATGGTGCGATAAATAATGTAGATCTGTGTGTGTGTGTGTGTGTGTGTGTGTGTGTGTGTCTTAATTCATCCATTATTTCTTATATAACAATATATATATATATATATATATATATATATATATATATATATATATATATATATATATATATATATATTTGTATTTGTGTCTTTTTGCCCAGAACCACTTCCTAGTAGTCAATATCCCAATCCGCAGTTCGAACTCTTTACTCTCCATAAGCTTACCTGTCCCTGTCTAACCTGTATACATATGGAATTACTATTGTCTATATGTATATGTATATATATATATATATATATATATATATATATATATATATATATATATATATATATATCTATATATATATCGTACTTTTTTTTTGTTTATCTAGATAATCTGATCAATTTGCGTAGCGACAAAAATCTTGAACTGCCAATTCTGATAATTTAAGACGTAGGCAAAAAAGTTGAAAAAAACCCGGAAACACGGTGTTTGTGTTGATTGAATATTCAACTTTCTTTACACCTGAATATAGTTAGAATGACTAAAGTAATTACAATAGTAAGGTTTACATTTGAAGAACTTTAATGCACTGGCTACCTTGGCTAAATTTCAGATACCCTTTGGCCATTACCAAGAATCAATGTGGTTCTTCATAATATGTTGACTTACACCTATATTCATTTTGAGTGATACGTTTCTCGTTAGTTTATTATACGCCGGTATTATCGAGGGCCTTTAGATTTTGTATGCGTAGGCTGAGCCAAAAGTAACAGAATTATGGATTGATCATTCTTGTAATTAGCAAACCTTGACCTTTTTAGGAGTAAACGGTACCATAATAAAAATGTGTTGTTTCAGTGAGTCTTTTTATTAGTCAGTTGCGTGAGCCAAGCTGTTCATAGATGTCGAGTGAGGTTAGGGATAAACCAGCTGTAAACTCTTTTCATTGGGGTCAAATATGTGTTTGTCATACTAGGTTAAATAGAGACAACAAAACGTATATTATGTATTTAGTGCAAAATTAAACACATGTGCATAAAATCAGGGAGGGTTGATTATGTTGAGGTGCATCATCTCAGTAAACTAAGCTTTCCGAAAGTATGTGAAAATAAAGCTTAGCACATTTATATCACCTTTACTGTGTGTGTAAGTTGATTTTTCATTCTCTTTACATTTAATTTCACAAGTGAAGTTTAAGCGCCAGCCATGCTATCAAGAGAGATAAAGACCATGCCAATCCATCAATAACAGTTTTGCTAAAATTTTGGCGTGCCCAGCTTATCATTTCCAATGTGTCTTTTTGCGGCAATGTTCAATTGACGTGTGGCGATAAGACGAATGATTCGTTCCCAGTTATTTTGCCATTTGAACTTTTGCCAATTGGTTGTGATAGTGAGGCTCTTTTGAATTCTTTATTTCCGGGGGAGTTTTTTATTTAGTGTGTACCTCTAACCTTTCAGTTTCAGTGTTTATAGAGTCTCTAACTTTTCGTAGCAGATAAATATTTTGACAAGAGAAAATCATATCGGACTGCTGCTTGTACAACCTTTGGACTTCGGTTGTAAGTCTTTTTATTCGTTCGATTCTAGGCTTTGACGGATCGATTTAAAAATACCAATGGCATTTCCGCTATGCCTGACATTACTCAGGAAGGAACTGGATTTGTCTGGATAAAATGTCTAATTTTGACTTTTTTTCTGCCCGCTTGAATCTATAGACTTGATGTATAAAAAACTACAGGTACTTGTAAATTGCCTCTTTTCTCGGAAAGTCGAGTTTTGGAACCAAAATCTTATGTTCAGATCTGTGAATAGTGGTCATGCAAAAGACTGAAAATATATATAGCCAACACAAATGTCATGCATAACTCTTATGAGAGTGCACTGCCGCGATTCTGTACTAAAAGGGCATTTTCTAAATAATAAACTGGACATATTGCTGCCTCATCGTATTGAAGCGAGCTATACGAAGCAAAATATTTTTGCAATAATGATGATGATGATGATGATGATATTGTAGGCCCTGGAGCGCTTCTGGTCGAAACTGGATGGGTGTTGGTGCAGAACAACTTCAATATGCTGGATTCCAGCATGACAGCATGTGTCGCCAACAACGCCATTTTTTTCTGATGCCTTGGTGCAGAAACTTGGATGCCAGCCTTGTGGAATGTGACACCGTACCTGTGTGCAGTATGTAGTATAACTGATATGTAGCGGAACAGCTGTAATGTATTTAGAAAAGGAACTTTATTGATTACTCCTTATGCACAAAAGAATGATTGTTTTGCCATGCAACAACCCTGTAATATAACAATTATATACACGACATGGTGCAAACCACACTAAATTGCAACCAAAAGAAATGATGCACTGAAGCGAAAGAACAGATCGTCCAAACAAGCAGCAAAAGTACCCACCGTATGAAATTTAACACGGAGAGCTTTCCGAAAAATAAAGTCTATCGATAATGCACATGCACATGTAACTGCCAATTGTCTGGGGAAGAATGAAGTTTATAGAAACTAGGAATCTTAACTATATGTAGCCAATGAGTATCACTCAGCAAAAAATGGCAAACTATCGTATGGTTTTATATTATGGAGCCGATTTCGCGTTTCTGAGTGTTAAGCATAAGGTATTCTGGTATCCACGTACGCATCGCCTTTGTCAAGGCTAGGATCACCACACGACAATGCATTTAAAGTAGAAAGGGCCTTGCTCCTGTGTGGCGAATAGTGTGGTTTCAACTTGCAGAGAATGATGGTTCCGACTTAAATTGTTCATTTGCAGGGGCTACCATCACTCACAAGGACATTTTAGCTCAACTGACTTGTCAGATAGCTGAAGATTTTGAATGCTGAGCCGTAGGTCGGCGTCCTCCGTTGTCTGTCAGTTTTCCATCTGCAAATCACATTTTCAACTACTTCTCCAAACTGTTTGGTCAGATCCACTTTACAGTTTGGAACGATTTACCGACGATTTACAGTGGGCGGGTTTCAATCAAATGTGTTCAAATGTTGATGCTCCATGGAGTTTTGATTTGGTTAAATGATTTTTAATTTTATTTATTCATTTTTCAAATAAAGCTTTACAGAAACATTTTATAAAAACTGACGCTTCAATTGCTTCAAAATTGTATAAAAACACTTGTTTTGCGGAGCCCCAAACGTTGATTTATTCGACGAATAACGCTGCAATTTTTTCTACATTTCAAGCATTTTTGTGTGTTTTCGCAATTTGAAACTTCTTCTGCAAAAGTCTTACTGAGATTGCTCCGACAGCTGGTGGAATTTTACCTTACTGAAGGGTTAAACAAAATTTTTCGCCAGATGGTGAAACTTTAGGTACCTTATGTTTAACAAATTCTTCAATTTTGCCAATTTAGTGGGAATACACATGAGGCTAGTCCCTACCAAGTTTGTTCAAATGATAACCTCGCTAATTTTTCGGTGTTTTGTTTGTTTGCTTGTTTGGGTTTTTGCGTTCATTTTTTATTTTTCTTGCTTTTCTTCATTTTCTGGGAGAGTCTTTGAAAAAGTCTTCTACAGACTAGGTAATATCCTTTGAAATTGCATGGAAACACTTCTGTACCCCCCCCCCCCCTTAATTTGTTCAACGGCAGGCAATGTTACATATTTACGTTATATACCATTTTTTGTGTATTTCCGCTATTTTCGACTTCTTCTCCAAAGTTTCACTCAACCACCCAAATTGTTTTGGAAATGTAGCTTGCAGGCGGTTTTAAACAATGTTTTTCACTGGGCGGCGATACTCTCAATCAATAAAATTTACCATTTTCATCCTCTTTAATAATCTCGTACTTTATGTTATTGCATGTATACCTGTCAATTACTTTGTAGTTAAATGAGGATTGCTATGAAAATTCACGTTTTTACCGTTAAAATGCGTCAATCAGATTCACTCCAAACTTGGCAGGGGTGTACCTAACGCTACTTTGTATCAATTTGTCCAAATGACCATAGTCCAATGATTTTAGGATTTTCCGATTCTTTGGGGGGCTTTTGTTTGTGTGTTTGTTTGTTTGTTTTTAATTGTTTAGTTAAAGGTTAAAAAATCTCCTTCTGCGAAACCGCATCCCAATTCCTATAATATTGCTAATAGGCATTTGTTCAACATCTGGCGCAGTTATGTTTCTTGTTTTTTTAAAAGCAGCGGTTTTTTTTGGGGGGGGGGGGCGGGGGGTTCGTTCCAAAAGTAATTTTGATTCTATTCAGACTCATTGATAGAGAACATGAACCTGATCAAATTGGCCGCTTTGTGATCATGTTTTTTCTTCTGATTTCAAACAAATTATCGAAATTGACAAAAATCGGTAACGACATGTGTACATTAAAACATGAGCGATAGGTTTAAACGAAAGTGACCTTGACGCCAGTTTCAAGTTCACAGGTTCACTTCAGTTTTTGTGTTAATATAAAGTCAACTGAGCACAAGGATGTAACGGACCTTTTCTTAATGTTGTATACAACATTTTTAAATCGGAAAACTGAAAAAACCGTGTGATATATAAACAGGAATGTACTCTGTGCCTAAATGTATAACTGCAAGCCATCTCTATTCAAAATTTTGACAATAAGAATAACTACCAAAAGAGACAATCAAGTAAAGAAACAATAAGTTAAGTGACGAAAGAGACCCGGACAAAGCGAAACGAAATTAATCATTTTACTTAATCATAAGTTCGGTATTACAGGAATAAGCAAAAAAAAACATGTTTTAGGAATCTAAGCATGAAATTTATGATTTATCTAATGATGAACGCTAATTAAAATGTTAAGATGATGAAGCTGTTTAGTAGTAATAGTAGTAGTAGTAGTAGAAGTAGTAGTAGTAGTAGTAGTAGTAGTAGTAGTAGTAGTAGTAGTAGTAGTAGTAGTAGTAGTAGTAGTAGTAGTAGTAGTAGTAGTAGTAGTAGTAGTGAAGGAGCTGATTTGTCAATATCATGGCGGAGACTACTTTTGCTGAAAGTAACAATGTTTTGTTCTCTTTTGCACAATCAGTAAATGTAATTGTCGGCTTATTAGCAGACGACATTGTCCTTGGTAGTTCAAATGCCAATTTAGAAAATATTTGGCACATTACTGTATCTGGTTAAAACCCTTCTTATTTGATCGGTAATTTTTGCATAAATGTATCATCAGGATATTCGTGCGTCCTGGACCTAATGTATCTAAACTTTTACTTGCGGTCCACTTTCGGAAACCATATCTTTTATTAGACGAAATGTTGTGAGGGGAATCGAGGTTTCCCCATACAGGATAGAATTGCTATTCAGAGAGGGGGAGAGAGAGAGAAAGAGAGAGAGAGAGAGAGAGAGAGAGAGAGCTAGAGAGAGAGAGAGAGAGAAAGAGAGAGAGAGAGAGAGTAAAACAACCACGAGTGACAGTATGACCCGATTTCGAGGAAATCTAGGTCACGGTTACCGACAAGTAGGTCAAATATGTATATATATATATATACACATGGTAAAACTAGAAAAGTAGTTGAAAGTTTGAGAAAAGTGAGGCAAAGTGCAAATCCACATATTATTAGGAATTGGCACTATGCTTTGGTTTAACCCTCTTTATGTATTGCTACATCACGTTTGTCTGTAATCATAAAACGAATCTGAATTGCTTTGTTGAACTTCAGAATAAAATGTTACCCTCAGTATTCTGACTGCACTACACATATTTGTTTTCTGAGTACCATATGATGATGATGATAATAATAATAATAATAATAATAATAATAATAATAATAATAACAACAATAATAATAATAATAGTAGTAGTAGTAGTAGTAGTAGTAGTAGTAGTAGTAGTAGTAGTAGTAGTAGTAGTAGTAATAATAATAATAATAATAATAATGATGTTGACAGATTTTTCCTTGACGAATTTCGAAGAAATTGCAAGCGGCTATCCTGTAAGGCTAAAACAAGGGTCCCTTACCATGGCCAGGCTATCGTTGGATAAAAATATCGGTAAACAATGAGGACTATAGTTATAATTATAGTTGTTGTTCTTGTTGTCGTCTTTGTAATTGTTTGCGCGACTGACACGAAAAAGAACAGTTGGCCCGTCGTTGTATTGAAAATGATGTGTTTTAATACAGGAGGTAGTTGCAAATGCTTGTTCGAATCCGATAAGGGTCATCAAGAAATAAGCTGATGCAGGAACAGACAATAATTCGATGCAATATGTGGCCGTCGAGCAAAGACCATGCTCAGTTTGTCATTTATACAATGAGTCAACGGCCCTCTTTGGTGTACGCTTATTGTCCCCCTCATATCATATTCCCTTTGCCCTTTGATGTCTTTGATCAAAGTTTTTGTAATAAGGAAAAAATGAACGGGGAAATGCAACATACCGTGACAACTGCTCATGCTGATAGCTGGTAAATGAGGAGATATGTTGAATACGGGCATGGTGCGAAAGCACGTTGAACGCACTCGTGAAGTAATTGTACTGACCTAGATGTACTCGTAAAGTGATTGTACTGACCTAGATGTACTCGTGAAGTAATTGTACTGACCTAGATGTACTCGTAAAGTAATTGTACTGACCTAGATGTACTCGTTAAGTAATTATACTGACCTAGATGTACTCGTAAAGTAATTGTACTGACCTAGATGTACTCGTGAAGTGATTGTACTGACCTAGATGTACTCGTAAAGTAATTGTACTGACCTAGATGTAAGCTGCTGCCGTTCTATTACCTGGCCATCAGTGGACGTATCTAGAATAGTAACAACCTCTATTTTGTATTGCAGACACTTGTGCCCGGGAGCTGCATGTACATAGACCGTACGTCCAAATTGACATGCAGGAGCTATATGAAGTGGTGGCCATTTTTCTTTACTTTGAACTGCGTGAGTGTATGGCGTGATGCCGTGTTTATATGAGAGAGTAAACATCTTTATGTCTTTGCACTATATGAGTTTATGGCTTGCTAGAATGTGCTTTTCTAAAGATTTTTCCCTAGGAATCAAAATAAAATGAGAAACACATTAAAAATGTGTTATTTGCACATGAATCGATTTATAAAAGGTTGACTACTAAAAATAAAGTTAAGAAATGGAACAATGGTTGCATTAGAACTTTCTCATTTGAATTTATGTGCCCACAAATAACAATTATAGTGTGCGTAAATTCCGAAAAGCAAAAAACACAAAAATATAACGGGACATCAGTATTGAGGTGTGTGTTTAATTGTGTGAATATCATGTAATCATCGACACCGCCCTAAAAGTATGAATAGCTCCTAAATGTCAGGCTGGAACCAACCATACTGAGTCACAAGTAACTTATGCCCCCCCCCCTCCCCCGTTGCAGAAAAGCGCTCTTAGTCGCATCTTTAGGGGCCACGTTAAATAGATTTCAGTCCTTAATATCCTTCATACAAGTGCTTACGACTCATATATCTCATCCACATATATGTTGCCGCCAAGTCAGAAATGAATGAAACATCCACATCGTATGGAAGAGTCACTTTTCCACATCCACATCACACTGCATACACACATGCCCACGCGCGCGCACATACACACACAGGCCATATATATAAGTATAGTTATATGGCAAAATTAAGCATCTTATGTTCTTTAGTGAAACTTTCAAAAATCTTTTTGTAGTAGTAGTAGTAGTAGTAGTAGTAGTAGTAGTAGTAGTAGTAGTAGTAGTAGTAGTAGTAGTAGTAGTAGTAGTAGTAGTAGTAGCAGCAGTAGTAGTAGTTCTGTTCTAGACAGGAACGTTTCAGGTTCGACAGTCGTTTTTGCAGCATGCATTGTATGCATTCTACCTTCGAGACCTTGTGTAGGGCGATAAATGGTGAAAATATAAGGCCCTATTCATTAAACATATATTGCAAGAGGACTTCAGAAATGTCTTTCTTGTTTATTGATATTTTTGCTGTGTCGGTGTCCTGTACAGACCACAAGGCTGCCAAATGTCTAAGATAGCCAAATGTGTGAAAGACTTTATACATTAGAATATGAATTGTATGCACTTGTTACATGACATAGGGCACATACGTTCAACTTCAATACTTTGCCATTTTAAAAAAACACACAACAGCTTTAGGGTGACTAAGTGCATTTAATATATATATATATATATATATATATATATATATATATATATATATATATATATATATATATATATATATATATATATATATATGTATATATATATATGTACATGTCATGGGGATAGCGGATTTTCTCTCTCTTTCTCTCTCTCTTTTGCAAATACCCTTAAAGTGAATGAGAAGTGCTGCTACCACCAGCTGGTTAATTGTATGTTAATTACAGCATGCGGCAGACCTTTACACGTAACCTCTTGTCACCTCATCCTGGCCGGCATGCTCGGCCCACAAACAGAGAGGAAAGAAAAGCTTTTTATCACATGACAATTGTTGAATGACATCAGAGATAAAAGCCCTCACAGGAAGTAAAAAGCGAGCCACTTTTTCTGGCCACTTCCTATTGCCTGTAAGACAGTATTTCAAAACGGTCGACTATATGTGTATATATATATATATATATATATATATATATATATATATATATATATATATATATATATATATATACATATATATATATATATATATATATGTGTGTGTGTGTGTGTGTGTGTGTGTGTGTGTGTGTGTGTGCATCATAATTTGAGGTAGGAATTACAAGGTGGATGTTCTTCGCATACGCAATAATAAGTGACAGCTCATTATGGCAGCTATGCAAATGTATGTTTGCTTCATATAGTTGCATATATTTACATTGATAAGGATTAATCAACCCTTAAAGCGCTGATATAAGATTGAGGCAACAGCTTTCCTCGGGGCAATTTGTGCGCAGTGTCCCAAGGAAAGTTCTTGACTAAGACTACCTTTTGCTTTAGACTAAGTTTGTTGTTATGCGAATGAAAGGTATAAAGAGTGCCTTTGTCATCAGGTAAGGGTTGCCTGCCTTTGAGGAATTTTAAGTACTCAAACCGTCTTCAATTACGAAGTCACGAGGCTGCGCAATGACAATATGAAAAGTAAATAGTTCCTATTGCCTGCCTTTGAGGAATTTTAAGTACTCAAACAGTCTTCAATTACAAAGTCACGAGGCTGCGCAATGACAATATGAAAAGAAAATAGTTCCTAATCTGTATTAAATATTTTACTGCCAGGGCAAAGAATAGTAAGACCTGGTGTGGTTAAACGTGTTATGGCTGATTCCATGAAGCATTTCTCATCAAATTTAATTTTGGTCAAGATGTCAACTTATTTCACTGGTTTTATCATCTCCTTTTTCCATAATTTTTACACATGGTTTTTAGTAATTATCTGTAAATGCATTTATAATTCAATTCTGATTAAATGTGAGAGAAAATTGGCAAAGGTGTTTCATCATCTCCTGAATTTACTATCTTTATGCAATACAAACACTTCCGAATTTTCATATTTGTTATCTTTTGGTTGTTATGTAGTCCTATGTGCATTGGATGCAGCAATGTCTTTAAACACTTATCATACCAGGCCTGCTCTACTCTCACAGGATGGACTAAGATACATGCTTTGCACAAGTTTGTGTCCCACCCATCTCGTCCCCTCCACAAATAGTCAAGTGAATAAGAGTCAGTGTAACAGGTTATACATGATTTGGTCAAAATATGATAAATATTGCTGTTGTAGAGCATTGCATTAAATGCTGATCTTTTAGCAATCCTACATGCATGTTAAAGATATCAAATCTAAATGTCTGACGAAACTATTGCAATGGCGAGTGTTATGTATATGTAGTGGGCTTCTCATCTGATTTACAAAAAAAAGAAGAAGAAAGAAGAAGAAGAAGAAGAAGAAGAAGAAGAAGAAGAAGAAAGAAGAAGAAGAATAAGAAGAAAGAAGAATAAGAATAATAAGAAGAAGAGGTGAAGAAGAAGAAGAAGAAGAAGAAGAAGAAGAAGAAGAAGAAGAAGAAGAAGAAGAAGAAGAAGAAGAAGAAGAAGAAGAAGAAGAAGAAGAAGAAGAAGAAGAAGAAGAAGAAGAAGAAGAAGAAGAAGAAATTTAACAGTGGTTGTGCAATTCACGGATACATGTTCTTACCTCCAAATATCAGGAAGTACTAAAATTCTTAGGTTGTTTGCAAAATGTTTAGCAGATTTGGTACAATTCTTAATGTTTCAGCACAATCATGTAAGCAAATTGCTAAACTGATGTTGGCGGATATTCATGTGGGTCTTTATCCAGATGACTTCTCTGACAGAAGCGCTTCCTTGTGCGCACGGAATGTGACAGGTGGCACACAGTTGAAATTGATGGTCAGGTAAACTAACTGTGCGATACAGGCCAGCTGATCATTCCCTGATTTTAATACATGTAGAAACAACAACAACACACACACACACACACACACACACATATATATATATATATATATACATATATATATATATATATATATATATATATATATATATATACACATATATATATATATCCATGTAAATTAACCGCTGAAGTCATGTGTAGTTGATCATAATTTTTGTCTACAGTGTGTGAAAAATATAGAGCCTTGCATATGTAATGTTCACGTGATGCATCTGGAAGCAATTGGGGTCTGTCACTCAGAAAAGACTCATGTGATTAATATCGTAATAATGACAAAAATATCAATGACCCATCTTTGTCAATTGATTTTCACAGTACAGATGTCAAAGATATGATAAGCAAATCGCGTGTTTACGAAATGCATCCAAACAATTATTCATTTGCAAGTTTCAGCGTGATAAACAGTAGAAAAACAGATCAGCACACATAAACATGCTTTCCGATTGATATTTTTGTAATGCCTTTCAACATTTGTATCATACACCGATTAAAGTTTATCAGATATGGGTACAACCATCAGAGCCGTTGACTGAAAGTTTTATTATGAAATTTCAGTCACTCACAAATGATTTTCGTCACGAAAAAACATTTGTGCTAAATTATGCTTTTTAAGTTCTTTGTGACAAAATTGATATTGAAATTAAAATACATGAGGGCATTACATGGATTCTTTGCTTGGAGCATGAGTTACATTCAGCTTGTTTATGGACCTCTGATGGGTAACTCCTGTCCTGGTCATTGCAGTTGTTGGCAGGTAGAGCATGCAATATGGTCGAAGGTGATAGTATGGGAATATAAAAAATATTGTCGTATACAGGTGTACTCAGCCTGTGGTGGGACGGTATTTGACAGTGGAAAATCACGCACACATTGAGTATGATTACTATGGAACCATAACAGCAAGATGGACGGACTGCATTCGTTTCTGCGAGAATAAAGTCTATGTCAAACGTATGTATACAAACGCTTTTGGTCCGTAATGTCAAGCACTGGGTGGGAATGGGGAGAAAATGCGAACTACGTACATGAAAAATTCATTTTGCTACAATAAAATTAGGTTACCACTTGCACTGTCAATTAGCGATGATCCAGTTACTGTTGGGGTACATAAAATTAATCAAAGAATTTCTGCCTGATTATTTCAGTAAACAGTGCTGTGGTTACCTAGCTCTATCCTGTTATACTTTAGCCGGACAATGTTTAGGCAACTTTTTTTTGAAAGAGAATGGTCATCCAAGATGACTGTGTATATATTTAAGCAATTGCTGCGGGCCATTATTTCAGCTTTTTAAATAATCATTTACAAATGGAATTTCGTTGCTTGTACATTTACACGGAAATCTGCGGTTGGTGACTGTTTAAATAATGGCGTATTTTAATGTACCAGGACTCGCGTGCGGCCAAAGGTTGCAACTTGAATCCACAGTGATAACTACATCAAGCCGCGACAATGAAAAATCAGACATCCAAGTGGCGCTTCTCGGGGATAAATCATGGTGCGCAAAGCACACAGATGTGCATCCATTCATTCAGGTGAGTAAGTTAGAGAAGAAGCGTTTCCCAGGCCCCTTTATACTGACACTTCACTCTCTTGTCTCACCGGTGTGTTGCATAGATATGACGAGATGTCATCTGATATTTCGGAAGTTTTGATAGCAGCCTGTTTTTTGACAAGTCATCGTTGGCTTGTTAAAAATATAATGCTAAATAAACCCAACTTTATATAAGACGACAGGTCATAAATTGAATATATGTATAAGGTTGAAATGTATCAATTGTCATTAACCCAAAAATTTTATAACTTTTAAATGAATATTGACGTTTTGTTGTTAACAATCTCACCCATATAAATAGATTAAAAGCGTGATGATATTGGCAAGGCCACACATTATGTTTCTTAGGCTAAGCAAATTATGCAACTAAATTCACGGAAGTACTTTTATATCATTAAAGTTTATGCAAATCAATGAAATATCGTCTAAACTCAGTTTTTATTTTCCAAAAGAAACAGCCTCCTGCTGCACTCAATTTCTACAATTATCCTGTGTGAATATCGAAGCATTCTCTATTCACATACTGTTGTGACGTTATGTTCGTTTCTTCAGGTGGATTTCCTAAGAAAATATAGACTTAATGGCGTGGTTACACAAGGCGATTTCAATGATCCGTCTAAAGGAGTGCGTTCGTTCGCTATATCATATGGTGTTCTAGAAGCGTACTTAATGGATTACGGAGATTTTCCCAATGAAGTCAAAGTTAGTAACTGCTTATCTATTTTGTAATATATTTTGTCAAGAGTGATTTATTTCATTTTAACAAAAACTACAGTTTGAACCTCAGTTATTCTATCAGAAAGTAGTTATAGCAAAAGCAAAGACGTTCGTTTTATGAATTGTAATTTGAGAATAGAACAATTTTACAATTTCAAGAACTCCATATTTTATTCCTTTGGCTGTAAAGCGCAAAACTGTAATGTAAAGACGTCATACATACACAGAAATAACTGGCTGGTGTTCTTGAACACAACAGTAAACATCTCTTTTCTGGTGACTGCCGGGTATCCTGTGCTTTGTAGGAATTCCCTGTATGATTTTACACCCTCGAAACAACGAAATGTGTGCAATGTTGTAATTTGAAAATGCTTATTTAATCACAATATATATTTTCCACAGATAAAGTCCTAATAGACCTATGTCGCAGGCAGCTACGGGTCAGACCTTTCTATTAGTAAAATATTTTAAATGTTAGCTCAACTTGAGACTGGTATTACAATAAAGTAGATGGATCCTGCCAGGTGAACAGGAAAATTCTGCATAGAAATTGCAAAGTTTACTTACTTACACCTGTAAGGCCTTGTAATGCTCATTAATAATGGGTATTTCAAATTATAATTGAAGCCATCTTCTACGAGTGTATTTAAACTTTTATGTCAGGATGCAAAGAACATATAATTTTGGTAGAACCTGAAATCCCCTCTAGATGTACACTAATCAATAGTTATGTTAATATGCCATGCTTTGTAGATATTTACAAAGATAAAAGACAGCAACACCCCAGAGCTTCACTGGTTCATGTATGACATCGTGGCCCAAGTCCTGCGTATCAATGTTAAAAGTTTTGTTGAGGCACCGTGTCTTCGTTTTCAAGTACTCCATTGTTATCCAAAACCACGTAATTGTCCAAACTTTGTTCATTATTTTGTTTTCATTGGCATAGTGTATAGAGGGTGAATCAAATGAAGGTGATATGGCAAGAGCTCTGCACAGGAATCTATCTATCTATCTATCTATCTATCTATCTATCTATCTATCTATCTATCTATCTATCTGTCTGTCTGTCTGTCTGTCTGTCTGTCTGTCTGTCTGTCTGTCTGTCTGTCTATCTATCTATCTATCTGCCTATCTATCTATCTATCTATCTATCTGTCTATCTATCTGTCTGTTTGTCTATCGATCTATCTATCTATCCATCTATCTATCTATCTATCTATCATTCCATCCATCTCTATCTATCTATCTATCTATCTATCGATCGATCGATCGATCCATCGATCGATATATCTAAGCATCCATCCATCCATATGTGTGTGCGTTAGCTTAAAGTATGTTAGTTGGATCGTTTATGTTATTTCTGGCTTGGGTGAGAAAAAATGTGAAAATTACAATGTTAATCAAGGTTTAGCGTCAGTACCTCCCTTTTTGTATTTGTTTTCGATTTTGTTGTTGTTCACAACCTATCTCACTGTGTATGGAGAAACTTTCAGAGCACTGGCTGTCTTTTTTTTAAGGGACAGACTTTGATGTACTTGTAGATTTCTCCTGCTCTTTTCGCCTGACATTGGTCAGGTACTGATTCACTAACTTGCCTGCCGTTTTGGTGGATCCAGCCTCCCACATCTGTTCTTGCCTGGTCTCCCTTTTCCTATATTTACATATGTGGTGGCACCTGAGTACAATGTCTGACGTCTCTGGACTTGCAACCCATTTCCTGCACCTACCAATTGTCAAGACCATTATTTCATAACTGTGGGGGGGGGGGGGGGGAGGAGGGGGGGTTAATACATGTGACGTTTTTTTATTTGGCGCAATAAGTGCCGTTAGTGTAGTCTGGTCTCGAAAATGGTTTCATCATTATAACTGAAAGACGATTTAGGCAAAATTAGGCATTAGATACTAGGGAAGAGATAATCAGGCGTTTCAAATATTTTGGTTGCAAGTAAGCAAAACATGCGCGCACGTTGGAAAAATACAGACCTTAAATAATCAACCTGAAATTATGTTTTGTAAACTTATTCATTAATTAATTAATGAATCAATTACTTTTATTCATTTTTACAAAACATCATTGATTGAAATTTTATTAACTAATTAGTCAGTTAATTAATTGATAAATAAGTGAATGATATGAAGTATACTGCGCAATTCAATAGATGGAATTTCTAAGGATATCTCTGCCTCTAGCCTTGCAACTTGCACCGCACATATCTGTGTTAGTAAAACGTCTGGGGGAACATGCCGCTTGTGTGAATGTCTGACTGGCCTATACATGATGCTTTTATAACAGAGGTAGATGTGTTCTTCTTCAGGAATGTGGCAATTATATTTTTTTACTTTCGCTTAAGTTCTCTGTGCATGGGATACACTCTAAACACAAATATTGTCCGTTCATCATTTTGCACAATAAAAATGTAGAAACATTATTCATATGCTGTGACTTTTTTTCCGGTTGAAGAAAAAGAAAAATGTATTTTATTTGCCACACATGTTTCAGCATGTAATAAGGGTATTGAAATAATGATATATGTAAATATACATTGATTTTTATACTTAATCTTGCAAAATATCTTATTATCTTATCAATTTTAAATAGTTTTCCAGGCAGAACAATACTTGCTTCTGCTTAAATCTTTCTGGCAACAAGAAATTACATCTTAGCCTGTTTGCTCAGGAAAAGATAGTTTTGATAACAAAAATAAGGGTTGGTTCAGTCATGTAGAAATGAATTACACGAGGGGCATATGTATCATAATGGCGTTACCTGCCATGAGAATATCACAGTTAGCATATGACTTGTTTCTCATTCCACGAACTGACAACAACTAGAAATGTAAGGTGCTCCCTAGGTGGTGGCCTTATCATGTCCCAGTATGACACAAATGAGACTTGTGCTTCATATTTGATATTGTTGAGACGAATGTGCTAATACTGAAAAAAACTTGTATTCCTGAGAAAAAATATGGATGAAGGATTATATGTACCTTCAAAGGGAGATTCCGTGGGACATGAAATTAGGAACATATGCATATGAACTAGTAGCCCAAAATCTGTCATATTGACATGTACTGACCATTATTAAATCTCAAATATTCCTGACAAAATCAGCAAATGACCGTATGGTCACCTAGTGAAGAACCTTGCTAAAGAATAAGTCAAAGTACGTCTTTACCATGTTTGACAAAAACAAAAAATAATAATATATGAAAAAAACCCTCTTTTTCGATGTTCTGTGAAATTATCCAGCATATAAATGTCGGGACAATCATTATATTTTTTATTGCAACATATCGGAAATGCACTGTGCAACACACAAAAGCAGGCCTAAGTAATGCTGTCTGAACGCTTGCGTTACGGGGGGGGGGGGTTATATGAGTAAAAGGAACTTATTTATCCTGCGTCAGTGATACAGTAGAAACATGTGACTTCTTAATTATGTCACTAGTTATCTGATTAGCATTATACACAAATACCCATGTCAGTTGCATGAATACAAGCTTGCTATTAGCACTGTGTATAAACACACATTCTACCACTGAATAAATACCCAACATTGGTTGTTTTGTTGATCTCAAATACAGTAAAATGTGTTTTGTTCCTTATGAATCAAATTTCCTCCACATAAATGCAAGGTTTCGTTGACTGTGTTAATTTTTTTTGTGCAGAACAAAACGCCGCTATGCATGTATCAGTGCACCAGAGTAGTTCTTATCCACCAGGAGTCCCAGCCCACGCAGCGGATGGAAACATACTTACATGCACACGAACTCTTCTTGAACAAGATCCTTGGGTAATACTTGACCTCAAAAAAGTTGTGTACATCACCTCGTTGCGTTGGTTACGTGGTTTTCAAGGTCGCCAAGGTACGCTGTAGTTTTATAATTTTGCCACATCGGACGACCAATATTTTTTTCAAAGCTTCGCCAAGAGCCAAAACAAACCACGCCACAACTTGCAACTGGTACCCGAAAATACGATTCTGTGATAATTATGAATAGTCATAATAATGAATGACAAATGCATTTGGCAAGTATGTTATCCCTCTGTTTTGCTATTTAGTGATTTGCGGGTTTATAACCCTTCGGGGTATAAAGGCACTGCAATGACATTTGTGATTAATATAACGGTATTTTTGTCTTGTCCTGTAAATGTGTGTCATTTTATGACATCATTTTGTTCATGAACAATGATACACGGTTAGTCAAAAACTTTCCTCTGTTCACTCCCGACTCATAGCAAGGGTGCAGCACGGAGATCTGTTGACTGTGGTCCCAAAGAGTTCATACAATTTTACTGGCCATGCTTCAAAAGCGATGCATTAATAAAATGACATTTGTCGCGTTAAAGCAGGTTCCATATAGAAATAAATTTTGCCACCGAAATTTAATCATCCAAAATATATGAGCAAAGGTATACTGTATGGAACCATGAGCCCCAAGGGCGTTTAGTACTATGTGAACAATGTTGAAATGAGGTGCGACTAAGGCTTATTTCAAACTCTTTTTGCACTATCCAGTTAGTATGTGCGTCTCTACAAATGCAGCAAGGAATTACAGAGGATCAGTTAATGTGACAAGTCAAGGCAGGCGTTGTCTTCCTTGGACTTCCATACAAAAAGTAACCATGGAAGAGGAAAACATCACCTTGGCGGGTAACTACTGCCGACTGACTGGAAAAAGGCTACAGTGTTATGTGGACGAGCAAAAGGAAACTTTGCAGCCCTGCAATGTTCCAACTTGTGGTACGATTGACATTGAGGTCAAATTAAACTAAAATATAGAAAAGTCTACCATGATAAATCGAATAAAACTTGTCTGTTGACTAGTTATTCATGACAAAGTTAAAATTGTTGTCAAAACACAATTGCCACATACCCACATATGTAAAACTGAGCAGACATATAATTGCTACACACAGTCATGCTTATTTTCCCTGTCTTTTTGTGTAGTTTTGCAAAACTGTACGTATCAAAATTAAGATTCTCGCGACATGGTTTAGGATCATTGTTGTCATTGGGAATGTCAAGCGCTGATTTTTTTCAATCATGAACCAGTGAACATCCTGTAACGACAAGCAGTCAGTGTATTTAGCGACGTATTTGCTGCGGTGGAGGTACAAACATCATATTACCTTAAGAAAAAATGCGAAAACGTTTTGGTTTATTGACACACAGTCCGTGATATGTAAGTGTGTGTGTGTGTGTGTGTGTGTGTGTGTGTGTGTGTGTGTGTGTGTGTGTGTGTGTGTGTGTGTGTGTGTCATAGAGAAAATGTTTGCCAACTGCCTGACAAAAATCGCCACGAATATTGTATTTAAAGGCAGACATCCTGTTTAAAATTAATGATTTTTCAAGAATAGCAAAACATGACTTGCTTTTGGGAACTTAAATTCCTTTCTTTGAATTGTACCTCCAGAGAGGTTGTTTTTCGATGGCACAATTGCAGTTTGATATTAGTCTAACTACTTACTTGATGTGATAAGATATTATCCCCAAAGAGCAAGATACATCAATTGTGTCTCTCTATATTCACTTCCCGTAGCATGGCCCAATAGTATTTATCATGCAGATCTTGTAACAAGACTTTACAGGCAGTTCAATTGGGTTCATACAATGGAAACAGCGGAATTTTGGGGACTTGCTATGACCATGAGTTTTTGAAAACTAATTTCCTGATGTCGTTTTCCTTATATATATATATATATATATATATATATATATATATCTTTTCATCGCCTTTAAACATCATATCAGTTTCAAAATCAACAAGAGCTTTGACTCTGAAATTCACACATGCTAATTTTTTAAACAATATTACCCACAGCACGGATTACCTTTACCAGACATGAAAAAACTGTTAATGTTTTAGGCAAATTCCGAAGCAACATGTCATTGCAAAATATATGCTTGTTTGCATTGATTCTAATGTGTCATAACGTAAACTGTACCGTCTAATTGTATTAATTTGAGAAACTTAACTTTTAAATAAGTTTTTATTTGCAAAAAGCATTATTTTATTGAACTATGCTTGCTTTGTTTGGCCGACTTCATATATGCAAATGTTCAATGTGTGCACACTGATATTAGTGTTTGCAACGACTCGAAAGACCCCTTTTATTCTTGGCCAATTCTCTTACTGCAGACCCCGAAAATCTATGAGCATTGAAAGTTTCCCTTTGGCCCCGTCTACCTCGTTCTTCTGTGTTTTGGGCTCTTTTGTGTATGTGTTTTCTGTTTTGTTTTCTTTTTTCGATTTATTTTTTATGTTTGATTTTGTTTTGTTTTGTCTTTTTTATTTTTTTTTCGGGGGGGGGGGTTCGCAAAATAACAGCAGTTGAATGTAAACAACAATAAATGAATATGCTCGAAACGTTTTTCTAGACACATACAAGAGCGTTGTTGAGGTATACATTTCAACCACAACGTCGAATACTCACGATTCCTCAGCCTGGGATTTATGCACGCGATTAACATATGTAGGTTATCATAAGGAAATGGTGTTTGATTGCAACTACATGAAGAGGGGTCGATATGTAATGCTTCGAAGGCCAGGACTCGCATTTCTGGATGCCTGTGAAATTAACGTGTTCACTGGAACGTCTGGTGAGTAAATTTACAACACGCTTATCATTTTGTGGGCCTAATTTATTTGAAATGCGACAAAGTGGGATATTTGCAGTAAAGTCCGGGGGTTGGTTGGTTTCTTTTTACTTAATGTTTTTGCTTCGCTGGCAGTTTTAACGCCTGTAGCAAACTCATGTTGATTCCTTTTTGCGTGTACAACGTCATAAAAGTTATTGTATCTTTTATGGAGCAACTTTAGTTCCTGCTCACTTTACGGCACTACACAGGTTTTTACTGAAAGAATTGTGCACCGAGGGCCTTGTCCTGGTAGGGAACGCTGGTTTATCAAAACCAATGATTTGTGAGTTGATCAGTCACTCCTGTATGATTTTTAATCAGGATTGCCTTGATGAACACCCCAATTTGGTTTCTTTGCCGTGATTTTAAACTGTCAAGCCAATCATGTGACATGTTTTTATAGGGCGGGTGTTTACCTCCCTACTCAAACAACTGTCCCCATGTACACACTTTAATTTGTATGGCTGTACTGTGCGTTAAAATATTACCACATATTTAAAATGGTCTATGAATATTCTTACTAAATATTTGCGTGCATGTGTGTTTGTGTGTGTGTGGATGTACTGAATTTAGCCTGCCGCATTATACAGTGTTGCAAAAGCTCACAAATAAACATCTATACCACTGGATAATTTTGTCTCTTATTGCTTAATTACAGCAAGAATAACCTCTGTGAAAAAGAAAAATGTGAACATGTTACATCTCAAATGCCCTGAAGGAAATCTTGCTCTTGCTTGGACTCTTCGAGAAGTGAAAAAGAGTACCAGGGAATTTGAGTTGGCGGTCTTGGCAAAAGATTTACCAATGCTGGTAATTCAGTGCATGGAAAAAAAGCAATGCTATACCCCTCGAGCAACACCAGACAGCAGCCATGTGTACAATTGGACCGTCACATTTGCATGTATAACCCACCATTTTACTAGTAGGTTCACTTTGTATCAGCTGGGGGTATTATGAGCAATGTGTTATATCACTAAAGTTGCGACATAGTGCTTTGTTGATCATTGTAAAGCATAACCAAACTAAGACAAAAATGCTGAATGATTTGATGAAAACATGCAAGCATACTGTAAGCTAAGCTTCTTAAAACAAACATGTCATGTAAGAAGACACATAAATTGGAGAGTTGTCTCTACCTTATACCAAAATCATACATACTTGCAATATGTTCAATTTAGTTTCATATATGAACCATTTTGTTAATTGTGTGTAGGTAAAATATGACTCGATATTCATTACGTTGGCTAAAACGAAGCAAATTTACAGAGATGCTTAAATATGAGCATATGGAAGAATCAATTACGCAAAATGGGGATATATAATTTATGAAAAAAATGTCTATTATACCCTTGTGAGAACATGTTTCTAATTTCTCAGCTTGTGGAAATACGACCACAGAAGAAGGCGTGCTTCTCAGAACCCGAGATTACCTGAACAACAGGGACACATTGCGCAGCTGTGTGTGGAAGGTAGTAGCTCCCATTAATAAATATGTACGCCTGAACGTTTCTCAATTCAAGCTTGCCCCAATGGAAACTGGGTGGTTGGTAAGTTTTGCCCAATAATTTGGTACCTTTTTAATTTTATTCGACAAAACATGCATTGGTACTCGACACTACTTTTATTGGTTTATAACTTTTTGTCAGTTTTGTGTTGGGACAAGCTGAAACAAGTTTAGCTATGTATGCAGGCACGAACAGTTTCATGTACACGCAAGTATACCCGCTAAATAGCAGTAAGTATAACATTTTAACAAGATGAATATGGGATACAGAACAATGAAATAAATCTAATATTCATTGTAAATCACTGTTGTATTCTGAATGTTGTGTTCTATGCTTCATACACAGGAAGGAAATTACTACATTGACCCGGGGACATGTGAAGATCAGGTCAGAATCTCCTATGATGTCGACCAAGGCTCAAAGAACGATATACGTGTTATTAATACCCAGCTGTTTATTTCGCCGCGAAACATTTTGACCGTTACACTGCGAACATGCTATATATACAACCCAAAAGTCAACCTAACAGCATTTGGATTGGAAGCTAGTGTGAACTTTACAGGTAATTATTCCTTTTTATAAAGTATTTCAGATATTTCTCAATAAATAATAATACAGCTACTATACGTGCAAGTAAGATCAACAGTCACGTTGACATATTTATTGAACTGAAACAATGTTACCACTAGCTCATTTATGTTATGTATATGTGTATGGATGGTTCTGTGTTTTACAGACTGTGGTGGCTGCAATGTACAAGGTGTGTGTGAAGGGGTCAATCAGTGTGTTCATGCCTGTGGCTATATTATGTCTCCAGGATTCCCTGTGTCTTACTTTCCAAACCAACGTTGTGTTTGGGCCATAAAAGCAGAGGCCACCAAGTATATCAGATTAACATTCTACAGTTTTGATATATTTGAAGAAGAAGAACCAATTTGCAACAGAGATTATGTCCAAGTCACCGACTACAGTCAAAAAGGAGCCAGTACAAACGTGCAAAGATACTGCAATACGAACAAACCACGAAAACAGGTCTTCTCCAGTTGGAATCAAATGAGAGTCGAGTTTTTTTCTGATTTTAAACATGCCCGTGTCGGATTCCACGCTCTGTATGAATCACAAGTCTACTCCCTTCCAGACCACTTCCCCTTCTATGGTACTTATACAGGTAGGACAATTTCTGCAACGGTGACACACAAACTACATATGTCCGTGCTTTTATTCCTTTTCTATGATTAAGTTTTCACTATTGTTTAATGTCTACGAAAGGTATAGATCATTACCACTTAAAAGGGCTAGGAGACTTAGACAAATATATACTGTCAAATCCTGATAATGATAAGGCATATAAATCGCCATGGATTTCATATCACTGGCAAAGAATGTGCCACGTTGGGCTTTATACTGTATATCAGAAAGATATACACTGCCTGGAGAAAATGGATTAGTTGAGAGCTTGGTATTTCAAGTAATACTCATTGTAATCTACCCAATGTATTATGTGAAGAACCTCTGAATAATTCGTAAAAGGTTTTAGTTCATATAGGGTTTTAGTAATTTGTCGTCACTGCTAAAATAGCAACAATTTATCTATAAATGTATGCAATAAACTTGCTCTCAATGGAAGTCGATCCAGAGCATGTCATAGTTTAAATCTCATGTGTGAACAGTACCATTTCCCTAAATTGAAGCTTGCGTTTCTTGAAACATATGAGCTCGCCATGATCAACTCACACACTCCCAAATCGATTCGTAGTCAAAGTCAAAACAGAAAAATGCACTTCAATTGTGTCCGCTGCGTGGATAAAAGGTATATTACCAGGATTTTTCTTTAGGTGGGACATTTTTCCGAAATGAATATAGCAACACTCCAGATTTTCATTTCCAAATAGTTGACTTATTTATGGAACGGGGCTTACTGCAGATACAGACTTGCCGTTTGTACGTCATCTGTCTGTCAGACAGCTGAGCTTCTTGGATTGTCATTCAACTCTCTGTCGTCTGTCCACCCTGTACATGTTTTACTTTTATAAAAATGTGCTATATTTGTTGGAATTTCCATGTGGTTTCAATTTCCTCTTACTTAATTGAAAATGAAATAAAATAAACACCCGTATGAACCGGCCACGTTTCTAAGTTTACATATATTTTATCTTTGACGTGCTGTAGCCTGATTAAATGGTACTTATGTTATCCTTCATAGAGTGATTCAGACTTTGGCTCAGTCACAGGAACGCTTTAACTTATTGCTAAAATATTAGGAGGATGATACCTATTTGACTTGGTTCTTTCCACGTTCGGAATTCAAATTATAAATATGGATTTAAAATGTCTAAAGTAGTTGGGTTGAAAAATCTATATCCGGAAATTAATATAAAATTGGTAATGCATACAATATCCTTTATTGTCGTCTCTTTATATCAGTTCAAACTGTGACACAATGTTGAAAATATATGCTTTATAATATATCTACGTTTTCAGAATGTTTTCTTCCGGCGTAAAAAAAAGCACATGCCTGTGGAATACAAGATGTCAGAAACGAGTTTTGTACCGATCGTGGACAGATTTTACATTAAAACGACTAAACTTTATATTACAGAGAAATGTTCAAACGGTTGGGTATATTTCCAAAACAATTGTTACCAGTCTTTTCGAAGCAATGTGACGCTAATGTGGTCAGTGGCTGAAGATATGTGCAAATCACACCAGGCTCATCTACTAAGTATATTGTCGGGAGACGAAAGTAAACTTTTGCACCGTTTGCTTACCACAGTATGGCTTCCAGAAGAAGGAATGGTGTTTATAGGTACGGGTATGGTTTTAAACGCTATTAACCTTGCGCACATATTAATTTTGTTACATTTCAATGAAGAATGTAGTGACGGAAATCAAAAGCAGGGGTAAATGATATGGTCATCTTTTGCAATATAAATGCCGGTTTGATACATTTGGCCCAGAGACAGCTGTAGAATGAAACTGTCGGCTTATTTAATAATTGCATTAAAGATTTATTCCTCTAATGTGACAAATTCTTAGTTTAGCGTATACCATACACAGTGCCCCAACACATACGGGGGGAATTAGACGCCTCTCTCTCTCTCTCTCTTTCTCTCTCTCTCTCTCTCTCTCTCTCTCTCGGCTGAGAGCTATTCACTACACTTTGCATTCCATGGCCCTAGTTGAGGATAACAGCTATAGTTATTGACTGCTCCCATGATGCAAAATGCCTCCTTCCCCCCGCCTGAAAGCAACAAAATAGCGAATTTATTAGCCGTCAGAACGCATTTTGGGAAACAGCCTGCAACACGTAGGTTGGGCCACCTACCGTCAACAGAATTTTAGGCTAAAAAGCATTTGTTACCAGAGAGTACACAGGAGGGAACTGATGTGGCAGCCAGAATGCTGAGACACTACCTGACGGAACTTTGTTCTGTTGGAAATCATTCTGACTCTATGGAAGGCGCTCCTGCCAGGCCCAGTGACAACGCATGGTGCATGAGTCGTGCAAACGAATCTCTTTGTCTGCTTACAGATAAACCGAAAATTGGGACAAAATTACCAGTCTAAGTTTGGAATAGATAACAGCATATAGCTTGAACTCAGGAAGCTCTATTTTGACTTGGCTATTGCGTCGTGGAAAACAGGTTCCTTCGTTTTAGGTATATGATGTAGTTCACTACAACCCATTGATTAGTTGATTATATATATATATATATATATAAAAGATGTTACTCCAATTTCTTTGTAACCAGCACTTTTTTTTTCAATTTAGATCTGTATTATAGCCTTTCATTCTGTTTTCCTTTCAAGGACTTAATGATCGCCAGAAAGAAGGAGACTGGGTCTGGACAGATGGAACTCCACTTACCTACACTAACTGGTGACATATAACAATGTTTTATTTTTCATTTAATCCATAACCAATTATTGTTTTCATTACACTATAATTTATATTGTTTTAATTTCGGAAACATACTTACCCAAACCATTTATTTGTTTCTTGCGGCAAACACAAGGTAGTATGTTTTCCATGTGTTAGCACGCATATTTTATGTTATGTAAATGTAGCTTTCTATTTTGGATAATTGGTAATGGATCCTTCTGCCAACTGTGGTTTGAATATGCATGGCATATAAATAAATATGTATGTATGTATACTTACATCAGCTGAACTGTTATAAGATTTGGTCATCCAGGAACCATTTTTTGTAGAACAGTCGGTCTGGGCCTACATTTGCATGCTCGGTACATGCCATGGATTAATCTATGCAACCCTCGATCAAATTGTGACACTCAAGTGACTTTTTGACCCGACTGGATGTGGGACGGAGGGATAAGCGTATTTTTATACCTGAAAAACTTGACCTATTGCTTTAAAATTGCACTTTAACATTTTCGGTACCCCTCGACCTCTCTTTGTCAAATAGGTGGCGCTGCAATTTTGACATCGGCGGACTTATCAGCTATGCTTAGAGGAAGGGTCTACATCCATCGTCCTTCGGCCGTCCGTCCATCCACATATTGTCTGCTGACCGTTGCTTTGTATCCGTTATCTTTCCACTCTTATATATTTGACTTCATCAAACTGTTAGTCATAGTATCTTGAAAGTTGCTGGGGACATAACTTGGGGGTATGCCACGTTTGTTAAAGTACCTTACTTCAATGATTTCTGCATTTCTTCCCTTCAAGTTTTTACTTTTACTTATTCATTTACTTTGTTAATATTCTAGCATTATTTCATTGCTGTTGGGGTTAAAATTATTTTCTTTCAGCGATTGGGAAAGACGGCAAAGCCCTATATGAATCCGTTTTGCAAAACAAAAAGCCGGACAGATGGAGACAGAAAATAAGCTAAAACGCCACTATCAGAGTGAGCACCACTGCACACAGACAGTTAAAACGGCAGTACAACATAAATAATGAGAACTGTTGACCGGACAAGACGTCCGAGACAGGGAATGGTGATGGGGTTTGCCATTATGAAGAAGTACTAAACCATCACCCATAATTACGAATATTTGTGGAAATCATGCCTCAGCTGCAAGCCTGCAGGTGGATTTGGTATACGAAAGTACAGCAGTTTGTGTGTGTGTGTGTGTGTGTGTGTGTGTGTGTGTGTGTGTGTGTGTGTGTGTGTGTGTGTGTGTTTCTTGTTTTGTTTGTGGTTTTGTTTTGCTTTTTATTTGTTTTCTTGAAAAGTACAATTTTCGGAGCCCAATCAAAAAGTTTTCACAACGAATTGAGCAAATGTAATTTGCAGCCTATCTCGTTGCACTATAAAATGTACACAATCGAAAAAGTAGTGAAAAGCATCCTCATTTGTAGCACCACATAAGCACACAAGTGAGACCATGTTGAAATAAATCCACTTTGAGCATTCTGCACTTCATATGTTAGTGGTCATTTGAATATGCTAATTTTCTGACCCAATGTAACATCATGGACAAATTTCGGCTAATTTGATTTCATTTTGTTTTGAATTGGTTCGTAAACTCGGAATTGCAAGCTGCAGGTGGCAAATCATTGCAGAGGTGCACAGATGAAGGAAAAATGATGCAGCGTATGTATTAGGTCGTTCCCGAATTAAATACAAATAGAACCAAGATCTCACATTTTACCTGTTCCGTTACCTAACGGAAGTTGGCAATAAATTTATCAAATATTGGGGAGCAGAACCCTTGAGAATAGTGTAAAATAATTAGTTCACTTCTACTTCTCATGTCTGACAATTTTTCGAAACCAGATTCCTGATAAATTAGATCCGGGCTCGTTCCAGCTGACACCCTCTTACGACTCTTGCAGCTGCTAATCCTGGTAGTTACAATATAATTTTTGTTTGCGTCTTTACTCCTCCTTTCCTTTTTTTGTCTTATTTTGTGTTTGTTTGTGATGATTGTTTTGCAGAGTCTTTTCTTTTAATGTATTGGAGGCTGATTTTCAAGTTTTTACTTCAAGGTCAAATAAAGTTTTCCAATAGATATAATGCTTTGGATCCCTGATACGAACATTTTTTGGTTAAATAAGAAAACTGATCAGTTTTTGCGTACACTTGTACCAATTATGATGAAAGTTTTCTGCGATGGAAATGGTAGCAGGATTTACTTTAAGCTTTAAGAAATGAACTTTGTGTGAGTCTGAAAAATTTGTTCAAGTGGTAATACTACAGTGGGTATTTATTTTTTAATATATTTTTATCTTATTATTATAATCAACATCATCATCATCATCATCATCATCATCATCATCATCATCATCATAATCATTATTATTATTGTTATCATTATTATTATTATTATTATTATTATTATTATTATTATTATTATCATTATTAATATTTATATTATTATTATTATTATTATTATTATCATTATTATTATTATTATTATTATTATTATTATTATTACTATTATTATTATTATTATTATTATTATTATTATTATGCAAAATTATAAAACATTTACGTCTCTAAAACATCGTGGCAAAAATGCTTTGGCAACGAATAGGTTTATAAATCCAGTAATGTGGGGTAAAGACTTTAATATTTCACACAAAGATTATGGAATTACACAGTCCTTTGTTCGACACATATTGTAAGCCAGACGGTATTGAACATTTTGTTATTATTAGCAAGGCATATATGTCGTCCCACTAAAGGAGAAATCACCTAAGTAAAAATTGGGCACTTTTGAGTTCTATGTAGCAAGGGATAAGGAAGACTTTTTTCTCTTCATATTTACGGTGTTCCATCTTAAACCCTGCACAAATTAACTGCAAAATGGCGTAAGTCACATAACGCTTTTGTTTAATCTTTCTGAAACACTCACCATTCCTTTATTTCAAAGGAACAATTATACCACAGAGCATAAAAGGGTGTATTTGATATAATTGAATTGAGTACAAAAGGTTAGTATAGGTAAGGTGTGATCAATATGAACGTTGGCCTAAGTCAATTCATTGTGGCCTATGTCACACCTATGTCATATTTATATATATTTTTGCTTACGTGAACCAAGTTGTTCCCAAAAATTTATATTTTTCTGGCTACATTAGGTGCAGTATAACAAAACTGTTGTTGGTCAAGAGAAACATGCTAAACCTCTTCATTTCGTGATGAAAGTGGAAACAGTTGGCATATAACATGGTTCTGGGACACTTTTTTTTAAGGTTCTCTCAAAAACCTCTGAAAATGACAGCCTATTTTGCATTAGTAGAACGACATATCTTGAAGAAGACATGGACCCTTCTCTGATGATGTGAAAAACTGCTTCATTCCTATTCTCGGTAATAAATCGGTCTTAGTTGTAGCAGGAATATTTCCATCTGACAAATTTCTGTATCCACAACTTAACTGATAATGTTACGATTACCATGTTGTATACATGTAACTACAACTTTTATACATAAAATTTCGACATGTAGTATTTTATTATCGATGTAGGTACCAGGGACAAGATTCTCCTCAGCCTGACGGATCTGTCATTGAAGACTGCACTATGATACAACTCCATAGTCTGAAATCCTACATGAACTGGCGTGATATTCCATGTTCCTACACTTTTATAAAACAGTATGTGTGCAAAATGTCAGCATTGAAAGGTAAAGAAAACAATATAACAGATTTCTAGGTGAAAGTTTTGCTATCAAACCCATATCACTAGCGCAAACAACAGTACCATTTGGCAAAAAGTCTTTTGCACTTAAGTGCCGTATTTTTAATTGTTTAACTGTATACCGACGAAGGACAGCAGCATTGATGCAGCTCCACAACATTGCAATTTGACATGTTTAAGATACAGGTTTCGAATTTGTGCAGAGCCGGTCCAAAGCACACTAAGTCAAATTAGAAACCGGTTCATGCACATGTTGTGAGCCAATGGTACTTTTTCTTGTCAAATGTCCCACTCACTGTAAAATTAAAGTGTAAAAAATGTGCTTTTAAGTCAATATATGGCATAAGCAGATCTCAATGTCCAAACCTTCGAACCGCTGATAATTAGAAAAACCCTGTCATAAGTACCTACAGTTTTGCCACATATAATTGTAAGCAATCAATCACCACTTTAACCTAGAAAAATGCCAATAAAACGAATGAACTCAACTTTCCTAAGGGACACATGTAATATGAGGAATTTAAATCAAACCTGAAAGAAAAATGGGAAGTTTGGTGCAGGAGAAATTACACATGACTCTTAATAGCTGGCGTTAAATGCTGCTTTGAATGATGTTGTTGCCAAACCATATGTATATATATACTTTAGGCGTGATCCATTTTTTCCACACACACACACAAAAATTCATTCCAGTTTCCATTATAACTGCTATACCTGAGCTATGTCTCACAATTTGTCCTGCTTTAATTTCTTCAATTCAAGTAAATTGAATATAATAATGTTAGTCTTGCTTTGTTACTTATGCTTCAGTTTCATCCATAGATAATATTCCTACTGACAGAGCATTTCTCCGTGTTATATTTTTATTTACCAAAAATCACCATACTCGTATAAGTGGCTCCCGTGTCAGTGACACAACCTATCATCTTCCACCTACATTTTGCATAATATTTGTGAATTTTAGCTTGACTTGCAGTGAAAAGGTATCGACTGAAATTACATGCATACAAACATGCATGCATATATATACTTACCTACGTACTTATATATATATATATATATATATATATATATATATATATATATATATATATATATATATATATATATATATATATATATATATATATATACATATATATATATACATATGCATAAATAGATACATTCATATGTACGCACATATATACATACTTGCATGTATACAAACATACATATATACATACATTCATACATGGAGAGAGAGAAAGATGGAGAGACAGAGAAAATGTAGTTTTGCGTCTTGAATATATTTATTATGCCATATAGAAATGCTTTATATTAATGGCCCAAAATATTTTTTAGTTTAATACTGGACTGACGTTAATCTGTTGAATCATCTGTCATTATTTATAAATACGTATTTGTTAATTTCAGAAAAATCCGAGGCTCATATATTAGCACAAGCGGTTGGAAATAGCGTAGCAAAGCCTGCTGGATTGGCAGTGTGTGACAATGGTGAATTTATTCATGAGCTGCACGTGTGTGATGACATAAGAGATTGTCAGTCCGGTTCCGACGAGAGCAATTGCAGTATGTATTCCTATTGCAGTTCCACACATACTATGTACGACTTATTGTGTTTTTTTTTGGTGCCGTTGTATTTTCACGATTAAATATACATTTCAAAAAAAAGTTTATATACAAGTTTGGGCTACCGATGACCATTTTTGTTTTTGGGGGGGGGGGGGGGGTGATGGAATATTAATGAAGAGTTTAGTACTGTGATTAATAGTAATGCACTTCTTACTTGACGAAGTAGTTTTTCATTTTGCAAACCACCTAGCTTTGGCAAAAAGCTGTATTACAGGGTAACATCAGTAAGTACGGTGGGACATCAGCAATATTGACAACTTGTGTGTAAATTAAGACAACAAATCAATACAAGGAGTTCGTAATTGTTTTTTGCAACCTATTACAGGTAGCGTGCAGCTAAAGGGCTTCAGGTGTGAAAACAAAAAGATTATTTCATTATCTCTGTATTGCAACTTTAGGGATGAGTGTGGAGATGGGTCAGATGAATCGGAATGTGGTAAGCTGCTATTCAACTCAGCTTGTGCCGTACAACTACACACGGTATTCTCTTCAACATAGCGTTAGCTGATCGCAGATTGATTTCTCTTGTCTTTCTCTGCCTCACCCACTCTCTCTCTCTCTCTCTCTTCTGTCTGTCTGTCTGTCTGTCTGTCTACAGACTACACCCAGAACTCAAGTAAAGTTGAATGGCATATAAACTATCGCCATATTCGCGAATTACAGAAATTCCTGCAAAAACATATTTAGAGGACTATGGAAGCAATAAACGTTTGATCGTTGTGTCCAACAACATAGTACCCAGCAATGAAACAGTAGAAATATACGGCACTGTACCAAACCATATGCAAAATATTTCAAAAGGACAACTGAATTCAATGTGTTCTGCTTTTTCTAGAAATAAGAGTGATTGGATTGTTATTAGAAAGAAAAACATAGGTATTTGTTCTCCATATTTATGTTTGAAGACAACAAATTTTGCCTCCTGGGAAAGATTTTCCATATCTTTTTTCAAGTAAAAGTTTGAATTTTCTTTTCTTCAAAAAAAAAAAAAAAAAAAAAAAAGAAAGAAAAGAAAAGAAAAGGAAAAAGATTTTGAAGTTGGATTTATAGAAATTCAATTACTCGGCTACCTCAGAGTGATTGTTATTTCTGGATGGTTGAGTAATATAACCGACCGGTTAAAATGCCCTCATCATGGCAGAGGCATAGTCCCATTGCCTAGCTACTTAAAAGAACCAGAGCGGCTTTGTTGTTTATGCAGTTGAATGCTAATACCTCCTTTTCAACCAATATTGATATTTATGCTTATCCACATTTTGATGGTAGCTTTTGTCCTTTTTGTTTCCTAAGTTTCCACTCGATGCTAATTTTAAAGAAAAGGTTGCGAAGTCTTTATTCTAACCCACCACAAAATGTAATAGTATCCACAAACTGATGATTCTGTGATAGAATCGAGCAATAATATAACTAAAACGATCTAAGAATGCATAAAAACGCCAGTAAAACAACTGATAATATGTTTTTATGAAAGGAAAATGGCGTGACAGTGTATGAAAATCCTACCAATAAAAAACAAACAAAAAAAAACCAAACACTCCCCCCCCCTCCCCAAAAGAAGACCAAACCTGTCATTGCAAATGCAGATAGATGGTATATATATATACAAATCTCGTCCCAATTTTCTGCCCGTTCAGGGGGTATTTTTATTTCCCTGTCAGTTGGAACTGATAACTATAGTATAAGGTTTATGTGTGGTTACAAGTTTTTTTTTACATTTCCTTCGCATATATTTCCAATCACATTCTGCTCCGACATTTTTTGATAGAAAGACGACCATGTGGGCCTTGGGAAAGGGCATGCACAAATGGGCAATGCACTGAAAAAGGCAAGTGGTGCAATCTTGTGAAAGATTGCGTGGATGGGTCAGACGAAAACGCATGCAGTAAGTGAATATTTAAACTTTTGCCTCTCAACGATGTCAAGTGTTGACTATATCAATAGTTATATCTGAATGTCTTGTTAACAGTCAACTGGAAATAAGTTGAGCTGGAATTTTAGATGCAACTTGTCGGGACACCATGCTCTTGGTCAACAACTTTCATCACCGTGGGTTGGGAGCATACCCCCAGCCAAAGAAACTGCCTCCTCAATCCCACTTGATAGTTTAAAACTAGCTTCTTTAAAAAGGCTAACAATTGAATGTTTGGTTTTAGTTGTTGTTGTCATTGCACATAATCATATATTTTTATGTAGTGAAAATGTCGGGACTATAATGGCTCATTGAAGACTGTGGAGGCAGAACTTCTGTGCTGGGGATACTTTGATCCGCAAAACTGGAGGAAGAAAAAAATACAAGGGATGCCAAAACACATATCAGAATAACAATATGTTTAACAGATCACTTTATGGCTTTATTAAAAAATTATTTATTTTTTTACAAAATCATATACGTTACAAAGGTTAAAAGTCGAATTCAGTATTAAGTTTCAGTACTTCTTTATGGACTAAAATATTTTCCTAGAAACGAATGCAGGGAATCACAATATAATTTTTAATGTAGCAGCTAGGTGGGGCTGAAGAAGTATTAAGCAAGTATAAAGCAAAATACACGTATATACTAGATCTTTAAGTAATATCAGTATTAGTAAGTATACTTACCTCTCGACCACCATTTGCCTAGACCTCGGTGTCTTGGTCGACCAGCCTTCAAATCGAGTTGAGTTCACTCACAATCTGACCGTCCTGTGGCGCCATCTTTCGGTTTCTATGGAACTGGTGGTGCTCCCAGTGTGCATGTTGCCCATATCGTACTTCCTCTTTTGGAGATTGGTCAGTTGACGTCAGCTATAAAGGAAAAACACCATGGTTCCAGGGCGGGACTCTTTGGTGGTCAAGAGGTCAATTTACTTACTTATACTGATATGACTAAAAATATATAGTATTATTTACTCAACGTTTACCTCTCGACCACCATTTGCTGATATACAAACATATATGTGGAGGGTGTAACATTACTGGCATACTTACCCATACAGGCACTGGGACCAGTAGCTTCTGAGAAGCCATTGGTCCGAGTAAGGAGTCAATGTCTGAAGGGAAACCTCAGAACTACATGGAGCCGAGGCTGCCAGCAGCATAAACCAGCCAAAACTGAACATCATCCTTATCAACCCGAATGGGACCACATTAAACCTCTCAGTGCTCGCCTACCCACATGGCAGCTGTTCAGCTAATGGGTAGACACTATCAATTTCAGCTCCATTGGTCCTGGATACCTTTAACAGGACCTAATTCGGAAACTGGCAGATACCAGGGGATAGTTTATGGTTACTTTGGGCAGTGACTCCCTTGTCAGACCACCAATAGGCTGCGACAACAGGACAAATTGCCGGATACTGTTCCAGATTAGGTCAACTAAGCACAAAGCCCTACAAAGCCCACTAAGAAATGCGCCAACCTATATGGATGCATCGAATCTAAACCACAAGAGTACCATAAATTGGAACATGGTGGCTGCAACATGGGATCTGGAAGGCCTAATGAATGAGTATCAGCACCTGAGCAAAGGAGCCTGTCATACCCACAAAGGTGTACAAGTCATCCTCTTGCACAATCATGTATCCCAGATAGTGCTTGGCGAAGGTGATAGATGATGACCAGCGACAGGCCTGAAGAACATAGACAACCACGACATTCCACTCTCAATGTCAACAGGTCTCCCAAGCAAACACTATGAGGACCCAAGGATCAGATCGAAATCATAGGACTGAGCCCTATGCAGTACCTTAAGGATCTGCAGAGGTAGATAGGCTCATAGGTTGCTCCAGTCAATGGCTACAGTTTCCTTCACTGGGGTCTGGGGTCCAGACATGTGAGACAAAAACTGGCAGTTTTCCATTCTCGCAAGTTGTGAACAAGTCCACATGTGGAGATCCCCATGTGGGGCACATGGCCTGAATGACCTTTCACTAGAGCGGCTGCTTCCTCCCTGCTGTATGACCCCTTCTCTAGAGACAGAAGTGGTCAGGACATTTTTGGTGTCTGATGATGTGCGTTACATGCATGTGGAGGTTGTATTCTAAGCATCATACTGTGATGAGCCTGGCTAACTTTGTCAGCATCTTGGATTGCATCCTGCCTTACCTGGTGAAGAAGGCCTCTGTGATCCAGTCGACACACATTGTGAGGAGATGTTTGTGCCCTACTAGGTCCTGGAAGTGGAGAAGCACTAAACATAATGCCTCCAATTTCGACCAGTTAAGAGATGTGAAGGACATGGGAGAAGGGCCCACCACAGTCAGGCTCTCCATAGGGCGCCCCTCCAAGTCTGAGAAGAGTGTGTGAATGGTGAGCTCGGCCAGAATGGAGTCAGCATTTGTCCTTTCATTTGTCCCTTCCTCCACAGAAACTATGGCAGATCCTCTTTTAGAATCAGAAACAAGGCCAGATAGCCCTGGTCTGTCCACCACCTGCCCTACTGCAAGGGGCGATGGTGGAGGCAACTGAGCATGGCCTTGGAGACCATCATCGACAGGGAGCCCAGCAAGTCATTGATGCACTGAGCTGACCTTGCCAATCTGAGAGGCTCTGTGCAGTGATAAAACTCCCCCCCCCTCCTGTCATCTGTAGGGCATCAGATGTAGACAACCAGGATCAACTGGATGTAGGGAAGGACTACAGTCTGCCAATGACTGGACTTGATACAGTGACAATCAGGTGAAACATTGCAAAGTTCCAGAAGGGTCTGTGTATGACAGTGCAAATCCATCAAGGCACTTAGATAAGCCAATCTTATAAATAAACATGAATGTAAACAGGTGACCTGTAAAGGTAAGCAATAACTGTCTGCCCAAACTTGGTCAACACCAGTGGTGCTGCAGTGAAGCCAAATGGAAATGCTGTGAAATGGTAAATTTGGCCCGAAGTGTGAATCCCAGATACTTCTGTGAAGTCCCCACAATCGGCACATTATGGAAATATGTCCCCAGGGACGTCTTCCAATCTATGGGTCGCAGGGTTGCTGCCACCAACTGGGAGTACTCCATCCAAAGGACGGGACTTCCAGGAAGGATGTTGAGGGCAAACAAGTCATCCATGTTCGACTCCCATTGCACGCAATATGCCAAGAGGCAGCTGATGATGGGGTGCTATGTGAAGTCCAACTGTGTGGTGGAGGGCAATCCTGAGGTGGCGCATTCCGAAGTACAAATGTCAGGAGCAACAAGGCTTCCTAGACTCCCTCTCCAGAGAGGCAAGTAGAAGTGATCTGGGTCTTAACATGCTTACAGGCTGCACAGAGCCTCAAAGCCGTCAACAATGGTAGGAATCCATAAGGACAGATCCCTTGGCATCTTTTTCTAGCTGTCTAAATGCCTCTGCAGTTGCCAAGATGGATTTTGGCTTCAAGCATCAAACACTTCCCAGTGCCAAGAAGCGAATCTGTCAGAAAGATATGCTCAAACACAGAAATGTCATCTCTTCTGGACTTAGGAAGGAGCTCTTTTTTTCCTTCAGATACCCAGATGTCAGCAGCTCTACGAAACCTGTTCCGCAAGTCTTGGCTGTGAGCTGGTAAAAAACTCAGCAACAATAGGCAAAAAAGATATCACCAAGAGGCAAGCCCCTGCATGACAGTTCAACAGCTGCATGCCTCTCCACTTCTGATGGGGTCACAGCTTTGTCACAAGCTAGGCTATAAATGAGTGCTTTGACATGGTCAAAGACCACCAGTAGAGCAGGAGTCATGTCAATGGGTGCAGATATTTCTAAAGGTTGTTTTGTGGCCCTTACAGTCATGAAAATGCGCAGCCATTCAGAGAGTAAACAGCATAGTGGTTCAGTCCCCGAGATAAGTCAGGTTCTGCTAGCGGATGCATCTGAAAACCAAAGTTGTACATCCACCTTGGTGTCAAGGTCGGAAGACTCAGGTGTCACAAGGGGAGTGGTGATTGACAAAGCGTCATAAAACGATGAATTGTTTAACAACCATAGGGCAGCCACCTTGGATCTGGCACTATGCCCAGATAGAGAGGAAACATTCCAGTAGACCATGTGCAGAGGTATCAGTGGCTGCAGACAAATATGTCGGCTGGATGGAGGGATCCCACTATGTGAAAGCAGCAGCCTGCTCTGCTGATAGAGTCTGCTTTGACTAGGTGCAGTGATTGTGGTACTGGAAGAAGAAAGAGTCTCCAACCACAAAGGCCAACAATGCTTGTACAGGAACTAAAAATGTCATCTGGGCCGTCATAGGTGTCAACACTACCTGGGCCAAAAGCCCACTAATGCCAGACAGCACCCCTAAAGACCTGGGTGTCTTTATTCCATCTCCCGCTGCTTGTGATTCTTATCTGATCCATGGGAACCATGACCTCTTCTGTTCCAAGCACTTAGCCCAAGGGGACACAGAATTGTACAGTTTTAGTCAACACTTTGCTGACTTCTTTGAAGGGAAGAAACAGCCTGGAAAACAGTTCACTGATCAGGTTCAAAGCATCAGCTGGGTCGAAGCCAAAGTCCCCAAGACTGACAAGAGTCATGGATCAGCAAGCAAGGAGCCTTGGTCGCCATCTAGGTACTGCCAAATACTCTAGATCCTCATGAGGTGATTTCTTGCAACCCGACATGCAGCAATTGAGGCAGGAGAGAAGACAAGTCAGTGTCATCTTCCAACCTAACACAAAACCAATGTGTATTCAGAGAATGCATGTGGTCAAAGTATAAGTCAGAACCAAATCCATGATCATGACCCCAGGCTGCCATGACGTGGCCATGTGAGTCCTACTTCTGCCAATTTGCCCAACAAGGGGATAGGGAAGTGGTCTCTTAACCACACCACATCATCCTGACCATCTTCCCTCTGTCTGTCATTTGACCCCCCAAGACACTGCTTTGGAAAAGAAACGAAATAAGCTAGCAGCTACCAACTCTGCTTCCACTTTTCTGATTGGCATCAATATGTCAAAATAAGTGATCAGTAACTCAGAGAAGTCCAAGAAGGTTTAGAAATTAAATATCACAGAGCCTGCCAAGCAACAATTGCCTGGCAGGAACTGTCTGTGGCCACTCTGCGATCTGAACATTGAGACACCACCTTTCAAGCCAAATGACCAGCTATACTCCCATTTATTTTAGAGGTATCTGCAGTTCAGAAATCAGCTATCCAGGTCTCCAAGGAGTCCTGGACCGACGAGAAAGCATTTTCTGCAGACGGGAAAGCATGTGAAGCACTAGAACAGAGAAGGTGAACAAAAGTTTACATAGTCCCAGCTCAATCGAGCAAGCCAGTAATGGTGCTAAAAGTAAGAAAGATGATATGGGGAGCATGCACAACAGGAGTCACCACCAGTTTCATAGGAGAGATGGGGCCACGGTACCATCAGGTTTTCAGGAATCATGTTAGTGATCTGAACAGGATTTCACAGGCATTGGACCCAGAGACATAGGTCCAGGCAAATGGTGGTCGAGATGTAATGTTACATATCTAATAGTGAGTTTTATTAAAATTACCAAATTGTGAATACCAATGTTTGAAAAATATTTGACATGGACACAAATACCTAAGCATTTTATTTGCAGGTCAATTTCTTATTTACTATGATGCGAGATTTGCTGGATATATTATTGATGTTATATGCTCATATTTTGTTCGACAAATAATCTTATTGTCGTCCAAAGAATTGACATAGATTACTTGCATTTTTAATTTGACTTCAATATTCCTTTGCATTGTGTATTTAAATATTTAAGATAGGTGGCCAAAACGCCTGTCCGCCAGGTATTTTAATTTCTCTGAAAATGTGAGGCTTTGAGCGAATCTAAGTATGTAAGGTATAATTTCATGGTTGAAACTTCTCCTAAATACAAAGCTTCACAAAAAGGTTCAAAAATATATTATAATTCGACATAAATCAATAAATTCTCTACGTCGATCCATTTGCTGTAATTCTGAGAGAAAATGCATACATATTGAGGTTTTATTTGCACAGCACCAGCTTCAAATTACTATCTGTCCGTAGATAAAAAAATTAGTTCTTAAAGGTGCTGCTATGGGGCACTTCCTGATGATGCACTTTCAAGCAGCAAGGCAAATCTGTGGATTGGAATTGTCAATCATGATCGAAGTGACAATTAAAGGAACCACAAAATAACCAGCAGTTTTCTTTCGAATGTTTGTTATCGTGAATATGTTCATAAAGGTATTTCTATTTACTTCAAGCAACATTAGGAATAAGTTGGCGTGAACTTCACATATAATGTCAGTTATATCGAGCATATTACACGCATATTTATATTTGAATAGCTACGTGCGCAGCAGATGTAGCATTCCAGTGTTTTGATGGAACCTGCATACCAAACAATCGTAAATGTGACAGTAATGTAGACTGCTCAGGCTTCTACAAAGAGGATGAGGCGGAGATATGTGTGCAGGATAGTGCAGAATCATGTCTGACTTGGAGATTAAGAGGTTTTACATCAGGGAAATACTACATAAATCCAGGAAAGAAGGGTAGGTATTTTTTGTTCCAAATTGGACTTTAGTCATATACAATTGTCTCAGGAATGAGAGCAAAATCTTATCTGGGCCCTAATGAGCGAGACTTTTCTAACAACAAGGTACCATAATAGTCATAAAGCTTGAGGTGTACTCACCAGTGCCATGTGTAAATGAAAAGTGACATAGTGATGGTTCAGTTCCAAACCATATTGAAAGCTAAGGCACATTAGAAGTCTGGTAATGATCATCGTTATAAAGTGTATTAAGTATTCGCAGTGCATATAATGTGTAAGTTATATTCTTCCCAAAATTGTATTCAAACCAGAAAAAGGTGTCCAACTTATGTAAACTAATGGAATGAAAGTAATAGTACACTATAATGTGCACATGTGGAGGTTGATACATGTACTGTAGTGATTTTAGCCAATATATTACAGGGGACACTGTTCAACAAAGAGTATTTCATTTATAGGCCGAATGCAAGTTGAATGTGACATGATGTCATTTTCGGATGAAGTTGTGACAATCATACATCATAACTCTGAAGAGGTGTATTATGTACAAGGTTTTGAAGAAGTTGCGTCTTATAAACGACATGTGAAATATTTCCTGACCAAAGATCAGCTGACAGCGGTAAAAAAGGTGTCAGATAGGTGTGTACCATACTCGTTTGTGGAGGATATAGATTGTTAGTCGAGTGGACATCATGCATCCGTATGTGGTACCTACAACTTTCATGGAAACGTTAACGTTCCTCTGTGTACAATTGCTCTATTTATGTATATCAGTTTTGGAAAAAACACACAAATTGCATGAGTAAATACACATATATGCACTT
>OZ026615.1:107078433-107422962 GCA_964020975.1 Hermodice carunculata | reverse complement strand
AGCAGGTTATAGCTTAGGGAGCCATACACACACACAGCCAAGCAGAAAGAAACTGTTGTGTTGTCACAGATAATGAACACCTTGCTGTACACCTGCTTCATAGAACACTATACAAGCACTACCTCTTGGGCCACAAGTTCACAATCTGCACTGACCACTAGGCCCTCTGTAAGCAATTTCATCACAAGCATGGAATAGGAAAAAACCATCTTCACTGTTGCTTCCAAGGACCACGAGCACAGAGGTCATGAAACAGACACACAGAGAGTTACTATCAGGGAACTTAGGGAGAAAGAAGACCAAGGAAAAGATGTTTAAGCAGCATTACCGGTTTGGTGTGCAAGAAGACATAAACAAAAGGGTTGCAAGGTGTCATGACTATGGGATTAACAATCCTTTACCGAAACATGAAAAGACACCCTTAAGGAACATGTTGGCGGAGGCCAGTCTTGTCCAACTGTCAACAGACATATTAGACGCCCACCAGAAACCAGGAAGAGCAACTATTTCATACTTGTGGAGGCTGATCACTTCACCAAATGAGCAGAGATCTTTTCTGTATCACATTTCACTGCTAAAATGTGCAAAAAATCACAAAGAAGTCAAAGCATGATTTTGCTGCCCCTATGATTTATATTGAGACCATGGAAGGAACTATGAGAGTTCTATTTTGAGGGAGTGTCGGCTCTTGGAAATAAGGAAAAGAACCTTCCCTGGTCATCCTAGAGGAAATACACCAACTGAAAGGTTCAACAAGACCTACTACAAATGATCAAGGCCTACCTGAAAGAGTAGGAAGAATGGGAGAGTCACCCAGATTATCTAGCTCCTGCTCGTAGTGCAATAGTACATGAGAGCACAGGGGTGATCCCAAGTGTGCTCATATGGGGTAGACAGGTTTGTTTCTCCCAACAGAAATAATGTATGCTTCTACAAGGAAAAGCCAAGAAAACTACATATGGGAACTACAAAGATCAATTAAAGTGTTAATGCACGGAGGCCATGAGATAGCAAAGAAGCATCTATCAAGTGGCAGAAACAAAATTACGATGTCAAACTGTCATTCCACAAATATTTAGTTGTAGATTGTGTGTGTGGCTCCTTTCTGATGCTGAACAATTACATCTGGCTCCAAAGCTATGCTGTCCCCACGAAGAATTTTATGTGGGTATTCAGAAGCACAGTGAACTCAACTATACCGTCTAGCTAGATGCCTCAGAGCACAAGTGGGTAATCCATCATAACTGTCTCAAGTCATATGAAGGGCGCATGAAGCCAAAGTAAGCCAGGAGAGCATAAGCCACAGTGTGCCAGAAGTGAGAGATTGGGACCCATGACCCCACCCGCCTGGCTAATCCCCTTTGCCAAGAATTATTCCCGAGAATGATATACAACTGAATAGTTTGTTCTTACAGGGAAATGTTGGAGGTAGCAGGACCAGCACTCAAAAACCACAGGTAAGTTTGCAAGTGTCATTTCTGTGAGATCTTCATGGATGACAAATGCCACGTTTCTGACCACATCATTCACAGGTACCATATTACTGTGATCACTGTGAGCAGCCATTCAGGAGCTGCGATCAGATCCTCAAGTGTCTGCAGGCCTGACATGATATAAAACAGTTGTGTGAGGCTCCCAAGTCTTTTACAAGAACAGAAGTTGACATGCAACTGGATCCAGATCAGGGTACATTTAAGAGTGAGAAAGGTTTGCTGGAGTACTATGAAATCAGGTTAACCCTTAAAGAGCTAATCACTGCTATAGCTGCTTTCTCATTACCATTAAACATATATGGTTAAAAGGGTCAAATTCCTCATGAAGATACCTTTCATTCAAATACCAGCAAGCCTGGTCTGAAGCAAAAAGTAGTCTTAGTCAACAGCTTTCCTCGGGACACTTTGCGCGCATTGCGCGCAAAGTGTCCCGTTGAAAGCTGTTGACTCAATCTTAAATCAGCACTTTAAGGGTTAAAGTCAGAGTCTAAGCAGCACGAAGAAACAGGCAAGTGTCCAAATGTACCATGAGGAAGGGTATAGCAGAAATGGACCTGTTCATACCGAGTTGTAACACTTTTCTCAAACCGTAATTAATTATGCATTCCATTGTTGGCCTGATTTTCCAATCAGCAAGTGGCTGAGTCTGGCCCACGCCTTCGTGTGTACAATGGAAGCTGTGGCTAACGCCAGTGATTACAGCATGGATTGTGCTGAACAGTGCAAATCTTTTACCTAAAATGTCACATCGTTGGTGAAACGTGCATTTTAGTTTGCTGACTGTTTGTTTTTCCATTAAATCCAAGCACAACCTGTGTTTTACTTTCTGATCTTTCCACGTGTCATCCAGCCAGCCTGGTTGAGCACAGAATGTGAAAAAAGTAGGGTGCGCTTCCCGAAGTGAACCAAATGAACATGAGTCCTATTAACTGGTCCATTGTGACCAGGATAGGCTTAAGCTCCAGTATCGTCCACCATTTGCCCCTGGGCTGGATAGCTCACAATGTGAGGCTCAGCCACCCCAAAAACAGAGAAGTATATTCCTTTGTTGACCAAGGCAGAATCCTCATGTACGCAGCTGAGACCAGAGAAGAAAGGTTGCTGCCCTCCTTCAGACTGCTGTGAGCAACCTTGGAGCCATTGTTGAGAAAGACCACCTTGCTAGTGGTCCTTGCAGATGGCCAAAAGAAACTGCAGGTGTCAATCCAGATGGACAAGGAAAAGCAAGAGCAGTCTTCAATTGCCCTAACGTAGGCTTTAGACTCTCTGACTGATGCTATCAAACAGAACTGAACTGCCATCAAGACATTAGAGCAGGTGCTCAAAAAAGGTGGTGGCTATGGCCACCAACAGAGCCCCTACGATCAATGGGAAAGACTTAAGGAGGCATAAGAGCACCAGTGTTAGTATGGGCCGTTTTACAATCAAGGGCCAAACTTTGTTTAAGGTGGGTCACAATTTCAAAATGCAGCTGGTTATGTGTATTATATATCCTAAGACTTCACCAAGTGTATTGAATAAGGATTTGGGTTCATCAAACCTGTGCGAAGCCAACTTTTGTTATGTTGCTTGCATTTATGAAATAACAGTTATGTTATTAAATGCGCATATTTTGTATGGTTTCCATCGTCAAAAATTTGAAATATATAATTGAACATCCCCCAAAATTGCATACTTTGTAAACACCAGACCTAGATAATTTAATACATATATATATAAATAAAATAAAAAATATATATATTTATAATTTATATATGCATATGTGTGTGTGTGTGTGTGTGTGTGTGTGTGTGTGTGTGTGTGTGTGTGTGTGTGTGTGTGTGTGTGTGTGTGTGTAAAGAAATGTGAAATTATTGCAGAATGGGCATTGCAAGGAACAATATGTAACCAAATCATTTTTGAAACATAAATACTTGAAATTGGCATTTCTCAGTCTCAGTGGGAAATCACACTCAAATCTATATCTGTCTTGACACTTCTTACTGTTACCTATAAAATGTCTGAAGCACTTGTAGTGATTTCAAGGATGAAAAAAAAATACTGTGTCAAAACAAGTGTCCTCTCCAAGATATTATATCTTGGAGGGGACATTTTTTGCCACGTCATATTTTCATTCTTTTATCTCAATTTATTTATCTATTTTGTAATATATCCATATACTTCGGTGCCCTTAAAATTATAATGGCAAACAAGATAATCTGCTGCATTTGTATGAGCAGTCATCATAGCTTATAGAATCAAGTAAATATTATGTATAATGTTCAACACAAAGACCAAATGAACATCAGAAAGGTTGGCCCAGCACATGACTCTTGTGCAAGAGTGCATCGGGTCACACCAGGAAAACCAGAGACACAAACCTTGGGAATAGCAGAGTAGCTGATGAGACATGTTATGATGATCAGAATGTTAAAGGTAGTGCCCGGGAATGGTGGACATCTCATTCCTATCTATAGGATGCTGTTCTTCATGATTAAGTCTTTGTGTGAACATAGACTTCTTGTTTTTCCTCAAATATTTCATTCTTTATTTATTCATTATGTCTGGGTGCCAATCCAGACATTTTGTTTTTGCAAGAATTCTTTTTTGCTTTCCTTCTTTCTTTCTTTTTTTCTTTCTTTCTTTCTTTCTTTCTTTCTTTCTTTCTTCTTTACGGCCATATTTGTCCGGAGTTTTTCTCGGACCCTACTATTCCGAAAACCACCAAACTTGCCATGGTGAATGACCTACCAGTGAAATTAGGCATCTGACTTGGAATAGTCAGGATGATTAAAATTATGCAAATGAGGGGCAATTAAATCTTCTTAACTATAGGAGATAGACACAAAGTTCTAACTTACACATATATGTTTGAGACTAGTGGCAAATCCAATAGCATACAAACAAAACTTGGGGAATTTTAATGTACGTTAAATTCACCAAATTTCTGCCCAATCCACATACAGGCCTTGAACCATTGCTGTAAGACCTAATGTTTGATCTCCATGGTGCCAGGCAACCATTTTGCATTCATAATTGATTAGCTTGAGCCTGTCTTACAGGCAGCTTTCTATCCATGCATGCTAGATGTATGCAAATTGGGGGGGGGGGGACTCCCAACAACTGTGTGATGAGGCTCTCAATAGAAATACAGAGCATCTCTTCCTGTTCATGCAGGAACAGATTGACTCCATGCTGCCATATGTGCCAGGCAGGCTATAGTTTCCACTAGTGCAGAACAGACCTGTCAATGCACCATGACCGGAATTGGTGTCCTAGGTGGCCTGTTTTTGCCCGAGGCAATGTCAGTCTGCTGAGCTAATCGGTCCCAAGGGATCAGAGGGACTGGAGTTCTAGGCAGAACAAGCCTGAGTGAACCCTCTGTTAAAAATAGACTACGTACAGAGCTGAGTCAGTGACCAAGGAGGGTAGAATTTGTGTCATCTCAGTGGACACTTTCATGTCTTTGTTTTCTTGTAACCAATGAGATGAAGCCTGTTGTTCATAGCCAATACTGAGACAGTATAGTTTTGCCTTGGTTCACAGGTACATGTTTATGTAGTTTCTTGACAGCTTCTGTTAAAATTTGATTATGTAATAAAGGAAAAAGGACAGTTTTGTATTGCATGTATACACATCCCCTTGAATTATAATATGTATACACTGTACATATATATATATATATATGTATATATATGTATGTATATATATATATATATATATATATATATATATATATATATATATATATATATATATATATATATATATATATATGCATGTATGAATAATGTACATATACATGCACACATGCTCATCCATACTGCCCAGAAGGGCTGACCCTCTCAGGAGTGGGCACTTTTCTCTGGTCCCATGGGTGCATTTTTTCTGGTCCCAAGGGTGCCCAGTTTAGAGAGGTTTCATTGTATCAGTAAACACTGGAATTTTCTTTCTTTCTTCCCTCCTTCCCTCCCTCCCTTCTTTCTCTCTTTCTTTTTTGTTTGTTTGTTTCTTTCTTTCTTTCCTTCACAACCAAGTTGGTCTGGAGATTTTCTCAAACACTATTATTCCAAAAACCACCAAACTTGTTATGTTGACTGACCTATCCACTGAAATTATGCATCTCATTTGGCATAGTCAATTAGTCATGATGTTTAAAAGTATGCAAATTTAGGGGCAATTAAAATTTTAAAAACTCCATATCTTCCACAATTTTGCAGATACTCAAAATTTCAATGTGCATATATAGGTTTGTGACACCTGCCAATATAATGGACAGCATAAGTTAAGTAGAATTTCAAATTATGCTAATAAGGGGCTTTGATAAGTTTCAAAGTTAAATATCTCCAAAACTATTATACATAGACATACCATTTCAATTTCAATTTATGGGTTTGTGGCCACATCCAATGAACCAAGAACCAAAGTTGTAGCATTTTACTTTATAAAAATTAGGGTTCTACACGAAATTTAGATTATGTTGAACAATGGCAAAGTGTAGCATTTCAAACTGGTCTCATTTTGAAGGCACCCAGACAGAGATGCAGTGAAGCAAATCTTCTTTTTTAGTTTATTTATTTATTTATTTATTTCAGTGTGCGAGTTTGTGGTCACCTTTTGCCCGACACTATTGTTCTGAAAAGTACCAAACTTGTCCTCGTGATGAACCAAGTATTGAAGTTACGCATACTGTTTGGAACAGTCAAGATGTTAAAAATTATGCACATTAGAGGCATATTTGCGGAAATCTTAAATCTTGCATATCGTCAAAAGTTTTGTAGATAGAGTTGTCATTCAAAGCTTGATATGTGGGTGTATTACTAAAGCAAAATCTTATGGCATGCAAACAAAGTTGAGAAGTTTAAATCATGTTAAATTAATTAAATTTACTGTGAATAAACATGCATCTGACATATTCTCGGCACCCTACTGTGCCCAAAAGCTGGTAACTGTTTCCAATGACAGGCTGTTATGCAACCACAGATAATTGAACTGTGAGAGTCTGGCCTCTGTACCTATCAGTAAACAGTCAGTGATGCCCAGTGCTGTGGCTTACCCTTCAATCCTTAGGGACACTAACTGTGTTGGTAGAATAAGCTTGGCTGCAGTTGTGTAAACAAGGAGGCTTTATATAGTCTGAAGCCTCCTGTGTAACTCCCCATCACAATAAGCTATTGCTAACTGAGAGGTGCCAGATAGGTTAGTGACATAGCAGCATCCAATGATATATGAACCAAAGATTAGCATGTCTTTGTAAAGGGAGATTCAGATCAGCTACCAGAAATCACTCAAACGCAGATCCAAACTGCCTGTAATGACCAACTGTAATATGGAAGGATTTTGGTCAGGGCAGTGGGCACATTAGGACATGCAGGTAGAGCTCCTATAGGCATAGCTGTTGTATTTCAAATATAATTTAAATATCTATATCAAAGCAGGGGATAAATGTAAGGCCATTCCCAACATTAAAGCGTCCAACACTGACTTTACTCTTTGATAAACACCAAGATCTCTGCACTGCTGGTGCTCAAGGTGAATGAATGAGCATTAGTATATGCACAGACCACCAGAGGGCGGTCTATGCTGACGTGATTTTCCAAAGAGAATCTGGTCCCTGACACCACAGCATAAGGACAGCCGTCTTTCTCTCCCTCTGCTGTGCATGCAGCAAAGTACAAGAGCAGATACCAGGCGCTATTAGCTTAGAAACAGAAGGAAGTCAGTAAGAGGAGCATTGATGTAAATTCCATTTCATGTGAAAGATGAATATTCTACGTGAAACCCAGCACAAGGTTTCCAATAGCACTTTTATAGAAGGTTTTTAAGATTGAGACATTACCACTGGTACTAAAATGATGAAGTGCAAGGTGATTGATCTGAAAAGCTGCAAGTTGATTGGATGGGTAGCTACTCCAGGCTCCTTTGTAGGTCTGACAAGACACAGTTCAATGTTCTAGCTTGTAGGTGTATTCAAGAGTTAAAAATTATAAATTATAGTTAAATGAAAGTAACATCACAGACAGTGTTTTTATTACAGGGCCAATGGAGCTATTTATTACCACGTAGCAAAGCATATTCTGTTTTTATTGTGGGCATGAGTTAGAATAAACTTACATTTCATACTTGCAGGGTTTCTTGGCAAAGTGCTCAAATCATGTGATAGCACTGCACTGAATTTTTTAGTTTTCATAATATAGGCCAAGTCGTGGACCACCAGAAATATTGTTTATTGTTTTCGAAAGTGCGGCCTGGAACACGATATAGTATTGCTTATTATCACTCTGTGTCAATCACTGATCAAAATACCAGTATTCTTCGGAGTACCGGAAACATGGATATCAGACGGACGAAATTCAAGTGGCTACAACCCAAGCGCAATCTTGTATGGATCACTGCAGCGAATTAATTACCTTTTCCTTTCCTATACATTTCAATTATTTGGTGTGTTTCAGGAGTTCTGACCAGACTAGAAGTTTTGAGATCCAAAAGTTGAAATATTTTGACCCGTTTAATAAGAATTTGGATTTGTTATACGATTGACAGTCTGTCCTATATGTCTCATTACATGTTATGTTCACTTTTTTTCATTACAAGCGTTATGAATGTTTTTCGACAAAAATAATAAAATAAAAAACATGACATTTAAGAATAGGCCTGCATGTGTACCAAATATCATACAATCTTGCTGATATGTTTGCGAAATACTTGTAAGTTGCGTAACTTTGACTATAGCTGACCCGTTGAGGAATCTGTCCAGGGACCGGGTGTAATAAAAGAAACCACAAAAATTATGTTATCGACTTTATCCAAAAATTATGTTATCAAGTCGACCAACAGATGTCTCTCCATACTCTGTAACCGTGTCATCGCACAAACTCCATAATTTGCTGACAATTGTGTTGTCAGCAAGTCACTCCAGGAGGTGTTGTATAATAGTAGGTCCTTATAGGTTACTCCTATACCCCAGTAGTTTACTAAAAGCACACTGAATTACATAATTTCACAATTTAAAAAAGTAAAGTAAATCGCGTAATTTACCATTTACTTCTATTTACGTATACCACCTTAGTATGTCAAAAATTGTGCCAAACGAAAGAGTTATCCGTGTACTTTTTATATTTTCCTTATCATTTGCAGTGTTAAAACATTCTTATTTCGAATAATCAGTTGAAATTTGATATATACTTGCTAATTTGTTTCAAGTACTTGTAACATTATCAGTGAGTGAAGGGGGAAACAAAACACAATTTCAAAAGGCATGTGACGGTGTGTAGATCATAACTTTGTACCAGAATTATTGATACTGGGGTTCTAATTTAACCTGTTGCCTTCTAACTCAATTATTTCATTCTTTTTCTCCCAGCATCCTACCAGGTAGTCCTTGACATTTTTATTACCTTTCCTGCTTCCAAGAAAGCCACCTTTCAAACCTAAAATCCATGCTATACGTTCCTCTTCCTCTAAACACTGAACCTCCTCTAAACCATTGTAATTGTAATCTTCCCTGTGCAACTTTCTGAAAAAATCTTCCCTTATCTCTCTATATGCATCGCATCACAACAGCCAATGATCCACTGTCTCATCTGCCTCTTGTCTACACGACTTACTTTCTGTTACTACCTGTTGTACACTTCTGTTTTTCTTTTCGAGATTGATTACTCCTGCCCTACTTTGAAACAGAAGTTTGGATCCCTTCCCTCCATCGCAACACACACTTTTCTTTGGCTTTTCTAATACCTTGTATGCTTTCAATGTATTTTTCCCTGACTCCTCTTTTCCAGTCTTCTTTCCAACCCTCTGTAACAGTCTTACCTTCATATACTTTCCAACCATCCACCTCATCATATCGTTTTAGAGCTTTTATATTTCTCTGCTAACCCGTCTCTGTCTTTGACTCATCTTGTTTTTTCCTTGACTACCTCATTGTAAACTATCCTGCACCACCTGTCTTCACTTATTGCTTGTAAATAACCCCAGTACTTTAACTTAGCTTTGGCAATCCTATCTGTGATTTTATTCCATCCTAACTCTCCTAAGACTGCTTCTGTTGCTGGACAATCAGGACATGGTGGTGCTCCCCATCTCATTCTGTGCTTTCTCCGTGCTGTTCACACCTTTTGATTGGCTGACTGCTTAAAGTGCCTGGAATGGTGTAAATAGAATAGAATAACTTCTGCATATTCGCAGAAATAGTATTTGAAGAAGTAATGTGGTTGCAGTGGTGGCTGTTGCAGCTGTCGAGAAGGCCTACATGAGTTTATGAATACGAGATGATCCCTGAATAGCTGTTTCAACGGGTAGCTGTACATACGCAGCCTACTCTCACTTTTACGCTTTATGAACATTTTTGACCCAGATTCCAGAGATCCATCTGTGGGTACGCATGCAGAGGCCAGATTCCGAGCTTGGTGGGAGGGATTCATAGCTGTTTCTACGGCCAGCTGTATCGAAAAGAATGGCAGAGTAAGTCCAGCTAGTGTATAAGAACGGAAGCAGCACGTCTGCGAACAAGTGATTGTTATCACTGTTATAGTTAAAACACGTGTTGAGCCCAGACTCGCAGTCTGTGTCTTTGTGTAGGTGCATTCTCACACGAAGTCGTCGAACTCGACTGCTGTTGACTAACACATTAGTAGTGAATTTTGATCTGATGATGTCTCTTGTGTTACAACTTACAAATACGATGCTGTAAACCACGGGACTGTTAAAATGTAGCGTAACTTTGCCTCTTTATCTACCGACACAGCAGAAGTTCACTAACTTGATGTGTAACCAAGCAGGTGATGCTGATGCTGATGCCTCCGGCTCCAGCACGGAGGCACCGCGGGCTGTGCCTGTCCCAGGAAAATGTTTATTATTATTATTATTATTATTATTTTCAATCAGGTTGAGAGTTGTTTGTTTAATCAAAACTGACTAAACTTGAAGAACGCCAACAACAGGCTTCGCGTGTCCATTTCTGTAGCACGGGCACGTCTTCAGTCAGGATGGCTAGGGATGTGTATTCACATGGGCATGGCACAGCCTGTTGAGTATTTACAAACTCGAACTACTGCATGTAACGTACACGGCCGCGACTTATCATCATCCTTTTTATTCTGACGTTGGTACATTTGTGTGCAGAGGGGAAAAGTTACATAACCCAGGGCTCAAAAATTCCTAGGATCCGTTGTTCCGGGACAAGCTAAAGCTCTTTTCAGACAAGTGACTTTCAAATTCAACTTATCCTGCGGACAAGCTAATTTTTTTTTTTTTTAATGGACTGAAATTACATCTGTTTCCATGCACGGCAACCTTGATAATGAGCAGTCAGAGCCTTCGCGACTCCATATGCTGGCGATTACTGTGGTCCGTGTGAACAGAACACACTAATGCAGGCATGTGCATGGGGACGCCATTATGCAATAGGTGATAATAATCCCCTGGCCTAAAGTAAAAAGTCCAGGTTTAAACAATTACATAGTCAGCAGTTGTATTCAACAGAACTTGACTACCTACTTGATTTCTGTCAAAACGAGCAGGTATTTTTGCCGTTGCGTACATACGACTACGAGATTAAAGGTACCAGCAGTAATGCATTGGGACATATTGGCTTTCGTCCGTTCTCTGAGCACGGTCACAGCACCTCACCATCAGTCTAATCTGCCTGAACGATGACAAAGTAAAATAAAAAAAATCTTAAAACTTGCATGACGAAATGTTGAGCAAATTAGCATCAAAGGCCATTTATCACTGGATTCTAAAAGTGTTGGAAAGATCATGTAAAGGTGCAGCGAGTTGATTTCCCGGCCAAACAATACAAACAAATCTGCCAGTCACACGCAAGTGACCACGTGGAGTAATCTACAGTGAACTGAGCATCATACTGACTGATCTGTCACACATTCGGCATTTCTCTATCCCCCTACCTTCGTATATTTGCCTGTGACTCCAAATAATTGTTGCTATAAACACTGGAATCTTTCTTTTCGCGTGCTACAATACAAAAAAGGCGTCCCATGTATGTGTTCCTTCAGTAAATTGGATGGCTCACATACGTTCACATGGTGGAAGCCATGATGAACATACGGTAACACGACCTGTGATTGGCTCATTTTTGCATCTGACTCAATTGATCAATCAAGGGATGTGTGGTTCGTCAGACCACATGGCCAATGCAGCTGTTTGTAGACAGTGGTAGGAAAGATGGTCATCGCACACTCGATGTGCATTACAAGGAGGCGGATTTCTGTTTTGAAATTATTTGTTTGAATTCAGAACATCATTTATTGCTAGGAACTTGCCGATACTCTATATACAAATTGACAACGATGTACAGACAGCATTCATGGTAGTACACAAATGATGTCATTGCTATGCATCCCAATCATCAATCCATACATAAAGGCCTGGACAAACCATTTACCCTAATTTGGCACTTATTGTCGCTTGCAAATTGGCAAAAATCTGTCCATTTTTACCACGATTCTAGCTATGACTGTAAACAGTAAAACTGGCAAAATATAAAAATACAAATTGAAAAGTAAACTATTTGCATAGGGTGACTCAGGATGAAAAATACTGTGTAATTTCTGGAAGTCACTGTTCCAGGTAAATTTAATACACATTAATAGTTGTATTGGTTTTAGCATCGTCTTTCTTCTTGCCGCTGATGGGAATTAGCTCAACAGTTCATCCAGTATGTGCCATCTGAGGCTTTTCATGAGTCATATTCAAACAACAGTCAGAAAATTTATGACATAGCACAAATTTTCATGCATGTAACTTGGCAACAATATGAAGGACCTTGCTATTATTACTACTCAGTGATATCAGAGGTAATGCTATTTTGACCATGCAGTGAAATTAGAGGTAATGCTGTATGACTGTGGTGAAAATGGGGAGGAGGTTATTTTGACTGTGTGGTGATTTTACGTCTAGTGCCGTAACAACTGTGCTGTGAAAACAGACAGAATGCTATTCTCACCATATGGTGAAAATGCTATTATGACTCTGAGGTGGAAGTACCAAAGTCTGTACTTTTGTGATAATGTTGAACCATCCCTTGTAAATATTAAAGATGGAGTAATATACATTTGCTCACATTGTTTTAATATTTTTTATTTGAAATGTGCGCATAATGAAAGGGTGTATGCATGTACAGTGAAAACTCGTTATAATGAAACCATCTGCTCTCTTTAAAATGTGTCAGATTACTGAATCAAACAACAAAGAAAACTGTTGCCATTCAAAATTTGTGTCATTATAATGAATATGTCAGGTATCTGAGTGTCGTTATAATGATGTTTCACTGTATAGCTTTGTGCATTATGCTGCCAAAATCACTCATATTTGCATGGCAAACAATTAATAATTTAAAAAATAGTGATGGGAATAACATTCTCGCTACATTTTCTCTGCACAGTCATAATAGTGCTACAGAGCTGTTATCACCAAGTGGTCTGAATAGCTTCTGTATTTCCACCATACGGTCAGAACAGTGACCAATCTAGCTTCACCAAACAAAATGGTGACAAGAGTGGAAATAATAGTTTGACTGTACAATTATCAGGGCACGATTTATTTTTTTTTTAAAGCATTCCTTGGCAGGATAAATGGTTTAAAATCCACTTGTCCGAATATTACCTGGTGCAACAAACATAGTAATACTCATTGATTGGGCAAAGATCAAATAACTTTAAGCAAAGACCAACAGTTATAAATGTGGGAAATATAATCACATTGAACAAATTTTCTGTTGTTACATTTTATAGAGCTTTTCTATATTAGACAAGTTCTGTTGAAAGCTGTCATGTAGAGAAAAAAAGCTGATTGTGCTGAAAGCTGAGGGATGGTTCAACATTATCATAATTTTTGAATTAGTACTTAGGCTACTAAATTTCATGCTCCCTCCCCCAACTTCATACTGAAAATGATGATCTTCTATGAAAATAATACCAATAAACCACAAAATTTGGGTTACAATTGACCATCATTTTCCATTATCTGTAGAAGTGTACATGTCCATTTTTTGCTATGAAGCAAAACTTCTTTTCTAGTTTCAATTGTTGTTATTAGTTTAATGTCAATATTTTTTTTAAATTAGCTTACAAAGGTTTACATAGTACTGATTTTTGTGTAAAATATTCTAATGACTCAAGGTATATGAACTAGAGTCCAAGACCCATCTGACCTGGATTTGTCAGTCCCAAACAAAAATATTAGTTCCTGTCAAGCAGAACCTCTGTTACAGAACCCAAGCCAATGTTTCTTTCGTAGAGAGTTAGGCATACTTATTTGCAAAATAATGTTTGTGTACACATGCCAGTGCTTTCTTCTGGCAGAAATATGTGAAAGATGCTGGTGAGTGGTGACTCCAGGACAATTTACATTGGGGTTTTTTTGTGTGTGTGTGTGTTTGGGGGGGGTGGTTTTTTTTTTGTTTTAGCCATAAATATACTGTCCTGCTATTCCTGCTAATCGTAGCTAGAATGCAAGTGGGTAGTTAAGTTTGAATGATGAGGCAGTTTGTTGTGGTCATATATAGATCTATTATTGGTGAATAGCATATGAAAGTCACCAGACCTAGGAACCTATATACAGTAAAACCTCTCTAACCGAACACCTCTGCATACAGAACACCTCTCTATACTGAACACCTCTGCATACAGAACACCTCTCTATACTGAACACCTCTGCATACAGAACACCTATCTATACTGAACACCTCTGCATACAGAACACCTCTCTTTACTGAACACCATTTCTCAGTCCCGAATATATACTTCCAATGCTAGCAAACCTCCCTGTACTGAACACCTCCCCATACTGAACACTTTTTCCGGTCCCAAGGGTGTTCGGTATAGGGAGGTTTTACTGTAGTCCAAAAGTCAAAGGAACAAGGTCTGGGAAGTACACAGTGGGAACTCAGAAGCGTACAGGATGTGTGTGAACATGAAATTAAGGACTGCTAAGACACAAAAAAATCCACTTTATTCAATCATAGCTCAAAATGTATTATAGTTAGGATAATAAATCATAAAATGTCTTGGTGCGAATCCAGACATTTTGTTTTTCCAAGAATTCCTTTTTTCTTTCTTTCAAGATTCTGTATGACCAAATTTGTCCAAAGTTTTTACAGACACTGCCATTCCGAAAACCTTCAAACTTGCCATGATGACTGACCAGCATTGAAATTGTGTATATCGTTTGGAATAAACATGATGTTTAAATATTAATGCAAATGCGGGACAAATAAAATTTTAAAAGTTCCAACACAGAATTTCAATGTGCATGGGTTTAAACATATTTTATTATCAAATTTACAAAGAAAAACTCAACAACATAATCATACACAGCAATTGGGCATGCCCTATATGAATCCCTCTTGCAAGATGGGAATACAAATAGACAGGACAATACAGAAACACACACCAACAAAATAAGAAAACATGGGCACTGACAAGACAGATTGTGGGGCAATATCTACAGTGCACGATATACACTTCGAGCCAGGTCGGAAATCAAAATATGTAGTAAAGATTGCTGTGTGTTGAAAAACAGAGTAAAAAAATTTAAGAAGCAGAAACCAAAACCCGAAAAGATGATCACTAGTGGTTGGAAATCCACAAGTTTAATCAATGCCAGTTGGTTTAAAGCGGTCAGTTGCAGAAATATAGACAACTGTTTGCGAATACAACCGTGGTCTGTCTGGCTACCATATCCTGGGGGGGGGGGGAGTTTATTAGCTCAGTTGACTTATCAGTCGGCTGAGCCTCTAGGGTGGTCCATCATCTATCCATCCATAATTCACATTTTTTATGTCTCCAAAACTGTCAGCCAGATTCACTTCAAACTGTATGGGCATGTAGCTTGGGTGAATCTCTACAAAGTTTGCTCAAATGGTTACGTTTCAGTGAATTAAAATTTTTTTTTTCTTTTATGTTCTTTTTTGGGCAAATCTTAAAAAATCTTCTCCGAAACCACTCACCCAATTGCTTTGATATCACAGGAGCCCTGTTAGGGACTCCTGGTTCTTAATTTGTTCACCAGGTGGTGCTGCAATTTTTTCTAAAAATTTTGTGTGTCTTTGGTATTTTCCACTTGTCCACAACCATTGCTCAGATTAAGCGGAAAGTTGGAGGGTATGTTCCTTGTGGAAGAGTCAAACAAAGTTGTTCACAAGGTGGCACTGCTGTGGGATCCTAATTTTTAATGATTTTTTTCAATTTGGGTACATATATATATGCACCCTTCCTATTGATTACTATGTAAGTCAATGGGCATTCTAATGCTTGTAAATTCACATTTTCAACTTCTCCGATACCATCAACCAGATTCAATTAAAACTTGCTAGCAATGTACCTTGCTGGTGTGATTGGTCATTACTGGAGGCTCAAGCATGGAGCTTGGAGGTCAACTGCCAACAGAGGACAATCATTGGCCTCAAGTCCAAAGGGACATGTACAGAGAAGTGTTTTCTGATAGGATAGAATTTTTTGGAGTGGATAATTATGATCTGGAAGATTGTATACCAAATGTAATGGCTAGGTAAATATTACTAACAAATGTGGAAATTATAATACACAAATTTTTTGGAGTGGATAATTATGATCTGGAAGATTGTATACCAAATGTAATGGCTAGGTAAATATTACTAACAAATCTGGAAATTATAATACATGCATAAATCTGTATAATTTATATATCTGTTTAATAGTTCCTTTGTGTTGAATTGAGAGAGGGAGAGAATGTTTGTTGTCTTTTTTTACTTGCTGTATTGCTAAAGGGCGTTCATGGCTATACCCCCAAGGACAGCAAGGGGGCATCCCACCCTTCGCATTCACCAACAAAATCTGCTTAGGACATGCTGGAGGCTACACTCGTTTATGGAGGAAAGACTTCTTGCTGCAGTATTGCTACATGTATAGGGATACATATCATAACAAAAACCTGTGATAATAATAAGTTAGATAGCTTGTTTCAACTTTGAGGTTGTGTGTTTGGGGGTGGGGGTGTAAGAGGCATGACTTCAAGGTCCATGATCATAATGATATGCTTATAAGGCCCACTTGTTGCCATACATGTACATGTAGCCTAGGCATAAGCCAGACCAAACACACAAATATGGAGCTGCAGTGTGTGGACTGTCCATGTAATTATGCATGCATACACTCCTGTCACATAGTATGGGAATGTATATGTAGATATGTGTTAGTGTCTGCTGCACAGTGTTACATACTGGCTGGCCCTTCAGCATAAATCATGAAGCAGGGAAGAGTATGCCTGTACCTGTACTGTGTATGATGACAGTGATGGTGCCAAAGAGCACACAGACAGCTGTTACTTCCCCATAGCTACTGACAGTTACTCACTGTCATTCAATGGGCCTGTGCTGATGTCAAAAAGCACTATATTGTTGAGCATAGCAAATGATGCCTGCAGGTTTTTGTGACAGTCTCTGCATATGGCACACCATAGTCAGAGATTGACATGGTGATGTGTGCTACTTTTATTTGTGGTTGTTAACTCATTCCACCCTGATAGAAGACTGAGTCAACAGCTTTCCTTGGCGCGCTCTGGGCGCAATGCGCCCAGAGCGCGCCAAGGAAAGCTGTTGACCATGGGCATATAATTTGGAATGATCTTCCATGCAAGTTTCATCCAAAATATTGAAAAATAATCCCTAAATTAGTAAAATACAATTAGCAGACGACATTTAGATATTAGCGGGAAAAAGCGTCATCAGGGTGGAATGAGTTAAAGTTGGAAGATGGCCATGGCACAGTCATATTTCAGGCTACTTTTTCCTCATTGATGAGTGTGGGGCATTCAATTCATCATCAGTGCTTGGATGGGTCAGGAAAATCTGTGGTCTGATAAAACCAGCCAGGAGCAAACTGTGATTTGGATGATAGTCTCCTCTGTAAATTCAAGTGCTGCCAGAAGAGATTTGTTACAGATGATGTAAATCAAGTTGGTAATTATGATGTCACCCATAAATCAGTCTGTGTGTGCCATTTCAAAATAGTATTTTTTTCCAAGAGTGAAAATAAAGGATTTAAAACTCCCAAAACTTTGCCAATTGTCACCAGTGGCTTCATGCAGTACATCAGACTGGCAGGACATTGTGCAGCTGTTGCTTGTGTGTGGTCCTGACCAGAGAGCTGGGCACTGCTTGTCCTGATCCATGATGATAAACAGCATAGTCCAGATCATGAATTCAGTAAAAACACAGAAAGACCCATTGCACTGTAGGCATTGTTTAAAACCCATTGCACAATGGTCATCTTTTAAATACACACGATGTTTATTTCACCTACATGTGCTATTTCAGATCAAAGAGCCTACACGTTTTGTGTAGCCTCCTTGTTCAGACGAAAGCAGATTGATGGAGCTTTATCTAATGGCAGAGGGAGTCTCAATAACCCATGTGACTGTGACCACTCAGCTTCAGGGATGCTACTTATCTGGTCAGGCTTTATGCAGCCTTGTCATGAATGCGTATTAACTCTGTTCATTCCCAGAATAAATAAGTATAAATGCTAGCCACAAGCTATAGAAAACTAAGCATGGAAACATTACAGTGCTACCTGCTATTTAAGACTGCTCCTAGTGCCAGCCAAAAGTGGTCACACATGGCAGGTGGTCCTAAATTGCAGGTAAATTAACAAAGAAATGAGAGAACGCGAGTCCAGTGTGTTGAAAGGGCAGTCCTAATGCAGTCTCGCATGAAAGGTGGTCTTTAGAGCAGATACCCCTGTATCAAGACCTGGTTAAGTTTCTTTCCTTTTGTTTTTTTTCCTGGTAACATACAAATATAACAGTTTGGAGGATCAGACCTTTATTTGGAAACTAAACTGACACTTTTCACTTATAAATTACATGCAATTCGAAACAGCAAGTTTTCATGCCGGTGATCTTAAAGTGCAAACAAATCAACAAAGGAGTATATTTAGATTTCTTCAAAGACTGTCTGTGAAAAAAGACTGTCGCTCATGGGAGGGCTTTCTACAGCGTATAGTAGTGTATAACAGGTACTGTTTAGTGTTTAGAAGGTCCATAGATTTACATGTATTGTTTGAATGGCTTTGTTTTACTTCATCTCTGTGTAGGTATATACACAGTACTGTCTCTATGACACCCCTTATTACAAGATGGAATCTTATTACATGTAGTATGTAACAATATTGGCCCCATGACTATGATTTAAATGTCTTCTTGTATGTGTATGATAAAAGTTCCCTTGTTATATCATGGTTTTACTGTAGGCATAATGGAGTCAGTTGTGCCTCTTATAAGGCCACCCCAAATGCAGCTGAAAACTGGCCTTTCAAGAGGGGTGGTCTCTGGTGAGAGGGGCCTTATAAAAGGGGACCATTGTATTCCAGTGTCAACCTTTTAAAGAGGTAGCACTGTGTATAAAAGTATTCCATCAAACATGTATGCTGTGGCTGTGGCTGGTGGCAGTCCTTTACATTTAATTGTAACATTGGTCATGTAGAGTTGCTTTCAATTAAATTTTACGCCTATTAATTAGTCTCATCAGGAGCATCCCCAAGGCTGTGTTGCTGCGTGTATACACATTTGTCATGTTTATATGATAAAGATGTGCTTTATAAGCCAAGTGACAGTTGGTTTGACAAGGTATCATCTTGTAAACAAGCAGTATTGTCCATTTCCAGCTCTGCTGAATTTTCAGTCAGCAGAGCTTGTATGACCCTTCATCATCCCCCTGGCTAAAGACTTTTTTCAGGCAACTCCCCAAAAGCCAGCAGATAAATTGTTTTGATTTTAGGTGGGGTTGTGAGACGGGACCTCACTAATGTTTGTGAACTAGGTAGGGCTGTCATAATTTTTATTTTGTGCACTTCAAAGATGGTGGGGCGTATAGCTTTGCTAATGCCAGTCGTCGGTAGAGAGACTTTCCATACCATAACCCAAGAAGTTTTTGAGATACCTAGTACTTTGATAGTGCCCAGGTATATACTTCCATATAAGGGTAGGTGCAGTATAACTGAATTTGCAAGGTGACTGAGGTACTGTTGTAAGTTTTGGTTTCCGCGTGATAGCAGGAAAAGTTTTTATGGTAGGACCTGTATATTGCACAGAATTGTAGTCCTTACCCATGGCTAGGTCAAGATCAAAGATGGGTGACCTTGACCTAAATTCAAAGGTCACAAGGTCACTTTAGTGAACTTGATTTCTGCTTTGTAACTCAGAATTTAAGTTATGACTTCAATATTGCACATGGTAATAGTCCTCAATTAGGGCTTGGTCAGCCTAGAAGATGGATGACCTTGACCACTTTCCCAAGGTCACCAGGTCGGTTGGTAGAGAGTGTGGTTTCCGCACTATATCTCAAGAAGTTTTTGAGATAAGACTTTGATAGTGCCCAGGTATATACTGCTAGGTGCAGTATGAAGGTGATTGACCTTGATCCTATTTCCAAGGTCACAGAAGTACTATAATAAGTTTTGGTTTCTGCACGATAACTAGCAGTTTTTTACTATAGGACATGTATATTGCACAGCATTATAGTCCTTATCCAGGACAAGGTCAGGTTTAAAGATGGGTGACCTTGAAGGTCAGAAGGGTACTTCAGTGAACTTGTTTTCTGCATTGTACAGTGGAACTCCAGAGGAGACTCAGGGCTACCTTTCAGGCCAAAAAATTTGGCCACTTTTAGTTGAGAAGAATTTTGAAGTCCCCCGAAACTGTAGTATAACTTCTTTTTTTTTTTTTTGACAAGTATTTTGCTTAATATGCTACATGTACTACAGACATTATGATTAATAACTAACCTTGGCACAATTCTCAAGATCAATTTGAGGTAGCTGTACATGTACATGGCAAATTGATGTTTCTGTTGATATGAGAGAGACTGCTTCTGAGGGGAGATGCAGTAAGTGGCCACATGAAGCAGGTGGTCTGTGAATGGAAGGTCAATGTGTTAGATAAGCAAATGATAGTTTTCCTCTTTGTGGAGGTGTATGCATACTAGTTGTTGACCAGTTTGTCCTCCTTGGCTTTGAAAAAAAAATGGTTGAAATTGTGCTATAGTATTCTAAAAAAAATGGTTGCATGATCTCGGTCATTTATGAGGCCACTGGCAACATCAAAGAAAGCCATCTATATTTTTTTTCTCTTTTGTGCTGAACTGTATTATTTTTATTGCTATTCATCAGGTTGTAATCCTGATTGACAAATATAGTGAAAGACAGTGGGGATTTTTGGTTATTAAGATTTTTAAACAAGAATATTATTTTCACTCTAATGAGAATGCTCAAAAATGTACTTCCATATTACTTTGTTTTTGTTTTACTTTTTGTAATTTTGCAGTACTTGGCAAAGCACATGACCATTATGGTTATCTTTCATTTTAACCCTGCTGAACATACATGTAGGTCACAGAACTTGGATGAAAGTGTCCCTTGTGGGCCTCCTTCCATCAATCCATAGACTTTGGCTTGTGAGTGGGATACTATTCATCGTTTTCTAGTCAACTTTATATATTTTCAGGACTAATATGACGGGTATCAAAAATGGAGGTTGTGTTAGATATGTGTGGTGCCACCTGTGATGTTATGTAATATACAAGTATGGACAAAAATGTGAACATTTTGAGACAGTTGTTTTTTTGTGGAGTTTTTGGTAAAACATCATGAAATGTTGATATCCAGAACACCACTATACTCATATCTGTGTTAAAAATTTTATCTGTAGTTTCATTAGCTGAATATACATCAAAGACAACATGAAATCAAATCCTTTTCATTATTTGGTTTCAGTGTCCTCAGATGACAGCAGAACATAGGCCCAAGGGCCTCTTCTTTTTATCATTCCTATGTTTTAAATACATGATTGTTACAACAGGCCTAGAGAGAAGAAAGAAACGGGAAATGACAAGTTGCTTCCACTTGTCCTTTCCATTGGGAGCCTTTACATACTTGTGAACAATGTCAAGACATTGGTAGGTACAATCACAGAATAAAAGTTGAAAAGATCAAACAACAAAACACTTGGAAATAGATTGTCTAACTGGTGAATGTTATTAGTATAGCATTTCCTTATGGGCCTGCCTAGCCCTTGCACATCTAAGCACACATGGTAATATGTGTAAACAGTCAGTGGACGGGTCGTGCAAGTGGGAAGTACACTGTATGTATCATAGTCTGAGTAGCTTGGACTAGGTGCAGGATTAATGTGCACGATAATTCTCTCGTTTCCAAGGCCTGCAGTTAAAATCAGTGGGTAACTGGATCAGGATATGTTCTGTTTACAGTTTAAATGGTAAGTAGGATATATTAACATGATATATACAAAGTTACATTAATTTTCTGTACAACTGTAAGAGTGTTGATTATTAACAGGTGTCCCTCTGTGCATGTTGTAGCAGTTAGTTTGGAAGACCTTCCAACTGTTTGGCCTTAAATGATAGAAGTTGTTTTCTAATTCATGAATAAATTGAGCAGTTAGTCACACACAGTGCATTTGTTTCATCATTCATGTCTGGGGTTTAAAAAATATACAGGTATCCTATAATAACAATCCTCAGATATGATCCAAAACGCTGTCTTTGAGAGAAAATGTAGTGTACTGGTTTTGTGGACAGGAACTTGTTAGCAGACATTGTTGTGTACACCCAGCAGGGAGCCTGCAGGGAGCCTGCAGCAAAACACACAAAAGAATGTGATCAGAAGTCTACCACGGGATCCGGATTGACTTGGGCTTTTACAGGAGTAGTATCTGTGGTTTATTTTGTGCTTATAACTTAACTCATTCCATAATATGGTGACAGGCATTGGTCAGTAGTGCTGGCAAGACTATAGGCATGTTGGTACTTGAATGAAAGCTCTTTTCATGAAGAATTTAAATATGCAATTATTGTCTTAAATCTAGGAAAATATATAGAAAATCAGGGACTGGTATGGAATGAGTTAAAGACATGGGAAAGTAAAAACACTGTAGCTTGTCATACCATGAGGAGTCATACAATCCAACAAAGTCTCAACATGTTTCCCTACAGGCACCAAAATATTATGGGTGGACAAACTGCCCTGGTTTTCAAATGCACGTTAATTGGCCATATTGCATGTAAAATTACAACTTATCTGGTTATCATCGGATGTTCTGAACAAAAAGAGATGATAAATGTGTCCTACACTTAAGATCAGTGGCTGCCCATGCTCGCTCAGTAACCGGGATGGTGTCGTGGAACACCACACACATCAACCAGCAAAGTGTTGCATGATTTAGGTTTATTAACTTTTTGTGCACAGTATATATTACTTAAATTGAAGTCCATTTTTTTTTTGAGTGCCATATAATTTTGGGTAAATCTGCCCATATATGTGTTCTAGAAGTGGTGTTGGGAAGTTGCAGGACATAGAACTAGTAAATTCCTGTTCACTTTAATTTGACAAAAGAAAAAAATTAAAATATAAATGTCAAATAAAGTAAAATCTTGGACAAGACTGGAGGTTGTCACTTCCTAGTCTACCGGCCACTGGCTAACAAGTCAGTCACATCAGCAAAGCCACCCAGAATGTGAATGTAGAAATGCCAGTCTCTTCAGTAATCTGCCTGTCCACAACTGTCACTCAAAGCAACAGTTATCTGTGGTAAGCATTGTTTTAGATAATGACTGTAGTTGTAATGTTCATTAGGGTATCATTTTGTGAATGTAAGCAGTTCTGCCTAGTTTTTGTTTCTTTGAGGTCCATTCAGTTGAAAATTCATATGAACTATGTGACACCTTTCCACAAATGAAACTTAAGCAAACCCATAATTCTCATGAATGTTCATGATCTGTGCAGAGGTAAGTTATGGTGACAGTATCACTTCTGAATGCCGGTGATTCTAAATCTGCTAACTGGCTTAACTATGGCTAACTGATGAATTTTGCCTGTAGTACCTTGTTCAGGACAAACAACTAAGTTGACATTAATGGTGCTGGTAATGCCAACACAATAACATGCCTTTTTTACTGAGTTATTTCAAGTGACTGGTAATCTGTATCCTGGATTTATAAAGATGTGAACAGCTGTAACCTTTAGTGTGTATTATCAAGCCTTTCTGCCTAATGAGACCTGAGACCTTTATCAGTGGACAAAAACAGCTGCTCTATGTCTGTACTAATCAAATGACACTATCAAAAATGCATTCAATTGATGTCATGTGAACAAGGGCAGTTTGATCCATTGCTTTCATTTTGCTCAAACTTCTGTTCAGAAGACATAAACTAAACAGTTTGACATTAAGGCAAGCCCTATTGTCCTGGATAAAAAATTTCCAGGCCGGACAAGTAAAAAACTTTGAGCTGAATAAAAATTTAACCCACTAGTTGTCCAAATTTTAGACCAAAAGTGCTTTGGTACTAGTAACAGAAATTCCTTAAAGCCAAGCCCTGCTGGGTGTTTGGAACCACACGGGAGAGATATATCAGTCTCATATGGAACACCTGATAGGTCAGTTGTCAAATGAACCTGAACATGACCAACCATGGCACACAAACCATCTCCTACCTGCAGCCTATAGACAATCATTTAGGTGGAGTTAAATAGATGTAATGATGTATGGTGTAAACTGTTCAAGTCAAAAGAAGTAAAACCATACATACATATGTGCATATATATGATGTACATGCAGTAAGTTACATGCAGCTCCCTATAAATATATATATGTGAAATGGTACACACTACTGACATATGCTTGCAGTGATACCAACTTTTTGTGGACTGACCATCTCATGCTGATGGATCTGTTTACCTTTGACCTTGTTGATCTGATCATCCACGTCAAGGGCAAACCATTGGTCGACTGTAAAGCTCGTGTAAAGTTTGCATCTCGGTCCAATGTGGTCGTCAAAAATGCAAAAATGATGAGACAGAAAGTGATAACTTTGTATATTGGTCACTCTCAAAAACTTAACCATATGGGTCTAAATAGTTGTTATATTAGCTCTCAACACCTTCATTGCAAAATGCTAGGGTGGGGGTGGGGTTAAGTAAAGAAACATATATTCCAATGGAAACAAGTGCACAGGTGTAGATTTGTACTATATCGCATCACAAGCACCTTTGTCAAGGAAATTTACTCCATCTGCATACAATCTGTAGAAAAAAAAGGCAAGGATGTTTGGCCTCAAAAAAGTGATAATTTATTTCGGACAGGCGTGCTGACTGTTAAGTGTCTGTCACTGAGAACATAGGCTTTGGGGTGGTCTTATAGTAGAGTTATGTGGTTAGAGATGGTCTTATAATGGAGCTGTAAGGTAAGGGGTGGTCTTAAAATGGAGCTGCACCAAGGGGTGATCTAACAATGGAAGTATGTGGTTAGGGGTTGGTCTTACAATGGAGGTACTACAAAGTCTTAACTATTAGGGCCTGTTTTACGGGGGTAACTTGGTTAAAAGTTTCCAGCTTCAATACCAGAACACCATCTTACTGCAGTATCCAGGCATGAGAATGTTCAGGAAAAAGCCTGAATTCAGGCTTTTTCACTGAAATAAATCTAGTATATTTCTTTATAAAGACCTCCAAATTTCCGGCTTTTGACACTATTTCAGGCTTTTTCATTTTCTTGTGTTCTCACGCCTGAGTATCGTGATGCACTGTTGTTGAGAGCTGTCAAGATAGCATGATTCTGGTCAACAGTTTGCCTTGGTGCGTGTCAGGCACAGTGTTCCGGCCAGCACCAAGACAAATTATCCCGGGAAACTGTTGATTTAGGCTTACTGGAAATGTTCCTGTAAAAGTAGAAATACATGTACTTGGTGAGGACCTGATGGCAAAGAGCCTATCGTCTACAGAAAAAAAAATAATATGAAAATATGTGTATGTACGCAAAGATATCTGTGGTGCTGCCTGTTTCTGTAAAGGTATATATACTGGTATGAGGACAATGTAGTTTGCAATCACAGTGAATACGCGATAGAAAATAATCCTTTTTGTGCTATTTTACAAACAACTTGTACATCGGTAGTTTGTCTTGTGTCATACAAGTAGGAAAGCCCCATTTCTTACAGTGTAACCCAGTGTACCACTTACAAGTAAAGTGCATGTGATTTGTACAAATCAGAAACAACTGGTCCATATCTTGTTTGACTTGTAGGAGACAAGTGAGGGAGCCCCATTTGTGCATTTTTGAATCCTGTGGGACAAGATGCTGTGTGATGCAGTTTAGGTGACAAGTTTTCAGTCTTCATTTGTAGCAATTAAAATATTAATCAATATGAACAAAAGCAAAAGTAATTACCGTGATCCCCCTCTTATACGGCCACCCCAAATGGACCAGAAATGTGGCCTTATAAGAGGGGTGGCCTCTCTTGAGGGGGGAGTGTATTATGGAAATTCCATACTTGCGGCATGGAGAAGTGGCCTCTCTTCAGAGGGCCTTATAAAAGGGGGACCACTTTAGTTGAAATGAAGAAGGTGCCAGTGTCCCAGCAAGGGAACAGATATACACACTGCATAGTAGGGGGCCAGACATTTAGGCATCAGGACAGTGGGCATGCTTACTGTCATCAAAGTAAACACTCCAGCACTACAATTTCCTATCCAGCCTCAGGGCTTATGTACCTTGGTCTGACTGTGTCTGTATGGTGCATGTGGACAGGTGTATGTCTGTAAAATACATAAAGGTATTTTAGTGATGAAGAGTGACCCCAGACTACAATACATGTTGACAGGTGTATTGTATTTGTGTCTTTTTGTCCAAAACCACTTCCTAGTAGTCATCACCCTATTCCGCAGTCGGAACTCTTTACTCTCCATAAGCTAACCTGTCACTGTGTAACCTATGTACATATAGAAGTACTATTGTCCATGTTGCGCACGTTCCTCTGTAAAATTTTGACGTAGGCTGTATTACCCCAAATAAATTAAAGGGTCTTCAGCAGGTAACTACTCAATATGTTTTGGAGCCTTTTACCCGTATATCTTTTAGTGAAATAGATAAGTGTATTTCAGTGATGAGTGCTGACCCCTGACTATAACATATGTGTACAGGTACCTGTATATACATTGATATCTGTAGGATATATATCCCCAGGTATATATCTGTACAATACACGTATTTTAGTGGTCACTGTGTCAGTATAATACATATCTACAGGCATATATCTCTGTGCAATACATGTATTTTAATTAAATTCTGACCATAAGATACTTGTTTACAGGTATAGGTATATATCTGTATGATACATGTATTTGACTGGTCCCTGGTTGTGTATGTAGGATAAGAATGTCTATAAGATACATGTTGACAGGTATATATGTGTACAATATATGTATTTTACTGATCTCTAACTGTATTTGTGTGATACGTGTATTTTACTGATCCCTGACCTTGTCCGTAGGATACATGTCTCCAGGTAAATACAGTAAAACCTGTCCGAGTGGGCACTTTTGCAGGTTTTTTTGTCCCCACTAGGTCCCACGTTAATGGACCCTCCGCTAAGTGGGCTCCTGTCTTATGTGGGCAAAGGGCATTTTGTATACCTCTATTTGGACACCATAATTAATCTTTTTCTTTTTGTTGACCCTTCAAATATCTTCCAATAATATGCCAAACTGCAGTTTTTCTTACCAACAGGAGGATGCAAAGGCACAGAGCATGTGCTACTGTGTTGTCTTAGCATTATGTTGCTCTACTAATCCCTTCGAAACCTATTTATCTGGCTTATGGGGCTCTGGATGACTTTAAAATGTATTAGGAATCACTTGAATCTGAGGCTTCAATGAACAAAATCTTGGTTGAAACAAGGAAAACCACACAAAGACAGAGTAAAATAACTGATCATATAAAGTGGTGAGCTGACATAGCAGGGCTGATATGCATCTGCAAGTGCCTACAAATACAGTGTGAAGACTGTTTATTACAAGGACATACATGTAGCGGCACAGACTTTTTCAAGTGACATTTAACACTGATGTTAATGTTGCCAATGAATTTTTTTTCAATCAGTAGTTGTCATTTAGCTGGGATATTATTGGTTAATAAAAGGAAGTATGTGAAGGATGTTGTTTTTAATCTGTTCTAAATGAATGCCCTGTACAGCCCACTACAGAGTATTACCTACATATACATGGACTTGTACTTTACTACGTGGCCCAGGGGGCTGACTTTCTGTTTAAGTGGACACTTTTGCTCAGTCCCAATGGTGTCCACTTATCACAGGTTTTACTGTGCATGTATTTATTGATAGCTGACTCTATCTGCAGGATACACATTTGCAGATATGTCATGTATTTATCTGAAAGATACATGTATTCAGTTGACCTGACTGGGATTACTTTAATTAAAGCCTCATGTCAAGTAAGCATTGAAATGGGCAATCAGTTACTGATTCAACCAATATGCACAATAACTGTTTTTTTAACTCTTTCAATGCCAACTGCAACTAAAGTCAAACTATTCAAGATGAACTGCCCTCAGTTATGATAAAGATGCTAGGTCCATATCCTTTGTGAAAAGGATTTAAATTCTAGTACTGGCATGCCTGTAGTTCTGGAGAATATTATGGTCTGGGTCAACAGCTTTCTTCAAGGTGGTTTCATTGCAATGCACCAAAAGCATGCTGAGGAAAGCTGTTGACTCAGTCCAAAGTGTGGCATTGAAAGGGTTAAAAGAACTTGTCTGTTCCACATGTTAATCTTAAAAAACAAAACAAACAAAAAAACTGTAAACAGCTAGTCCAGACACAAACATGTCAAATACAACTTGCTGTCTATAGCCAAACCTTGTCCCAGAGAAGAGCCACCATGCATAGCAGGTAGCACAAAGGGTTAAAGTCCATAAAGCCAGAATGTTTCAGACTTACCAAAAGTCATTAAAAGAAAATATTAAAACCAAATTTACTAAAACGCCTTGAGAATTCATTGTCGCATGCCTTAAGTTTTTTTTTTTTTTTTTTTTTAAGAGAGGAAATATTTGTGTGATGTCAAAGTTTTTCAAAATATCCAAACAAAATTACACATGGGTGTGTTCTATTAATGGAAGAGCCATAAAAGAAGGGCATGTAATAGGAGGCATTCATTTTTAATTTCCTGTCACAGCATACTCAGCTGTCTTAGTAACCATGGTCTCTCCTGCGAGATATGGGCCGCTGCCTGTTCAGAGAAGCAGGATATTATTACTAATATTTTGGAAATAAGGAATACTTGGAACAGACATAGGGAAGTTTATTCTTGTAACCAATTTAGGAAGCACTAAATGAATATGACTTTGGTATTTGTACATATGAATGAATTTCTCTAAAAGACACTTATTTTGTGAGAAAGGGGTATCTAGCCCTGTCTATGACAGTGACATGCCCATGTGTCCTATGTAATTGACGGGCGTGAACCCTATGCTTTGTGGCGGCAAATTAATATGCACGTCACGTATTGATGACTCCCATTTATGTGCCTGTTTTTTTAGTTCAGGGTAATCTGTGATGGGTCAGGCTTGTTAGTCAGTCAGTCAGAAAAATGTTCATTTGACAAATAAAGATACAAATCACAGATAGAGTATGTGACAAAGCTGTTACCCAACAGCGATAATATTATGATTTAAACACAGAAAATATGCATGCTGAATGACCCCAATTTAGAACGAAAGTCCGCTATCATTGGGGCCACCAAAGGAAAGGAGGTTACTTGAAAGCAGACAGATTATTTGTATAATTTTAAAATATTAAGATGTTACAAGATATTACATCAAGATGCTTGTTAAGATTAAGATGGGTCAGCATGTTGACACAATGGCAAGTAGGTCAGGTAAGGCAACAGGGATGAAATAAGGAAAGTGAATGGAACCAAAAGACAGGACGTTGTATTAGTATACAAGTACTTTGAAAGAGAAAATCAAAAGCAGCATCAAGGAAGTCTTTTTGGAAAAGACCAGACTCTGGGAGCTTCAAGAATGACTGTGTGAAAGGTAGTCCATTTAGCAGTCGAGAATACAGTGACCATGTCAAAACCCGTAAGGAAAAAACTAGATACCATTGCCAGGCAACATGGACATGTGTTCTATACCCCTGTCCGTCAGAGTGAATTACACTGTGTTGTATAGCTGATACAAATAAAAGTTTCAAGATAAAGATGTCAAAGAACTGGTGGCACTTGCCTTTGCAAGTGTATCTGTGGGACATTGGGGGAAAGCTGTTGAACATATTGAGAAAATAGAAAAATACTATTGGGAACTTGGAGGCTTGACAGAGGAGATTGGCCAGGTAATTATACATTTAGATGTTGACAGTGATAGTTACAGTGACAGCAGTTCATCTGAAAAAAAGATGAGAGTAGCAGTGAGGACCGGAGCACAGAATGGCCAGTGTTCACGTGATAGAGGCACAGAATGGCCAGTGTTCATGTGATAGAGGCACAGAATGGCCAGTGTTCACGTGATAGAGGCACAGAATGGCCCGTGTTCATGTGATAAGCTTAGAGATGTCTCCATGTCAATATTGCAAGTTATGGTATTGTGGGTTTATGGCATGGGTTAAATCCAACTGCTCCATTCATTATTGCTACCCCTTTTTTTCACATATATATCAACTGCTTCCAGTATCACTCATTGTGTATGGTAGCTGGATAATTAAAAAAAAAAACAAACAAAAAAAACCACACAAATCACTATTCACTAATGTCTATGAATATGACATTTATTTGCACATCATAAAATATATGTTCTATCCTGATATTTCCCTTATGTGATTTTTAATGATTCTATTTCTTCAAAACATTCTAACATTGTGGATTTTGGTAGAAATTGCAGTTTACAGCATAACCAACAGTCACTGATGATTTAAAAGGGTCATCCAGTTACTGATGACTGTGTTATGATGATAACATGGAACATTTCCATGGTTAATGAGTACCATATGTGTTAGCATGGTTACTGATATGTTATCTCAGTTACTTGTGACTGTTGTCAGGGAGATCAATTGTGTCACCATGGTTAGTGCTTGTGAGGATCACCAAGTGTGTAACCAAGGTTAGTGATGACTTTTGATGGTTATTGAGTTTCTAACCAATGTTAGTGATGACTTGTCAGGAATATCAAGTGTGTTACCAAAGAAAGTGATGACCTGTGAGGATCATCAAGTATGTTACCAAGGTTAGTGATGACCTCATAGGATCGTCAAGCAGGGGTCAAAGTAAATGCCAGTCTTTCAGCCCAGAACTGACAGTTTTGTGGCTGGACTGACAATTTGTGTGATCTGCCAGTCCTGTGGACTGACAGGACATACTGGGGAAAATTTGACACAAAATTAGATCAGATGACAGTCTGAATTGCTAAAGCCTTCATCAGTTTAACAGCTCAATCTTTTCAGTTTTGTCCAGAAATGTACAGCAAACACGGACATGGAAAATGCCATTTCGCTTACGCTTTTAAAGAACAAAGTCATGAATTTATTAAGCAGACGGGACTGACCATAGCCTGAAGGACTGACAAGTATCGGAAAGTGTCAGTCCTGTGGACTAAACGATCCTCTGCTTATTTCAGCCCCAGTCAAGCATATTACCATGGATACTGATAACTTTTCAACAACATGTAGTGTGTTACCATGGATCCTAATGACTTTTGATTACCCAGTGTGTTACCATGGATCCTAATGACTTGGGATTATCCAGTGTGTTACCATATGATACTAAGGACTGTTATGTTTGCTTGCAGTCTGCAGGAGAGGAAGCTGAGAGATGCCCAGATGCGAGCCACAATAAACCAGAAGTTGGTGGAGACAGGGGAGAGAGAGAGGTCAGTGAAAGACAGTAGTTGACATTGTCACTGGTTGGCATGTGATCAATAAAATGTGGTGACCAAATATTAATGAAACGAGTGAGTGTTCATGTAAACATACATTTTTATCTGTGGCGAAGCCACAGATATTACAATCAGTTTTGGCGGCCATCTTTGTTTACGTGTTGCTTGGCAATGCCAAAAAAAATTGGGGATATCCAAGTTTCTGAACGGGAATTTGAGGTTTAAGGCCCAATTGTTGAGGTTGCGGGTCTGAAGAGCTTGAAAAGAACCATTTGTAAGTCATCAATTAATTCAATTTAGTTGAAAACTTGATGCGAAGTTGATATATGGGTCAAGGGCCGCTCTCAGAAGTCTGAAAATATCCACTTGTTGCTCATTAGGGGATCGTTTCACCCGAAAAAACGCGCCTCTATGTCGTGAAGAAAGTTTAGCTGCAGGTCGTTTGTTAATTTGTGGGGTACATCTTTTAATAAGAGGCTTTTTCTTATCTGTGTGTACACAAGTGTTCTAATATTAGTGCGTAATTATCCAACCTTGATGCCAGTACAACCCTGCCATCGGAGACAAAGGAACTTTCCCCAAGTCCAAGCGGTCACCCGTGGGCGTGGCGTATGCAGTCAGAGTTACATGCGTGCGCACAATGGCACATCGCTCCACATGTTGGTCGACGTTCTGCTTGTGTTTACATCGGCCATAACGAAAGAAAGTGCGTAATACTATTGACTTTTGGTTAAATTTTTGGGAACATCTTTTATGAGAGGCTATTTCGTAAGGCAGACTTTGTTCGAAAACTTCGGCACATGTTACCGCAATACAGAACGGGAAGACGGGCTTGCGCTTCCCTGCTGAAGGCTGAATAAATTAACCCAAATTCTTGAGTTTGCATATCCGGGCATACAAATGGAGATGTACGGTCATCTGTTTGCACGAGAACGAATCTGGGGATTGTTGTGTCGAGTTCTTTGGATTGCATAGACAAGAAAGAAAAACCAAAGTTTAATATAGAAGGCATATCAGAGCACTGGCCGCATAGAATGACAGAATCTGTTGTATTCTAGCACCGGATAGAGTGTTCAAACGATCGCAATTTCACCGCAACCCAAATGAGGCCCCACCATAAGCGATGCAAAGCGAGAGCCGATGAATATTTCTGCGTGCCGTGGGGCTCCCGTTGGGATGTAGGATATCAAATCAATTTAATGGAATTGAAATAAAAAGTACCTGTACATAAGAATACTTGAGGCCCCCCACCCCCATGTCAAAAGAATGTGAAATTAACAGCTGAGTTATAGCACTGCAGGCTTTAGATATTATAATGAATTTGTAAAGAAAATTAACATATTTCTCCATTTACTACTCTGGCAGATTGTCATAGTGAGATGCACAAGTTCCAACATGTATCATTTTTCATCTTGCACTGTCTTTTACCGACCACACTTCATCCAACGAGGAAAGGATGCCAAAGATATATTTGAAGCAATCATTCTGTAATATACCTGAAATTTGAAAGTTTAGTTTTATTTCATTGAAATGCAAGGGAGGCCGACACTCGAACATATACTTTTAAATCAATCAACCAATACAATAAACAAATTAAAATATATTAAAATAGATTGAAAGCTAATTGCCTCCGTGAAAATTTTGTTTGCATCATCAAAAAGATGCAGTGCCAGTGTCATGTTTGTCAAGAATAATTTTTGTTTATAATTTTCTAGAATTTGTCAGAAAATCATTAAATAATTTTTAGAATTCAATAGAATGTTGATATCAGATAACTCAAATCACATTGTGATTCAGAGATTCACAGTTTATAATGTGAATTATAAACTGTGATTTATAATTCACATTATAAACTGTTGAAAAAACATTGAAAAAAAAAAAGAATCCCTACCTACCTACCTACTCTACTTTTGTGCTTTGCTGCAACAGGAAACACGACATTTGTTTTAGGTCTCACCAACGCTATTTACCTGTCCAGGACTCCGCAGAATAGAAGTGCTAATATCTTAAAACATTACAGTCTTGTATTGAAGTTCCTGAGTAAAGTAACCACCTGTAACATGACTTTTTGACTCGCAGTTTTTTAGGAATTTTTTGTGTTATAGCTATTTTTGACTTCCTCTCTAGAACTTTCACTCAGATTAAGCTGAAACATGGTGGATATGTTCCTTGTAGAAGGGTCAAACAACGTTGTTCACTATGTGGGGCTGCTGCGGATTCCTGATGTTTTACAGTTTTTTCAATTCGGCTCTTTTTCAGTGAATATACCTGTCCTATCGATTACTATGTAAGTCAAGGGGCATTCTAATGCCAATTTACATTTTCAACTTCTTCTCCAAAACCATCATCCAGATTAACTTCAAACTTGGTGGCAATGTACCCTGGGTGGGTGTCTACCAGGCTTGTTCCAATGACTTTTGAATTTTTTTATGATTTTTTTTTCAAAAATCTTTACAAAAGTTTTAATAGGAAAGTTTAACATGGGAATATCTTGTAATGCTTATAACTTAAATAATTTGGGCCAGATTTACTTCAAACTTGGTGGGAATGTGCCTTGGGTGGATTTCTACCAAGTTTGTTCAAATGGTCACGCTCCATTGATTTTTGGATTTTTTATCATTTTTTTGGTTCTTTTTTGGGACAAACATTAAAATTCTTCTCCTCTGAAACCGTTCACCCAATTGCTTTGGTATCGTACATAGACACTCCCAGGGACACATAGTTCCAAATTTGTTCACCAGGTGGCGCTGCAATTTTTTCTATTTTTTTTAATGATTTTTTTTGTATGGTTTTGCGATTTTTCACTTGTTCTCAGAACTGTCTCTCAGATTAAGCTGAAATGTGATGGATATGTTCTTGTGGAAGGGTCAAACACAGCTGTTCACTAGGTGGCACTGCTTTGGGATTCCTGATTTTTAAGAATTTTTTTCAATTACAATACTTACCTGTCAATGGAGCTTTCCTATGATTACTATGTAAGTCAATGGGCATTCTAATGCTAATTTGCAGGACAACTGACACGAAATTTACTGTTTACTTGATAACTTGAGATCTGTTTTGAGTTATTAGTGTGATGCAGCAGGTTAATGTTTCTGTATGAAGGTCACGCTTAGACACTACATGAATGACCTTGATCTCGTTTCTGGGGTCACAGTGCAACATACATGAATTTTACTCTTTATCATAACTTGAGAACTACTTGAACCTTGGTGTTGCACATGTTATTGTTTTCACTATTTTCGACTTCTCCAGAACCGTCACTCAGATTGAGCTGAAACTTTGTGGGTATGCTCCATGTGAAATTGTCAAACAAAGTTGTTCACTAGGTGGCATTACTATGGTTTCCTCATTTTGAGCAATGTTTTCAATTCGGGTACTTATTGATAAAAGCACCTTTCTTATTGTCAGATTACTATGCAAGTCAATGGGTATTCTAATGCTTTTTCACGTTTTGGACTTCTGTGAAGAAACGGTCTGTCAGATTCACCTCAAACTTGGTGGCAGTGTACGTGGGTCGTCACACACCAGTGAATGTTTTATAATATTTAGCTCAGCTGACCTGCTAGTCATCTGTCAGCAGAGCATTAGGCCCATGGGTCTGTTGTTCAGAAAAATATTTTGATATGTTGGTCCGAAAAAGTGATCTCAATTTGGCCTGGTCTCTCAAGCCAGCTGTTACTGTATTCCTTCTTTGGCAACAAATTATGAAAGGTACAACACCAAAAATTTTAGAAAATGGAAAATATTCTGGAAGCACATCATATGCACACACAATTATGTGTGTACCAAAAATACCAATCGACCAACTGGTCAGTCTGCCGCCACAGATTACATTTTAGGCCCATGGCCTTGTTGTAAATGTATTATTACAATGCTTTTCATATTTTCTGATACACCACCAATAGATGGCTTCAAGTACATTGGGTCAAGACAAGCTTATGATCCACACTTACATGTCTGTTGTGTCAGCATTAGTTTATTTCATAACTGTAGAATATTTCCATATATTTCTCCTGAATTTAATCCCAAAGCAGAGACAGTCAGAGGACCACCCCCACTCCAACCCCCCCCCCCCACCTGCAAGCCTTTAAATATGGGCATGTGGGACATCCTTCCTTATGAGCTGGACCAAAAGTAACTGATCAAATCAATTCCCCAGCAGGTAAAGATCAACACAAGTTTGACGTGGTCAATGATGTAAAAACAGCATACACAATTTTTTTTTGCATTTCTTTAGTTTGCCCAATATCTGGTCACAGATACCAGGTCAACTATATATGTAACATTTTCATCATTAGTTTATTTTGTACAACACATGTAGACAAAGACGCAAGGGTTGCAAACAGGTTGCATCATTCCTGAGGGGCTATCCGCAATCTTTACCCTGTGGATTCTCTTACAAACTGGGAGCTACGTAGATACGATGTTGGTCACAGGAATGAAAACAATGTAAAATGGCTTCTCTGAATAAAAAAAAAATTAAAACTAGTAAACTTAGGCCAAAATGATTTTATTTCTCAAAAAAATCTGAAAAAGCTGCATATGTGACCAAGCTGACATAAGCCAGCAGAACAGCAAAGAGGGATGCTTGGGTACAGAATGAGATTCACTCTAAGAAAAGATAAAAAGCAACTTCAAATTTATTGTTGGATTAGTAAAGCACAAATACCAACACTGGGCAGTGCTGTGTAGTAAGACTGGTCAGTATTGTAACCAGGCGGTAATCAGACCCTTTGACAGCATGAGTGGGCCAGAATTACATGGTACTCCATGGGCCAGAGTAACATGTCACTCTGTGGGCCAGAGTAACATGTCACTCTGTGGGCCAGAGTTACATGGCACTCCATGGGCCAGAGTAACATGTCACTCTGTGGGCCAGAGTTACATGGCACTCCATGGGCCAGAGTAACATGTCACTCTGTAGGCCAGAGTAACATGTCACTCTGTGGGCCAGAGTTACATGGCACTCCATGGGCCAGAGTAACATGTCACTCTGTAGGCCAGAGTAACATGTCACTCTGTGGGCCAGAGCTACATGGCACTCCATGGGCCAGAGTAACATGTCACTCTGTAGGCCAGAGTAACATGTCACTCTGTGGGCCAGAGTTACATGGCACTCCATGGGCCAGAGTAACATGTCACTCTGTAGGCCAGAGTAACATGTCACTCTGTGGGCCAGAGCTACATGGCACTCCATGGGCCAGAGTTACATGGCACTCCATGAGCCAGAGTATCATGTCACTCTGTGGGCCAGAGTTACATGTCACTCCATGGGCATGGGCCAGAGTTACATGTCATGCCATGGGCCAGGAGTCACATGGCACTCAGCGGGCCGGGAGTCACATGTCATGCTGAGGCAGTGGCAGCCATTCTAAATTTGTGATGATCTTGACAAATTAAATAAATTAACTTTAAAAATATGAGTTGTTACAACTTAGAAGTCCAACATAAGAGGAGTTTTGTTTGTATTTAAGGTAAACCAGTATCCAAAGCTAAAGCAGGTGAGCAATGTTGGACTTCAATTTGAATATGTACCAGACAGCTAATGGAGGTCTGCTCACAGCTGTGTTGAACATGTGGAAAAGAAGGATTTGTTCACAAACTTTTGGGAGATTTTCGTGTTAATTGGTAGATTGTTTGTAATCAGATTGTATGAACAATATAGATCCAAGGAGCAGACATGTTTTCTTTTTTTTTTGGTGCCAATGTCAAGAATGCTTGCATTTCAAGTGCCTTTCAGAGATACATTTGTCTTTGAACAGATTTCAGTTGCAGTCGAGCCAACTGTGTAAGAAGCAGACCTCAAGGCCTGTGTGCATAAGCTTCACAATTATTGATGACATATGAGTGACTGTGACAAAGTCACCCATCCCAGTATGCTGCAGGCACACTGCAGGCGACCACTGCAGACATTTTTCTCAATGTGAATCACTGTATTATTCATGACAAGCACACAGGGTGCTCAGGACTTTTTCAAAATATGTGTCAACTTCAGATGTATGTTTTGAAAGTTATAACACTATTTGTGAATAATTCATGGTATCAATTTTGATATTTTGTATCGTAGAATATAATTCAAAATATTTATTAAATTGACTGGGATACACAATAATAGTATGTTCCTTGGGATTCCTTATTTTATTTTCACTGTAGGTTTCCATTCAGACTTAAGCTATTGTTCTTTTTCCCGCCTATGTCTTTGTTCATTCATTCTGGACTTGATCTTTGTACATGGTGGTTCACATTAATGACTCTTCTTTTCCTACCTGCCCTTCCCGTTTTTTTTTTTTTTTTTCTTCTTTTTTTTTTTTTTTTATAAATATATTGGCTATAATTGTGTTATGAGCCTTAAGACTGGGAGGGGGCACGGAGACATTATGTGCCAACAAGGGGAAAATCCTAATTTGTAATGAAGATTAAGCTTTGTGTCAAAAAGGGTTCATACAGATTTTTTTTCTTTGAGTTTCTTGACTTCTTATGGGTGTACCTCGTGTTACACAATACAAATTTCCCAATACATCCACATCACATAGGAAACTGGTGCCATACAGTGTGAGCAATGTGCCATACAGTGTGAGCAATGTGCCATACAGTGTGAGCAATGTGCCATACAGTGTGAGCAATGTGCCATACAGTGTGAGCAATGTGACATACAGTGTGAGCAATGTGCCATACAGTGTGGGCAATGTGCCATACAGTTTGAGCAATGTGACATACAGTGTGAGCAATCTAAGTAGCCACTGAATACAGCAGGATTCTCATTATATCGCCCCATATACTTGTACAAAATTTTGTTCTGTATTGATGAGCCATATGCTGAGCATTGTATTCTGAAGCAGTTGTCCAGTAACAAGTATGTTTTTAAGGGTCCACCCCATGGAACCAGATCCATTTATTTGACGAGAAATTTGCAAATGGCTGATTTTTGTTTTTTAACAAGAATAACATAAGAGGTCAAATTCTGCAGTGAATAACGTGTTATTTTCGGATTTGGATGCAAATTTTGAAGGTCTGTCCCTGGGATACACTAGTGTCATGGAAGCCAATCAGTATACATTAGTGTGTATTCCTATGTCAATCAGCATAAATTAGTGTACATCCCTATGCCACCCAGTATACATTAGTATACATCCGTATGTCAATCAGTATACATTAGTGTACATCCTTATGCCACCCATTGTACATTAGTATACATTCCTATGTCAATCAGCAGGAATTAGTGTGCATCCCTATGCATTCAGTATACATCAGTGTACACCCGATGCCATTCAGTATACACCAGTATGCATCCCTATGCCATTCAGTATACATCAGTGTACACCCTATGCCATTCAGTATACACCAGTGTACATCCCTATGCCATTCAGTATACACCAGTGTACATCCCTATGCCATTCAGTATACACCAGTGTACATCCCTATGCCATTCAGTATACATTAGTGTACATCCCTATGCCATTCAGTATACATTAGTGTACATCCCTATGCCATTCAGTATACATTAGTGTGCATCCCTATGCCAGTCCTCATGCTTCAATGTGTGTACTGCAGCATAGATGTGACTATGATGTGTCTGGTGTTTTACAGGTTGAAGGAGCTGTTGAGGACCAGACTGATTGAGTGTGGATGGCGAGACCAGCTCAAGGCATACTGCAAAGGTCAGTGTCCTCATATACTCACTGTAACCAGTGCTGACATACTGTAATGTGACCTGTAGTGTCCACTGAACAGGATTTGTTTGTCTCAAACAAGTAGGATTTTCTTACTTTCTCCAGTTTTGTCATTTTGGAGGATTTCGGGGGGGGGGGGACTATACAACCAAAAACACCAGGAAATTCAAGGATTTTGTGTCATTTATTATGTGAAGAAGTTAAATATAATACTTTTGGCTCTTTGTAGAAGTTGTTTGTCAACATGGGCCTCACGCCTCTACTAAAGGTCATGCTGAAGTAATCATATGTTTTGTGGTACTTTATACGTTGGAAGTTATTTCCCAGCATGAATGGGACCAAAGTTTTTCCATTTTCTTACATCTGTAACTGCGTCACTTAGATCACTTTTAGACAAAGAATAACAAAACAAAATATATATATATATATATATATATATATATATATATATTAAGTGCCGCCAGTCCATGGTGAAGGCCACAGTAAGTACAGTGGTCTCAGTTCACTAATAGTTTATTCAGAGCTTGAGCAGATTTTCAAAATTTATATTGTGCTGTGTTTGAACATTTCAACTGAACAGTGGGTCATGTGGCAGATTTTTTGAAAGTTGATAAAATATTGAAACCTTTTCGAGAGTTTGTTTAACAAATTCTACAACAGTGATGATTCAGTATCCATGGTGAATGCACTTTTTTATGCAAGCCACAGAGTAAAAGGGCTCATGAAGAAACGAAAAGTCTAAAACTATTGCACTTAAGCATGAACAAAATGGAAATCATTAAAAGCTTAGCAAGTTATTGTGATTAGATATGATACAAAATGTTGAGACAAGAAGTGTCAAAATAATCTGCTATAGGTCGTAAAAATCTGGGGAAAAAGGCAGGGGAGCAAAACAAAGGGTAGGGTAAATTTGCCTGCTATTTTAAGCTGCAGATAGCACTGCTAGTCATAGGACATGGCCAGGATTACTGTTCATGAGTGTGAAAGCTGCAGCTGTGGCAAATAGTACAGCTGCTGCCATCTGTTGAAATCATGTGTAACTACAAATACTGGCGACGTGCACAGATTTAATAAGTATTCAGGTTCAATCATTATGTCAAGCCCTATCCTGTGTGGGTCAGCACAGGGCAGCTTCTAGCCTCCTTGGCCTGTATAATTTTTTTTTCTGTCATGCTTACACCCCCCACCCCCCACCCACTATGTTAGTGCCAGCAGTAGCCAAAATAGCCAAATGCTACTAAAATTTCAAAATGGCCAGTAAAAGTAGCAAATTTCTACTAAAATCTCCCCAAATTTCTTTATTCTTGTGCAGAAACTTCAACAGAGTTCAAGTCTGTGTAGGTCTTCTCCTAAAAAAAAATTGGAATATTGGTTACTAAGTTTAAAATCCCAGCACTAACCTAGGACACACACAAAATGGAAATTGACATGAAAAGCTTGACACCACTGGTGTACTGTGGTAGCCGTGAGAACCTGTAATAGTTCTTTATTCTTTGATACATTCTGGTATGAAAATATTCATTAAATCATTAATAATCTAATTTCAGAGGTAAGGATGTTTCTTGGTATCATAAAAAATATGTTGCTTTCTTGAATATTGTGACCTACGGCTTAGTTATTTTACAATGTCTATAAATATCGTATTTTTTTAATTATATATTCTCTCCATGCTGAGACTGTCATATCACATGATGGCATTTTGTGTTCAAAGTTGAAACATGAGCAATAAACTCCCAGAGGGATCATATTTTTAAAGGGAGCCATACTTTGTGACATACTTAATATGTGAAAGAATGGAAGGTAGACAAATTCCTGACTAATTCTACACATCATTGACCTTAATTGAATATTCCTGGTTTTTTGTTGTTTTTTTTTTTGGGGGGGGGGGGGTGGTTTTGTTTTGTTTTTGTTTTTTTTTATGGGGGGGGGGGGTTGACCCACACATATGCTCAAAGTAAATATGGGTACAAATTTCATGAAAGACAACAAGTTGGTCATCCATAAGGGTGGTCTATCAAGACAGGTTTCACAGTGTACATGTGGACACTATTTCCTATTATTCCATTGCTTAATTTTTTCATGTTTATTGTCAGTAAAAGATAAGTAACCAGGACATTAAAATCCACTATGTGATAGTGTAGTAGAGTCAGTTGGCAAGTTACCATGTGGTACAGGTGTCTGCAAGATGATCATGAATTTTCCAATGCAAAATTTGACAATTGCAGATGTAGTGCGGCAGAAGGGACTGGAGCATATAACTGTTGATGACTTAGTGGCTGAAATCACACCCAAAGGCAGAGGTAAGTCCTGGCAATGGCTGGGCAACAGTAACAACTACAGTTGTCCCTCCTTTGAAAGACCACTCCTTTGGGAGACCACCTCCTTTGGGAGACCACCTCCTTTGAGAGACCACCTCCTTTGGGAGATCACCTCCTTTGAGAGACCACAGTTGTCAGGTCTTTCTGTAGTACTTTTCATGTTATTTATACCTCCTTTGAGGGACCACGTGCTTTATGTGCCCGCCTTTTGGGTGGCACTAGGGGTGGTCTCTCAAAATAGGGACTACTGTACATGTATAGGGATTTTGTCATTCATCATGGTGGTTTCCAGGCCTTGCGTTGCTATGAAAAAAATTCAGTATAATTAAAAACACAGGAAAATTAAGCTAGATACAAGTGCAGCCCTGTGTTTTACTTTCTGATCCTTCCACGTTAAATCTGGCCAGCATGGTTGAGCACCAAGTGGAAACAAAGCAGGTTGCGCTTCCCGAACTCAGGCAGAAACGAACCGAATAAACCAGAGTCCTATGAACTGGTCTATTGGGTATATGTATTTGCAATTTATATCCTGTCTCAAAGGTGGCCGCCCCTCTTAGCTCATTCCACCCTGATAGAACCCCTCTTAACTCATTCCACCCTGACAGAAAACCAAGTCAACAACTTCCCTTGGCACGCTCTGGGCGCAGTACACCCAGAGCACGCCAAAGAAAGCTGTTGACCATGGGCATATAATTTGGAATTATATTCCATGCAAGTTTCATCCATAATGTTGAAAAAATAATCCCCAAATTAGTAAAATACAACTGGCAGACGACATTTAGATATTAGCGTGAAAAAGTGTCATTATGTTGGAACGAGTTAAAAGACCACATGCGTGGTGCACTTTGGGTGGTCTCATGAGAGGGGGACCTGTATCGTTTGTTTCTATCAATATTAATGTTTATTACTCTGGCGTATAAAAGTAATATCGAAAACTTCCTTGGAGACTGAATGTGATTGCTTTAAGGGGCTCGTACACTTTGTGACCTTCATGTAGAAATATGTTTCATACGTTTTTCATGTGAGAATATCAAAAGCGTATATTTTCTGAGCTAAAACATTAGTCTAAATTTAAATTAACTGCTGAATTTCACATTTAACCATTTCAATTATTTCAGTTTAACCTTGATTATAATTTTGCAAAATTTACATAAAATAAAAAAGGCATGTTCGTAAGTTAACATGCAAGTTTAATAATTTGTGAAGTCAAATTAAAGCTGGGTCCTGTGTATAAAATATCGTGTCTCAGATTTTGTAGAAAGGGCTTAGGTATATTTTATAGATCATTGCACTTTTATTCAAATTTTGAATAAAATTGAAAAAGCTTTAAAATTTGCGCTAAACCCTTAATGAAAAATGAGCTATGGTTTGTAGCCAACAATATGCTCGGTCTATTTTGATCAAAGCCAAATGTTTGTCTGGAAACTTGTTTCAGCTTTTTTTTTTTTTTTTTTTTTTGCTGAAAATATAAAAAATTTATTTGTGATGTAAAAACTTTTTAAGATTTAATGACTAAACAGTTACTAAAGATCTGTTGCTGGTTTTACATTTATCAAGATGTCTTCTTTTATAAGATATATAGTTTTTATGGATTCAAATGAAAATTGTAGAATACACAACTTAATATTCGACAAAAACTGTATTGTTGGAAAGTGCACTAGCCCCTTAAGAGCTTACAGATGAGTACATTAATACCTATCAAGCAAGTACACCAAGACATATCAAATGAGTACATGAAGACATACACTAGTGCTTCAAAACCTAACGGATAAGTACATTAAGATCTATCAGATAATACACTAATACCTGTCAGATGAGTGCATTAAAACCTAACAGATGAGTGCTTATTACTTGACAGATAAGAGCTCATTACATAACAGACGAGTGCTCATTACCTGATAGGTATGTGCTCATTACGTAACAGATGAATGCTCATTACCTGATAGGTATGTGCTCATTATGTAACAGATGAGTGCACATTACCTGACAGACGTGTTCATTACCTGACAGATATATGTTCATTACTTGACAGACATGCTCATTACCTAGCAGATGAGTGCTCATTTGTTGTTTGTGTTGATATGTGATATGATGTCCTTTGTGTTGATATGTGGTATGATGTCCTTTGTGTTGATATGTGATATGATGTCCTATGTGTTGATATGTGGTATGATGTCCTTTATGTTGATATGTGATATGATGTCCTTTGTGTTGATATGTGGTATGTCCTTTGTGTTGATATGTGGTATGATGTCCTTTGTGTTGATATGTGATATGATGTCCTATGTGTTGATATGTGGTATGATGTCCTTTATGTTGATATGTGGTATGATGTCCTTTATGTTGATATGTGGTATGATGTCCTTTGTGTTGATATGTGGTATGATGTCCTTTGTGTTGATATGTGGTATGATGTCCTTTGCAGCGTTGGTGCCTGATCAGGTTAAAAAAGAATTACTACAGAGAATCCGGTCCTTCCTGGCTCAGCAATCAAACATTTGAAGTGAAAATAATGATGACTCCCTTCCACAGTGTTACGCCTTCCACATGACAATGCATGGTCCCATGCTGTACAGAAAGACTGACCCCTGCAGTGTCATTGATGTTTCAACCCATGCATACAGGGGATGAGACCGTGTCCAGTTCCTGTGTATACTGCAAGTCTTACAGCAGTGGTCCACTGATACTATACCCAGGGGTGACACTTGACCAAATAGTGAACACAGTGGATACTATGTATTATTGTACATAAGTAGCAAAGCACCTTGCCAGTAGAAGTGTGGTATTATTTCTCAGCTGTAAAGATCAGGTATGTGGGTATGGAGGGAGGGTCGTCACATACTTCTTGCACTATGTTACCATGGTTACTGCTCCTCAGTCCAGTTGCCATGGGCACCAATGCACTGTGCTTTGTAAAGTTCCAGTTACAGCCTTAAAAATGTCAAGTATTTTTGTGATTGTAGGATAAGTGTGTTTAATATTCAAATGTAGTTATAGTGTAAAGCAGAGCTTTTGAATTTAAGATATATCATTATTTTTTTAAATTTTTAACCATTCACCATAAAGAGTCCAAGTATATTATTATTGTATCCATTCTGAAAGTCGCATGGCTATGTCATGACATCAGGAACACAAAGACCGTACATGTATTACCGTCAGGGAATGAACTTAGGGAAGAAATTATCTTCTCAAAATAGTCAAGATTTCGTCACGATAGTAGTGAGGATGCAGCTAAAAATTCAATAAGTGATCACTGCATCTTGGGGTCGTACAGATACAGAGGCCCCTGTCTTGACAGACCTCTCCAATGAGAGGCCACCTGTTGTATAAGACCACCTAGTCCACAAACTATACTTTGTACTTTAGTCTATCTTTGAGGATGAATCATCATTTTCTAGAGTGAAATTCAAAAGGAGTAACTCACTGTAGAACACGATCTAAACATTGCGGAAAGTAAATTGTTACACGCCTGCATCAGTCACGTAGTGCATTAACATATAGACAAAGTCAAAGTGTACAGGGAATGTTTGATATGGAATAGCTATGATCAACATAAACAAACACAGCACACCATGTCAGCATTGAAAGTAGGACTAGGGTGTATATATATATATATATATATATATATATATATATATATATATATATATATATATATATATATATATATATATATATATATATATATATATATATATATATATATACATATATTTGGGGGGCAGTGAATGCCCAATTAAACGTAGAATAAACAAAACCTACCTGGCTTGAGAGTCTGTTACCATTTTTCTGTCACAGGGTATCGTTGTTGGTAGGGAAAATCTGTCTTATTTTCCCCACCATCCCTCGTGTAAGAAAAATAGTACATGACTCTCAGCCATGTCAGATTCTTTATTTTCTCGTACCTTGTACATCTTGTGAGTGGCCACAATTTGGTTCTCCCTCTGGGTGGTCTTGCAAGACAGGTTTCACTGTACATTGATTGTTCTCAATACTGAAGATACATACATTTGACCGGTGACTGTCACGATGAAAAGTTTGGAATGTCTTTACGTGGGCATATGGCATAATTAGGATGTATATATTGGAGTTTTCTGTTTCAAAGTGCAGTGAAGGTTACCCTGTGTACATCATATACAAGTTCATGGAACATATGAAATTTTTTTTCAGCAAATTGGAAAGTTAACTTTTTTAACTCATTCCACTCTGATAGAAGACTGAGTCAACAGCTTTCCTTGGTGCACTCTGGGTGCAATGCACCCAGAGCACACCAAGGAAAGCTGTTGACCATGGGCATATAATTTGGAAAAGATCTTCCATGCAAGTTTCATCCAAAAATTGGAAAAATAATCCCTCAATTGGTAAAATACAATTATCAGACAACCTTTAAATATTAGCAGGAAAAAGCGTCATTAGGGTGGAATGAGTTCAAGTGATATGTTGTGTGCAGGTCAATTTTCACTGTGTTGATGCAGTGTACATGTCATGGTAGGTTGCCAAAGAGAAGTGCTGTACTGGTAGGCAGCAAGCCCTGTAACCATAAGATTGTACAGCTACTCAGCAGGCATACGCCTTTATTGGTTAAATATTATAAGCAGCTAAATAAGATGGAATATGAGGATTTATCTCAAGTTGTTGGGGGGGGTTGTGTTGTTTTTTTTTTTTTTTTTTTTTTTTTTTTTTTTTTTTTAATGCATAGGACAAAATTTGGTTTTTGTTCAGGGGTCTCTGGTAATGTTCAGGTTGTTCTTCTTTGGAGAACACCGGCACTCACTCACTCTTGTGTTATTCCATTGAGCATAACCTGGGACCTGCTGACAGAGATGCCACTTTTCCGGATTTTACCTAAATTCAGGTAATTTGCATTTTCTTGTACTTAAAAAATCCCCTCAATTTTGTCAGAACAGCTCAAATTTGATGACAAAGAGAGGGGGCGCATAGGTTTCAGGTAATTTTGATCACATTTCAGGTAAAATCTGTGGAAGTGAGTGGCATCTCTGTGCTGTGAAATGTTGGTGTAAAATAATAGTGATTTATATTCCTAGCAGTGGAAATAGTTCTGTGTCTGCTTCATACAAATAATCATCAGCCGATCCATACACAAAGGTGCAAAATATTAAATTAACCAGGAAAAGAAAAGAAAAACATACATATAAATTCCTTGGAAGTCAAGCTGGGTTGAGTCTGTCACAAATGTATTACATCTTCAACAGCTATCTTGTCAGATAGGCTTCCAGTTGGGCTGAGTCATGCATGCTCCCAAAAGTTGGAAGAAATCTGTGTAAATGGATACTTGTGCCACATGGAATGAACAATATCGATATCACCCCTAGTCCCAAGCCCTGTACATTGTATGCCTAGATTTAACCCTTTCCCCCTCAAACTGGCCAAAACCGGCTGATGGTCAAATGTCGTCTGCTTCAGTGCTTTCAACTAATTTCAACAGTTATGAAAAACAATTTGACTGAGAAATGTATATGAGACTTATCAAGATCACATGACCCAGGTCAACAGCTTTCCTTGGCATGGGTTGGGCACTTAATGCCCAACCCATGCCAAGGAAAGCTGTTGACTCAGTCTTAATTCAAGGGGGAAAGGGTTAATATTCTTCGAAAATAAACACAAAACCATTTCCATGTACCCAATACACTGCATATTTCTTGTACAGTGAATGTACTGTACGGCTCACTGTAGCGTAATGGTCTAATAATATATTGTACACACATCTTTTGCATATTTAATTGTACAAATAATAAGTTAATCAATTTGAGTATATAAAAATTGATACCTGAGTGTACATATTTTTAATCATTCTAATGATAACACACTGGGCTGATGCAAAGATTCTCTGGGTCACGCTCTTACTTCTTCCTTTGGCTGTATCATTTTTTAACGTTTACTGGAAATTTGTGGATTTCAAAAAAAAAAAAAACCAGCTGGACCAAAAGTTTGGGGCGTGGTTTTATCAGGACAAGTGTTACCATTAGAATGAGAGTGGTATATTGTCAGTGGCATTATCCTCACTTATGGACTATGAAGTAATTTTCGGCTTTTATTGTTGTTCAAGTGTATTTTGCAAAACTGGACCAGATGAGGAGAAAAATTACAAGTGAAGGTGACAAAAATAAGTGTGTTTGATCAATATTTGAAGCTTCTATGTCAAGTGCCATCACTAGGTTCTCTAGAACTTGAACTTGAGCTGTGCCTTAGTGTGTTTTCTGTCACATTCTGTCCACAGAGGACTCTGTGATATGTACTTTTGCTGAAATGTCGCAATTTTTTAAAATGTCAAGCTCATTGTTTGGGTGATTTGTAATAATTGTTTTCACATGGGACTGTGTACAAACAAAAGTTTTTTGAGTGCCCTTGTTGAATCTGTTTAGGTTTTGTTTTCTAGGAAAGATCAGACAGAAATTGTGGTGAGAGTTTGGGGTAGCAAGGGCACTGTTTTGATGTGCAAGGTTTGAATACATGGTAACTTGAATGTTGTTAGGGATGTTCTGTGGATTTATTTCAACAAGCAAGCAGCTAAAAGTACACACAGCACTTCTCATAAGAATGACAGTTACAGTTACTAAAGAGGTTTTTTCCATATGGGCTGTTGAGAAGTATGGAATCCAACCAAAACTTAACAACTCTGTCACCTTGTCCAGGAGTTAATTTTTATCACATGATGTCATCCATGTTCATGAAATCTGAGAAGGCCCGCATTTCGAGTTGTAATAGTGTAACCAGTGCCTGCTATGTTTCATTTTATAGCACGATTGAGAAAAGTATCAGTGATGTAAGCAAATGTTGGTTAACTCAGTGGCACTATGGCCAGTGACAGTGTGTAGTGGTTTTTTTGTTTTTTGTTTTTTTGTCATGGTCCCAGAAGTGTTCACACTAGTTCAGACTGTTCAGTCTCTGCATGAAGATGGTACTCTTAGAAAAATGAGGACACATACTGTGCCTTCTAAGAAGGGCATTGTTATCAAATTAGCAGATTCTCATGTGCAGGTGTTGAAGAAAATGGATTTGTTGGTTGCAGAAAACTAAAGCTATGACAAGACGAAAGAAGCAGCTTTATCATTTTTGTATCAAATAGTACACTTTATCTGGGTCACCAAAGGCCGGGGCCAAATTAATGAGCTCTGAGGACAAGAGAAACTGATCAGCCAGTAATGACATTCTAAATAGACTTGTACCAGGCTTTCTATCTTCAGTACCGGGACAGATTCACTGCCCTGTACCTGTTGTCATCATCTGTGGGTGCCAGGTGACTGTTGTATCATATAGTTTTGGCTCCAGTCCTGATCCAGACCTGTTGTGGTTTAAGACAGAATTTTATTTTTCAGCAGTTGGGCTACAGCATATGTTCTCTCAAATGAGATGTACATTGGTCACCCTCTCATAAGGCCCCTCTCACCAGAGGCCACCTCTCTTGAAAGGCCAGCATTCTTGTGCAGAAAGTATGGTATTTCCATTATATTCAAGACAGGTCTTATATTCAAGACAGGTCACCCCTCTTGTAAGGCCACTTTTTGGCTGCGGTTTTTTTTTGCGGGGGGGGGGGGGGGGGGGGGGTTATAAGAGGGGGACCACTGTATAGGTATGAAAGTTTTGCCATAAAAAATACCAGAAGGTATCCGGTGTGGAACGTGTTGTTTGCTTCGTACTCGTCTACATGAAGATGTTGTTAGTCAACAGCTTTCCTCAGCACACTGGCTGCTTTGGACCCTGTGTGCATGGATGAAAGCTGTTGGCTCAGTGTCTATAAGGTTCAACTGTAGCATGTCATGTCCCATCTGTGTTAGAGCCATGTGCGACTTAATCACATATAGCATGAATACTGTAAATTGCTTAAATTTCACTGTATTCTTATTTTTTTGCTTATTTCGCTGATGGCACAAAACTGTGAAAATAAAAAGTGAAATTGTATTTTAACATTGTTTGAATAGGAATTATTTCCAAAGTAGTGAAATTAAAACTACAGTAAAATGTTAAAAATACAATTGTATTGTACATCAAGCCACATTAAAATGACATTTTTAAAGTTAACCATAGACTGTATGTTTTATGAATAAGCTTCATGTTTTAGGCTTACAAGTCTTGCAGCCATTTGACTACAGTGAACATACCACGAGTTAACAGGCTGAGCATGGTTATCGTCCGTGCTTCCAGTTTCTTCCTCACACTGTACAAGAACTACAGGAATATGCAACATGTTAACAGTAAATTGAGGGGAAATGTTGATTTTGAAATAGGTAGGGACAGGTTTCACATTTCATCCTTTCGTTGCAATTTTGGACCTTGTTTTGTATATGATCCCTTTGGGTTTTTTGTTTGAGGTGAATATTGATATGCTGACTTTAATGGGCCACACTGTTTGCCCAGTATTTTCATTTTGAAAATATATGAACGAAGATAATTTCATAGGTGTACAGTGAAAAGTTGCTCTGTTGTTAACCAAATGATCAGGGAATGTTTGTTGACAAAATAAAACCTTATCAGACACAAAGTGTACGAGCATTTTTTTGCGTGTTTGTGTGAAAGAATGGACAAGTATTAAGCCTTTTAATGATACAGAATGTCGTAGAAGGAAGTTTAACAAACCTCCCAACAATTAATCATTGTGCAGTGTTGTAAATTCTGTTATTTCCTGAAAGGTATTTGAATTTCGCACTTTACATATACAGTGTACGACTGGTTTGGACTTCTTTCATACAGGAATAATGCAACCACACTTAGTTTGAAAAGAAGAGTGTAAATTTGCATGTAATTCTTTTTGACTTACAAGCATTCTCAACCCCAAAGATGGCACCAACATCAAAAGTGGCAACATTTAACCCTTTCCCCCTTAAAGCGGCCAAAACTGGCTGGTGATCAAATGTCGTCTGCTTCAGCGTTTTCAACTGATGTCAACAGCAATGAAAAATAATTTGACTGAGAATTGAAGATGAGACCTGTCAAGACAACATGACCCAGGTCAACAGCTTTCCTCGGCATGGGCTGGGCACTTAGTGCCCAACCCATGCCCAGGAAAGCTGTTGACTCAGTCTTAATTCAAGTGGGAAAGGGTTAAATGAATATCCTGGCAAAACTGCCAAAATCAAAAGAAAGTGGATTCTTTGAGCTTGGCAGCACAAGACCTATGGCTTAAATTGCCCCCATGGAAGAAACAAGACTTAATATTATCTTAATCAAATAAAATTCACCTGATTAAATAACAGCGAACAAAATATATTTTTTATTTGTATCTTCTATAACACACTCTGCAGCATTTGCACCTTTCTGGCACAAGGCAAAGGTTACATTTGCAAATAATATATTTACTTTCTCCTTGTGACATATTTCGTATTAATATACATGCAAATGCATTTCAAATGGTGAAAGTACACTTGTAAATTAACATCTTGCCATGCACAAAATTAATGTAAAAGTGTCCATTTAAAATCAACTTTGGACATCCTTAATTATCAAATCACAGTATGGAAATAGCATTTACATGTCAACAAATAGGGCCCAGAATTTTCTGCCTCCCAATCTGAAAGAGGGCCTGAATAGCCATTGTCTATATAAAAGTGTTTAATAGTATGCTGCAGCCAAGTAACCATTAAAACATTTACCTGCAAACTTGGTGGAAATACAAAATATTGCTATGGTTAATGTAAAACCAGATTTCTCTGCCACAGAGTCGGGAAAAACTTCCTTGAGTCCACCCCTGGAACTCTTCATTACAGTAATGCCTGCTGTGATGGGCCACATTTTTCTTCGGCTGACTTGTTGGTCAGCCAAGGTCCTTCGTCCATCATCAGTGTTGGCATCCTTCCATCAACAATTCACATTTTCAGCTTCTCAAAAACCATCAGAAACTTGGTGGGGAAGTATATTCAGTGGGTCTCTACCACATTTGTTCACATGGCCATGCTCCAATGATTTTGGATGTTTTGAATTTGATCATTTCTTGGCAAAAGCTTCAAAAATCTGTTTCCGCAAAACTGCTCCGCCAATTGCTTTGAAGTGAAATGGGGACACTTCTGAGGACCCCCAGACCTTAATTTGATTAAACAAAACTGTTTATAAAGTGGTGATATTCTGGATCCCTTTTTTTTAAGTCGATTTGGGTACCTGTCAGTTAATGCGTACATTCCTGTTAATTACCATGTAAGTCCATGGGGATTGCAGTGGAAACTCACATTTTTCACTTCTCTCCAAAATTCCTCACCCCCCAGACTAGAGTTGAATGTCAAGGTCAGATGAGGAAGGTCAGTTCACACAGCCCTCCTTTGTTGATGGAGCTGGGGGTGACAGGTTAACTGCTGTATGTGGTCACCTTTTCCTGGCCACACGCCATGAACACCTCCCCTATGAACATCAATCCTATAGCCATTTAATAGGGTGGGTTTGACCCCTATTTCCCCTGCCAAGGCTTGGCAATGGGGTGCCACACTGACCAAGACTTCCAAGAGCGGCCATCTAATCAGTCTAATTAGCATTACATAAGCACTGAGACAAAACTTGGGTCAGTTGATTCCCACTGTTGGCTTCCCTTCCCTGTGTCTTCATTCTGTCAATCTTAATAGAAAAAAATAAGCTCTTCATGTTCATTTTGACAACAAGCTAGAACAAAGCAACATGTTCATCATCAAAATCAGCCTATGAAAAATGTATTCATGCAGGTCATTTGTCGAGACCTCAACACAGAGTGGGTGCAGGCAGGTGTTTTGGTAACTGGTATTGTAAGAGAAAGGAACAAGAAAGCATCGAAGGGGATTCAATAGGGAAGAGCAAGAGCAGAAGCTTCTACTGCTCTCCTGTAGAGGGCATTTCAGTCATTCAAGGCTAGAGTTGTGTGTTCCCATTACTTTTCATTGTAATTTAGTTTCATAACTTTAAAACCACTCATTGCAGAAATAGCAAAATTTGTTTGGTAAAATTATGTAAATAATGTTCACATAAATTTTATTCTTGCAGCTTTAAAAGTAGTCTTTTAATTTGACGTTAATTTCACATACAATCCAATGGAAATACATATCTCCAGCCTGACAAATTCTGTGAATTGGATTTTGTATTGAGCTGAATACACAGATAGCTGGTAATTGTGAAGTCTCCTATTGTGGGCTTCAGCGTATACACATTGACTATTTGATATTTTCAAATGGGGGTGAAAATGCAGAGCTTCCTAGGCTGTGGGGGAGGCTATCTTCTGCCAAAAAATGGCCACATGCAGCAGGTACCACTGTAGCTAAAATTGACTCTGTTTATAAAGATACCATCCAAAGAAAAAGAAAACAATTTCTGCTTCCTCCTTGGAGGAGGGGGGTTTGCATAGTTTCAGGCAACCCATCCAGGATTTCTTCAACATTATATTTCAAGTGTACATAGACATTGCCTGCAAAGCAAACCAAGTTTCATGTTACTACACCCAGCAGAGTAGACTGCAGCTTGGGTCTGCTTTGGAGGTAAAAATAAACAGGACTTTCCTAAAAATTTGGTACAAATGCAGTGCCACAGTAATGGTAGTGGTTTAGCTATTCAAACAATTTTACATAGATGAACTTAAGTTCCATATGAAACAAATTCTGGCATGGCACTTGTACATCAATGACAGGCAATGGTGAACTGATCATATTTTGGGGTATCTGTGACCTGTACAGTTGTAGACAAAAGTATGACCTGCATAGACCTCTTCATTTGGGGAATTTTGCAATGTTTTGACACGAGTCCCCGTTTGTTCAGTTCCACTGTATACCTGGCATTACAGTACCCTGAAGTGCTGTTTCCAGACATTGCTGCGAACAAAAAATATTCCTGCCGAAATATCTGACTGATTTTCCATCGGAAACATCATGTCAGCTGGACAAGATTTTTTTAAACAAAAGCCTGATAGATGTTAAAAACTACGAATGAAAAGTAGTTATAACAAATACTGTAAATTGCTTTAATTTTGTAGTATTCTTATTTTTGCTTATTGAAATTAAAACTACATGTACAGTGAAATGTCAAAAATACCGAAACCATGAAAATTTATACATATGAAAATAAAGCAATTTACAGCACTTCATAATTATGCCAAGTAATTCCCTTTGTTTTCTGAATACTTGTTCTCAAGTACCAGGTACAGTATTATAACCAGTATGCATTCTGGGCATTGGCCAAGAGTTTGTTGTGTGTGGATACATGTGGATGTCACATTGACCTGACTGTGCCAACCAGAAGTATGTTACATGTGGATGTCACATTGACCTGACTGTGCCAACCAGAAGTATGTTACATGTGGATGTCACATTGACCTGACTGTGCCAACCAGAAGTATGTTACAAAGACCAACTGTTCATGTCACCAGCTGCTTCAATTTGCCTTAAAGTGTACGACTTAAAAAAAAATTGTGCAACATAAAACTCTTTTTTTTTTTCTTCTTCAGTGATAGCTGCAACAGATTTTGAAACTCACTTCACTAAATGTTGTTGCACAAATGCCCTGCAGGACACACACTATATACAGTGGAACCTCCTTAATCCGAACACCTTTGTACCCCGGTAAACTGTTCCCATTAGTGAAGCATTTGGATTACTGAATCACGATTACTTGAAATGAACAATTCTGTTCTAGGAGAAGTGTTCATATTAATGAGACATATGGATTAATGAGGTTCCACTGTAGTAACATGGGGTACTGTCTTTACAAAACTTATATGGATGTGTGGAAACAGTCTCCATTTTGAAGAGACACCCTCTTAATTATGTGCTGAACAAAACTCATATTGTCCAGGAACATCTAAACCACATTTAACAGCACCAGAAATCATTGTACAAGTTCAACACACTCCATTTCAATTCCTACAACTGAATATCCATTTATAATTTTCCCTCGTGTTATAACAGTAACTTTTTGAAGATGACCATACAGTCTATGACACTAAAAATGGGTCATTTATGGGTAACTATCAGAACATGTTTGAGGGCCTTCAACACATATGTACATACATATCAGATAGTTGGTCCTTACTTTAAAATAACATTCAGCAAAGAAAACCCATCCTATATATTGAAGAAAACATGAATGTCGTAAAGTCAGGTCTCGCTACATTTCACTTTCATGACTTGGTTCCTAATCATTTGACCTCCAGGATGAATAGCAATAATTTTTGCAAGTCAGTAAAAAGTACATGTTCGGTAGCAAATTTATTATATACATTAATCTGTGAAATCTCACTTTGTTTGTGAAATATGGTCCCATATTGCATTTTTTTTTTTGTTGTTGTTTCCTCGCTTTTTTCCTTGGTCAGAGTCTGTGGTTTTTTAAACTCCATACTTGCACCATATATATATATATATATATATATATATATATATATATATATATATATATATATATATATATATATATATATATTCATTTCATACTGGACACCCTAAATTGCACATGTGCAACTGTTGGTAGGCATATGCTTCACCTTATAAATCTCAATATATTTATATTACACTGAAAGTCAAGTTAACTCACATTGAAATACAGTTTGTTCACCATCACATCTTCAAAAACTAATGCTTACACCATCAACCACACAACACGTACATAAAGTTCAAAGTTGAGCAAATCCATGTCGTGTTATGATATGGAAGCAGAATGGACAATTTCTGTGCCCTGCATTGCTGTTATATTTTTATTCCATTGATAGATGAATCGTTGCTGCAGTTTCTGCACACTAGACACCCATGGGTGTGGTTGGGATTCTTTTGTCTACATCACGATATGCTTCCTGCTGACAACAGGAACATGTTGAAATAGCGATGCCTTCATTACTGTGTGGCTTCTATGGCAAGTCATTTTAATATTAAGTCCTATTTGGCGATACAGAAGTCCCTGTCATAAGAGACCCCTGTCGTGAGAGACCGCTTTTCAGATTCCCAAGTCCTATACTTCTCATGTTAATTTACCTGTCATGAAAGACCACCAGTCTCATAAGACCACTTTTTTTGTTGCTGTAGGGGTGGTCTCTGGTGACAGGGACCACTGTATCACTAAATTACTTAGCGATATCACCAAATCATTCAACGATATCCCAAAATCATTTGGTGATATCGCCCATTGGTCTCATTTACTCATATTACTCATATTTCTAAGGGATGGTTCAACATTATCATCATTTTTGAATTAGTACTTAGGGTACTAAATTTCATGACCCCCTCCCTCCCCCCAAATTAGTACTTTAAAAATGATGATTTTCCCCCCAAATCATAGCAAAATTGCACAAAACAGGCCAAAAATTGACCATCATTTTCCATATCCTGTGAAAGTGTACAGACCCATTTAACCCCCTCCCCCCTTGCGTACTGTAAGTACTAATTCAAAAATGATGAAAAGGTTGAACCATCCCTAAGTTATTTAGTGATATCCCTAAATGATTTACAAACATCCCTGAATAATTTAGCAACATTGCCAAATGAATTAGGGATATTGCCAGATAAGATGTATTCAGCAATACTGCTAAACAATTTGGTGATATCACTAGATAAGTGAATCAGTGCATGCTGGGTAATTGAACTGTGCGTGTGTAATGAATAGCATGAAGGAGTGAGCACTTGGCCCTGCAGGGCAGACTGTTAAGTTTGACGATAAAATTAACAGTTGGAGTACAGTCTTCACAGCATAATAGTAAACCCATGGACAATGCCAGAGAAGATGATCAATTCTCGACAAAACAGTTTGGGAGCATGAAGCCAACACACTCCCCTCCAAGTTGCCAGCCATACTGGACAAAAACGGACGTTCCAAAACTCCCAAAATTTTTGGGAGATCTCCTGAAATTTAACTCATTTCTTTCTTTAAAGTCTCCCAATCTCCCCAATCTTGAAATCCTGAATTATCAATTTTTCTTACCATAAAAAGGGACATTTTGCACAAATTGTTTGTGTTGTGACAGTGTTTTTGTATTTACAGCAAACTGACTGTGGTTAACAGCATTTGAAATGAGATTTCCTATATATTCCCTTTCTTACAGCTGATTTTTTGGAAATTTAAACCACCAGAATGCACCCTTTTAACATTATGTTTACAAAAATGACTCGTGTCCGGAGGGGGACACCCCCGCCCCCCCCCTTCCTAATCCCTCCCATCATTGTCTGCACAATCTCCTGAATTCCTACTGATAAATCAGGAACATCTTCTGACAGTGGGAGAAAAAAAAACATTGGAACTTCTGCAGAAAAAGGACAGGAAGTGGGAACACATTTAATAATATCTCTAAATGATTTAGCAATATCACTAAATCATTTTAAGTGATGTTCCTAAATCATTTAGTAATATTGCTAAATCATTTGGCAATATTGATGAACCATACACATTTAGGGATATCACTAGACAATTTGGTGGTATCTCTATCTCAATTAGCATTATTGCCAAATCATTAACAATACCACCAAATAAATGATTTGGCGATATTGCTAAATGGTTTAGAGATATCACTAAATGTTAATGATATTGCACAGGAATTGGCAACATATGTATCACCAAATTACTAAACAATATCGCTATATGACTTAGCTATATTGCTAAAAGATTTAGTGATATCACCAAATTGGAGTAAATATCAAAGCAGCTTGCCATAGGTTTCCCTCTTGCTGATGTCATCACGTACACTGGCCTGCTGTCATGCAGGCAAAGGCAAAAGTTTCAGGAACTTTATGTATGTCCAGCTATGCCTATACAGTGCTACCTGCACTTTAAGACCACTGCCATGACAGACCACCTGGATTTTGTGGATTATACTTCTGATTTCAATCTCAAGACAAAACTACACAAACCAGCTGTGCAGCAACAAGTTACCCACAACTCATTTTTCCAAAATTTGGATCTTTTTGGGTGTTTAGCAACTTTTTTTGTTTTTTAGTTAACAGTCCACAAATGAATTATGAAATTTACTTTCTAGTTTAACAATGAAGAAAATGATTTCTCTAACTGTAGTGTGTCCTATACCAGATGCAAAGTTTAATAGTGAAATGCTTTTGGACATGATTTATCACACACAGTCTGTCTGGCAAACTGTCCAGAGCTTTCTGAGAACTTTTCTATACACAAATTCAAATCAAATCTGGCAGTAAAGTTTTACCATTTATGTCCATATTGATTGTCAATTGCACTTAAAAGAGTTTTTTTTTTTTTTCTTTTTTTACTTTCCCATATTTTATAGTCTCTTTACTCCAATTTGTTGCTTAAAATCCCTGGCATAGGCAGATATACAGCAGATCCACACCAAAACCTGAGTGAGAACATCACAGACACACATTATGTGCATATATACATCTGCACACCGCACAGTTTCCTAACAATCACAGTATTTTCTTTTCTCTCCTTTTTTTTTCTTTTATGTCCATCCTTTCCTATTAACAAGCTCTCTATGTCTTCCATAAAATCACACGCTTGTCTTCTCCTCCAGTGACCACTCTGTGTCCTTCACCAACGTCAACGCAGGTCAGTGCACCTGCAATAAATCAATGAATACATTAGAGCAGCCATTAATACAGGGCAGACATGTATGCCTTACCCACGGGAACATGCCCAGTGTCAAAGCTTGGTCCTAGACAATTTTGTGAAGCTGTTTTGGTTTCCCAACAATAGGAGCGATCTGGGTTAGTTCTAAAATTCACCTAAGATGGTGCTGCCCATCCTGTTCATGGTTGACTGCCAACATCCTGTGGTCACTTTCCATGATCTTCACCTTTCGGAATATAGCAGGTGTAAATTTAACCTCTCCATATGTTGTCAAATGAACACTAGACTTGCATTTTATCACACCAGGGTGTAATTGCAGGATGACCATATATGTACATCAGGTAGATTAGATGATAAATACAAAATTCTTCCTCCTATGCAGGGTGAAACTTTTAGGACTTTTAGGTTTGCTGTTATGTAATGGGCTTTGCTGACCCACTTTTACACCTGATGTCAAATAGCACTGGATGATAGGTGTCACAAATATGCACCATGGAAATGAAAGGCTGTGTGTCAAGAAATTAAACCAACCCAGATCACCCCTATAGTGAAATGCTATTCCGCCATGGTTGGTTACATTCAATGACACAACAGTGGCCTCATAAATCCACATGTATTACATGTGGATGAATGATAATATCAACCCAAGTTTGTGAAGTACTTCTTATCAATTACAATACAGTCTCTGCAATTTGTGTGCTGATGTATGTAAAAACTGTTTATAGCTTTACATTTTTTTGTACATAACCCTTTGTCATTCCATAACTACAAGCCAATGCACCTGGCTCCTTTATATCCCTGTAATGTACACCTATAACCCATAGGCCATACCTTGGTGAGCCTTGGTTCTGTATACAACTTGTCCTTTGAGGAGATCCCACACCAACAGGTGACCACTGCTAGCCCCAGCCACAGCTGTACAGCCGTCCCACGCCAGACACCTGAACACAGCCAGTCAGCACAGGTAAGTAGATTAGACATCAAACAAATTAACTCATTGTGAGCCAGGATGGTACTGGCAGTAGTCAGTGGTTTTAATACATTAACTCATTCTCAGCCATGGAGGTCCAGACCTCAGTTACTTGTTTGAACACCTACAATCATTATGTGCCATAGTGGCAAATACCCAAGTCACTGGGTTTAACACATTACGTGCCATGGAGATACAGGTCTGATTACCGGTTTTAGCACAGGTATTTTTTAGCACCCCAATTTGAAAGTGATTTTTAGGTAACAGATACTCATAAAAGTTCATACATTAATGTACACATGTGCAAAGCATAGTTTTGGAAGCGACATGACCCAAAGATTCTAAATCTGACTATAGTTTCAACAATGTCATCACCTTGTTCAATAAACAAACAAATAACTTTGTTCGATAGCCAATGTCACTGCAAAGAATGAAACTGATAGCAAATTGACATCTACAGGTAAATAGCACAACATGAAAGTCCTTAAAATTAGGATTTCCACAAAGTATCCACCATGTCAGGGACTCAAAAGATGTATCCACAGTATTCATTGTTTACTCATTATTAACCATTTCTCCCTCAAACTGGCCCAAAGTAGCTCCACTTAAAGGTCATCTCCTTCAAGTTTTTTGTTCAATCAGAATTAATGACAAAGAAGTCAAAGAGAATCCTATGCGAGTGGTGGACTCAAGAATACCCCTCAAAGCATCATAAACATGTTGAATTCAACTCCCAAACTGTTTAACTTCCCTGTGTTTAAACTTGCAATGTTTTCATCAATGTATGCATCACTTGATAACTTGTCAAATATAAATGTTCTGAGTTCTAAATCAACAGCTTTCCTTCCTTGGCCCCTGACTCACTCCAAGGAAAGCTGTTGATGCAGTCTTCCTTTAAGGATGAAAGGGCTTTTTCAGATTTCATGCTAAAAATACTGATAACCAAGTTTGTTTTAGGCTCTTTGAAAATTTGAGTTTACCTGAGTTCCTCGCCAGCATCTTTAGCATAGACCTCTGTGCCAGTGCTGATGTCTACTACCCTCAGGTAATGGTCCCCACTGCACGACACCAGGCGCAGGCCATCTGAAACAAAACAAAATTCAACCGTAAAATTGGCCCTTTCCATCTCAACACTTGCAAATTAGTAGCTGGTGTATTAAATTAGTATGATTGCATGCACATACCTATTCAGGGGTTTTAAAGTGCATTTGTTTCTGTTTTCCACTGGTTGCATTACTGTGCAAGCATCTCTTCCTGTGCATTTAAACATATCCACTGAAGTGAAAAGCTTAGAAACAGACAATTTTGAGCGCTGTTGCAGATTTTCACCAGAAACAGTGTAAATGTACATGTTTAATTTTTGCTTAAAATGTTCCATACATTTAAAAAAGTAATGTTCAAACATGAAAAATTCTACTGGTATACAAATAGAATTTCTAAAACACTGAGTTTTTTTTTTTTTTTTACTTTTAACAATACTGTGCCTTAAAAATAAAAAAAATGTACAATCACTTAATTTTTACCATCAACACCTCCACCTCATCAACATAACCATTCAACTGCTGTTTCTGACCGAGTCAAAAATACTTTTAAATGTTACAGAGGCACTTTCTCAGCTGTATATCAATATGGACTCAACTCCAATTGAATTTAATAATTCTTTCAGAATATAATTGGGGGCATCAGATATAAACCATTCTTACCTGGACTGAAGAGCACTGAATTAATCACATCCGAGTGAGCTGAAAGATACCAAAGCAGCAATGATATTTACTGAGGATGGCAGTGAACAGACACAAGTTACTTGTATGACTAACCTGGCGAGATCTACTGCCAATATAGTAGCATGCAACACTTTCCCATTCACAATCACGGGAAGCATCTAATGTCATCATTGTTGGCTACTTTTTGTGTCATTACAGATACTGTAAATTGCTTTAATTTCGCTGTATTCTTATTTTCGCTTATTTCGCTGATGGTACAAAACCGTGAAAATAAAAACACAGTGAAATAGTATTTTAACATTGTTTGAATAGGAATTATGTCCAAAATAGTGAAATTAAAAATACAGTGAAATTTCAAAAATAGAAAAACCGTGAAAATTTAAACACGCGAAAATAAAGCAATTTACAGTAATATGCCACGATTCAACACAAGGTTAATAGGACTAGTTTTATTATTATCCATATCAGTGTAATCCAATTCCCTGTCCAAGTGTTGACCAATGTCACAGTACCCTGTAGGACAATGAACCTCTAACTTCAAGATACCTTCATGGTATGAAAAGGGTTCCCTGCTGGTGACTACTGGCCGTAACACTCACTATACACATTGTCTTGTATTGAAATACAATTAACCCTTAAATCGCTAATCACTGCTATAGTTGCTTTCCATTACGATTAAACATATAATGGTTTAAAGAGTCAAATTCCTCATGAAGATACCTTTCATTCAAATACCAGCAAGCCTTGTCTGAAGCAAAAAGTAGTCTTAGTCAACAGCTTTCCTCGGGACACTTTGCGCGCATTGCGCGCAAAGTGTCCCGAGGAAAGCTGTTGACTCAATCTTAAATCAGCACTTTAAGGGTTAACTCTGAAGTATGTATGCTGGAACATGTGAAAGGATATTATACTGCCAGTGTCAAAAATCATTCTTGTAATGCCATCCTTCAATGACAGATCACAAACTTTAAGATTGGTGCCATTTTGACAATCAGTCAGTGTGAGCACTGATACAGAATTCCACATGGCTGTGTCATGGGGAATGGATTTAGACAGCACCAGTTTTACAACCATTCACTACAAACCGTAGGCTCGCAGTGTACAGTTTGAAATGAGTGCTGTCTAAATCCCTTCCAAATCACATGGCTACATGTATATGGATTTTTTTTTCTCACATAGAGCATTAAATCCCACGTTTTTGTCAAAAACCTACTTGGTTTAGTGTTCTTGCAGCAGCCGTTTTGACTCCATTTTGCTAAGGTAAGTCACTCAAGAAAGTAGTTCCAGTTACTCTTTTCTATCTTACATAATCTGATTGGCTTAAGAATAAAACAGCAACCATTAGTATCCTTTCTTTTGTTTCATTTCGGCCATAAATGGGAGAAGCACAAATTCATATTTAACTCTTTCCTCATTAAAGTGGTCCAAACCGGCTGGCGGTCCACTATTGTCTGCTTCAGTGCTTTTGGCTAATTTCAAAAGTAATGACAAACAATTTGAATGAGAATAGTAGATGTAACCTGTCGAGGTAACATGCTGAAGGAAAGCCGTTGACTCAGTCTCAAATCAAGGAGGAAAGGGTAACATGTGGTTTTCTTATTCTATCCATTCAAAAGTGCCATTTCCACTCTGCCGAGAAATTACTGAACTAAAATGTTCTTTTTGACGCTGTGGGACAGACACATGCGAGATTGTCCACAAATCTGGTGCAAACTTACCATGAAATTGATTGAGCAATGTTTGGCTAGCTACATCCCATAATAAGATCTGGCCTTCTTTGGTGCCACTGACAACATGGCTACCATCCTTGTTCAGACTGATACAATTAACACCTGTATCGTGGTCCAGCTCTGCCTGATGAGAGAGAAACAGACGTTAACTTCTATAACATCACTATAAATGTAAAGGTACAGTATGCACCACAGTGAGACATGTTTATAGTATATCAATATGTATACATATATATGCCATAGTCTGACATGTTTATAATATAACAAGCACCTTTGACTGTGCCCAGGTAACAAATTAAACTGACGTCAAAGGATCCATGTTAAACATGTTATAACGAATGTGAGCAGGACTAGGCAAGTAGCCGTTGAATGGCAAAGCAGGTTCGACCGGTTTCGATACTGTGTGAATCTCGTCAGGAACCGTTAAAAAACTGTTGATAAAAAAAAAAAAAAAAAAAAAAATGTTCTAACGAATGTGCAATTTACCTGAGCCCTAACAAAATAGGGAAGGGCAGTTTCTTAGGTTTCCAGAAACCTCCACTACACGGCGCGAGTCATCTTTCATCCGGGTATTCGCCTGCGGGTGGACATTGTTCTCGGCGGATTTGCAAACACTGTGATAACATTGTATGTATCGGCAATCAAAGTGCCAAAAATGTTCCTTTTCACGTAATATCTGCTAATAAATTTTACACACACGAAAGATAAGATTGTATTACAGCAGAGCATGAATGCATTTGTTCGTATGTTGTGTTAAAAAAGTGAAAAATCCATTTGAACCGCGGTGACCGGGAACCGCATTCTGCTTGTTACATTCCTGAGTAGCGCCACTCGACTATGTGAATTGTCGAAAGAAATGCAATAATAAAGAATATTCTTCAACAGTTATTAAGATAATGCAATGATCACATATAACAAATTATCGACATAGCATATAATATGGACTCAACAGCATGAGGATTTCGTAAGACTCCTGTTGCAAGGATTTAACGTAACCCGGTTCATCGCGGGCAATAATGGAGGATCGAGTAGGATAAAACAACATTGGTCATCGCGTTTTAAAGAAGTCGATTGTATTTATTTGCCGGGTGTGTTGTCATTGTGGCAAAAATAAAGACAAGTAGACAACCTCATCAGAATATGTTATTGTAGATGAATTCCCAAGTTTTACAGTGTTACTGTATGTGTGTGGGGGGGAGGGTCGGCAGGTAGCATTAAAAGTTAAAGTAAAATTAAAATCAAATGTGATTAACTCCACAACAATGTGTATTGGGTTGATTCCTTGATTGCATTACTTTCTACAAAAGGTATTTATTAATGATAACATTATCATGATTATGAGTTACACTTGGTTATTTCATTCGCCAAGAAAAACGCTCAGTTTGCACCATGCGTTAACACATCATAGTATGCGACGCCTCTCGGGTGGACCCGCTATTGAATACCCGGATGAAAGCTGTCCGCAGCGCCACATGGCGGTAAATGAGAGAATGCAGAGTTATTGCTCTACCATATTATATGCATGGTTCCGATAACCCAACAGACCCCACTGAAAAGGCCAGAGTCCCAACCCTAATAATTTTATGAAACAGAAAATTTGTTTAAAAAGTTTCAAGCCACCCTTCCTTGATAAAAATTGATCGGCCCTGGCTGAAGGATTTTATCCAGAAAGTGGCAGCCATGTGTCCTCATTTTGCAGTAAAGTCAACTCACTCAGCATTTTATTTCAACTAGTCTGGAGGGTTAACTTGGGCCAGGGAAAGTGCATAGCAACACAAAGTTCAATAAGGCATAGCCACAGTTGTTCACTGAAACAGCATACCCCTGGTCATTTGGTGATTGTTATAATAATACTTTGCCAGGTTCCAGGTGTCCGTTCTCCGAGTTACCAGTACAAACAGTCATTAAAGAACCTTTAAAACATGACTTACTATCTTAAATTTAATCTGCCGACTCAGTTGTCTCTGAAGCAGTTACCACTGTCAGTTAAAAATCCAAATGTGACCCAATACCTCGAGCCAGCATATCATGCACAATTTTGAATATGGCATAATGCATTGCAGGACTGTCACACAAAAATACCGTTGATTTGGATATCAAAGTGAATCACAGCCACAGCATATATCATAACATTACTGATGCTGTGAAATATTTGCAAAATATATACTTTTGGTTTCATATCTAGCCCCAAAGATTGTCTGAATACTACTATCCTCATTTGCAAACAATCCATAATTTTCAAAATGGCAGCCAAATTTGTGGGTTAGTCTCGATGCGATATTTGGAAGAGGTAGTATCCAAAAATATATATGTGATTAGTGTTAACAGAAGGTTCATTTGTCAAATGAATGCAATATAAAATATATAACGGGACTTTTCCAGTTTGAGCATTACCGAAAAATGTAAATACAACAGCTTCAAATTATCAGATGTTGGCAGCAGTGGACCCCAGAATATGAATATTGTATTAGACACTGATGTCACCCCCAGGCTATGAATTAAGTAGCAGCACCAGTTGGACCTGCCAAGTGCTCCCGCTGAGTGAAAGATGGAGCTTTGGGGAGAAAGTTGCCCCAATAGTGGATACAGGTCCGAAAGTACCAGGCTGAGCAGGTTTTTATATAAGAGGTAACAATAGGTATACATGTATGTACCATAGTCAGACATGTTTATATTTTCTAACATAATTGGCACCTAGGACATCAGACAACAATTAACCCTTTCCCCCTCAAACCGGCCAAAACCGGCAGGTGGTCAAATGTCGTCTGCTTAAGTGTTTTCAACTAATTTCAATAGTTATGAAATACAATTTGACTGAGAAATGTACATGAGACTTATCAAGATCACATGCCCCAGGTCAACAGCTTTCCTGGGCATGGGTTGGGCCAAGGAAAGCTGTTGACTCAGTCTTAATTTAAGGGGGAAAGGGTTAAACAAAATATATAAAATATATATAATAATAGTACAAGATATGTATTTGAATACTTGCAAGTTGTTCCATGGTTTTCTTTGGTTGACTTGTGGCTTTGAAGTTCCAAAGCTGCATAAGAAACAAAAACATCTGGTACCATGATATTACTTCCGTTGACATGATATGAAGCTCATAGACAACATTAACTGATGGGACGGTCCAGTGTCATTCTTTATCACACACCACCACCACCACCACCACCACCACCATCGTCGTCATCGTCATCCTCATCATCATCATCATCATGCAAAAATATACCACAAAGATGTAGAAATATTGAGGTGGAAAAACTGTAAACACAAATTGGAATCCCTGTCAAAGACAGTATAGATGGTCCCCTATGACTGAGCTGGTCCGCCTGGTCACAAATGTTAAAATATTTTGGGATCTGAATTTTTTATTTGAATATATTAAAAGCACATCAGAAAGTGCCAAACAGCATTTTGTCAAACATTCTATAACAGGATACATGTAGAGTGATCCCTGTATTGAAAGACCACCCTTGAGGTAGGTACTCAAGTGGTCTGTGAATATAACTTGTGAAAGAGTGCCCCACCACGCCCTCAGCTTACACAGTGTAGAATGGTGAAGCACCAGCTTGTAATGCAAGGAAATGTTACTGTCACAGACCTCAAGCCACAGTGGAGCAGGGCTAGAGATCAATCATTGCTGAGTGTATATATATCAAGTGAGCCTACTGTTAGGGAATATAGATAGGAAAGAGGTAAATAAGTTATTAAGGTAAGAGTTGGAAACACTGTGCATTCACCCTGCCCAGTCCAGTCTACAACACATCAAAGATATGACCTCTGATTGACCTTTTCACAAGGAGGCCCAGGCGACTACAACATCACTTCAATGTTCCAGCATGGGTCTACTTGACCGGCTTGGTTAATATATCGATTGTCTACATTTCCTATGTATTGATATGGTCAAATAAAGTGAAATTGAATCTTTAAACTTGAATCTACAAAATCAAACTGAGAGACAGCACCACATTGTGTGCAATGACAGGGTCACTCTGGACTACTGCGTGTGCAATGACAGGGTCACTCTGGGCTACTGTGTGTGCAATGACAGGGTCACTCTGGGCTACTGTCTGTGCAATGACAGGGTCACTCTGGGCTACTGTGTGTGCAATGACAGGGTCACTCTGGGCTACCGTGTGTGCAATGACAGGGTCATTCTGGGCTACTGTGTGTGCAGTCACTCACCTTGACAGTGGAGTCCCAGGAGGAGGACACCAGAAGGTCATGTTGCCAGCACAGGCCAGACACTGTACAAGAATATAGTCACAGTTATATCAATGACATGGCTGTGATTGACACTGCAGGTAATGCAATGGCCACTGTATACCATAAAACCACTATTTTGTAAACAGAAACAAGAGGCCCATGAACGTAATGCTCTTGTGACGACTATCGCCCCCCAAAAAAAACAATTTCCTGAAATGTATTCCCTCCATGATTTAGAAAATCAATTAAGGTCATCCATATTATACAATATCAAACTTCTACAATTCACATTTTTGTTACATTTGGCCATCATCTTTATCAAGATATTGAATTAAATGTCCTTTTCTTAAGTGCTTAATGACCTTGAAAAATAGGTCAAGGTGATCAAAAATGTAGGTCACCAAGTGGCGTTTTATATGCAATATACTCAAGTGCAATTTTGATCTGGTAGCTCAATTCTACTTGCCATTGACATCCAAGCTACACCCTGACATAACTAAATCACCTTTTCCAACTTTACAGGTCTGGTGACCTAACCAAAATATATCAAGGTCACTAATCTTACGTACCAAATTAGCATTGGATATGATCTATATATCCTATAAATTTGGCATGCCTAATTTATTTTTCAAGATATAGAATTTTGTATCTTTCAAGACATTTTAACTCATAATTTCCATAAAATTATACAAGGCACCACTAGGATCATAAGCAATTAAGATTTTGATCTCTTCCACAATCCCACAAAATTTCATGAAGACCCAGAAAACATTAAGAGTGCTGTAACTGGTCACAAGATTTTCACATGTTGACCTATATATTACATAATACTATCAGTGGCACCAGCAACATTGACATCGACATGGATTTTTATACACTTTGCGAGTCCTAAAAGTTATATGGGCCTAACTAAACAACCGCGGGGAGCAGAGCATACACAAGTTGACCCCTATAGTCCAACTGGCCATTTGATCTTGACCTTCAACACATTCAGCAGAGATGCCAACTGTCCCTCTTCATCTGGGACAGTCCTTGAAATTTTGACCAATTTACAGTATTTGTCCAGCATTAATACTGACTATTTTCTTGTATATACTTTGCTAAATATTCTCAGTCTCTGAAGTTTTTAAAAAAATGTCCCTAAAATGGCATTTTGAATGTTGGCATCTTTTATCCAGCTTTCCATACATGGTCTGTTTCTTTAAATCAGGTAAAAAACTTTTCAAGTTATTGCAGAAAAACAATAAAGTTGGACAACCACCAAATTTCATGATCATTGGGTCACAGTGACCTATAAAGTAGGTCATCAAGTACAGCTTTATGCACAATGTAATAAAGTGCAATTTGATCTGGAGGCTCCGTTCTCTTTGCCATTGATGTCCAAGCTACGCTATGCCATTCTTAAATCACCTCTTTCAACTTTACAGGCCTGGTGACCTCCCAAAAATAGGCCAAGGTCACTGATATTAAATATACTAGCATTGGACATGATCAAGATATCCTATAATTTGACAAGTCTAATTCAATCACTTTTCAAGATATATAATTTTAGATTTTCAAACACATTTTAGCTCGAAATATGTATCAAATTACAGGTGGCGCCACTAGTATCATATGCAACTGAGACCTTTACATGTGCCTCTTACTCAATCTCACAAAATTTCATGAAGATCTATCAAACGTTCAAGATGCTAGAACTGTCACAAGACTTTCACTTTTGATCCATATATTACATAACACTGTAGGTGGTGCCACTAATAGCAAACACAACCTAGATTTTCATGCACTTAGTAAGTGCTGAAAGTTATATTATTTATAGTTATATAAAACTGTGGATGGCATTGCACTCACAAGCAAAAAGTTTACCAACAAACGGAATGACAGACCAACAGACATGAGTGATCTTATAAGCTCTGCAACCTGTGGTCTGCACAGCTAAACAAATCCTACTTCAAATAACATGTCAGTACATAAATCTATCTACAAAGTTGAAAAAGGTGTTCTTCCATGATACAACTTTCATCCAACTGTCATCAGGTTGTACAATTCTTCCTTAAAGAGATCGGAACAGAAATAAAATGAAAAATAGCGTCATTGTATCATGGTACAGCTTTTCAAAATGCAACTACAGGTTTTTGCAAAAAGAAACCACACACAACTGGTATTTCCCACTTGTATACAGTTTGACCGATAAACTACCATAGACTCTGGTGGGTTTAATAATTACCGTTAATTCTCTAATTGAAGATGCATCTTGTACTAGAATACAAACTTTAAAGCTATTTTTACCAAGCAGAAGATGATAAAGTCAGAATGCATCTTCTAATAGGGAGTTTTCCAACAGCGTGATGACCTGATGAGCTACGGCAGCTCTATGTGTGGACATACCCTCCCAAACAAGGTAAAATAATAACGGTCACATTTTTAACATACATGTATATACTTTTTATTGTGATAAAAACACTGCATAAAAGACACGTAAAAAAAAATGATAAAAGTAAATGTCTTTCCAATAGGGTCCATTGTGCAAGGGAGTAGAAATTTTGCATGTGATGGTAGACAGGAAAATTTTAAATTCCGATAACCGGGTAAGTGACAGCCTATAAGGGGGTTTCTGCTGATCAAAATGGCAGAGATTATGACCTTGTAGATGTCCCAAAGTTGTGGTGCATCTTCTGATAGAGATGCGTCCTCTAATAGAGAATTTACGATTTCTTTATGACATGACTTACCTGCATCATCATGTGCATACACCGTGTCCAGGATTCTGCCGTACTCCATGCTGTATATGTATCTGTAACCATCACACACACAGACAGGTAAGCAGGGACTGCTCCTAGCAATAAGCCAGTCAGTCACACACTGGTTTTTCATCACCGTGATTAAAACACTGGTAAATGACCACGCTATTTTATCATGAATTACTCAATGCCATGGTTAGTTTTGGTAATATCGCTCAAGACTCAATGTCTTATGGGTTTTCTTAAGTCCTACATAACCTTATACTATTTTTTGACTTTTTCAAAATCTATTTATATAGGTGTCAGATTATACACTTGAAAAAAAACAAAACATGCATTACAAAAAATAGCCTGCCCAGACATTGACTTACTCATGACACATGAAATTTCAATGACTGATAAAATCATGTCAGAAGGTTCCTGAAATGCAGTCACTGCATCTATATCACATGAAGATATCTTGAGTCAACATTCATGAAAAATCTTTCTCAGTTTAATTAGCACTTCTCAGAAAGATAAATGTGCAACCCACTATACATTGTTCTCTCCATTATATCTAATGGCAGTAAAAGAGTTTTAACACCAAAAAGTTTGGATCAAGCTAATCTTAATTATAAGTAAAAGGAAGTATTTTTGCATTCCCATCACCAGGATCTTATCTGTTTCAACAGAAACAATGGATTGGTATGCCAGGTGGCATTATTACTGATCATGGGATTCCCATGGAGCGATAACACAGCCTCATTGGTTGATTATGCAAATCACTGCCACCTGGTGTCTGATCTCTGAACACTCTCTGTTCATACAGCACCAATGATCTTTTATTTGATTCAAATTTTAATATCCTACAGTCTACTTCAGGTAAATTTAATCCGTATGCTAGCATTTTTACCAACAATTCAAATAGAATCAGCAGTATTCTGAGCCTGGCATCAATCTGGCCTAACAGACACAACAATTCAACATCGCAGCATCAGTCTCCAGTAACAACTATGTCTATAGCGCCCTCTATGTACTCACATATTGTTATCCCAGCAGCCCACCACGATAGTGTTTCCATCTGGCATCACAACACACGACGATATTGCCTGCAAGACAGACCATCCATGTACAGGTACCTTCTCTTTACATGGTATAGAGCAAAGGACAGCAATTCAACTTAATTTACCATATACAGTGGTACCTGCTATTTAAGACCACCCCTTCTGCCAGCCAGACATGGTCACATGAGGCGGTCTTAGATTGGAGGTAAATTTATGAAGAATCTGACTGTTGAGCCATCAGAAATGTGGTCACAAATGCCTGGTGGTCTCTCACAGCTGTGGTCTTAAATTGCAGGTACCACTGTATTCCTAAATAGGGAAGAGAAATGATAGAGGGTTCCTATATCCCTCCTGTAGAGGGCACTTCAGTCAGGACAGCTAGAGTTGTTGATTCCCATTGCTATCCATTGTAATGTGCAACTTGATAACCTTAAAAACACTGCATGTAGAGACACTGAGCTTGTAGTGGTAAATGTAGATGTTAAGCTGAAATAAGCCTGAAAATTTGATTTCACAAGCCTTTATAATGATGGGTCGTACATGTTGAATACACCTGCAATGTGATCTCTCCTACCACAACACAGTCCTATTTCTAGACATCTGAATGAAGGTCCAGGAGTAATGTTTTATCCAGTACTAATCCAGGTGACATAAAGGTAAGGAATATGAAATTTGGAGGGCAATAACAAAATGTGCAAACAAAATGCCATTAATTGTTGACATAATTGGTGTGTCCTGCTATTGTTTCACACACTTGTAGGACCAATAAGGATTGTACACTTCACCATTTTTGTGATTCTTGTACTATTATTTTTGTTTCTACTTTCAAACATTTGATCATAATCTTATAATAGGTCTTACTCCTACAAAAATATATCCAGTTGACTGAAATTCAAGCAAAGTACATACACAAAGAAGTTTCATTCCAGTACATGAACATATTTAATCTGAATTTATATTTTTTGTGCTTATTTTCCTTATGACCATCCACATTGTAAGCTTCAGCTTATAATTGATGAATCTGTCATAGAAACATACTCTTGGTCACAATATCTAGGACCCCTACCCGGAACCCCGTATTTTTTTTTTAAATATCCCAAATTTCGTTTTACAGACAGTGCTCATTTGTTTACATTCCTTGGGGTCTGCATAATCACTGGAACTACCCAGTGATAGTGCACTTGCAACATCCCAAGCACAACCCAGAAGGCACCTGCCACTTTTGACACTGCATTCCACACCACATCACTGTACAGTTGGACTGATTTAGATATGAAGCAGATAAAACAATCTGCATTGACGTATGCCTAATTATGCTAGCAACGTCAATTGTTGACACCTCCCTTTAAATACCAGAGACTCTCGATAGCCTAACAGACCCTGATGATGCCCCACTAGAGGCAAAACTGGTCGGACAAATTCCTGGCAATTTTTCACTGTCAGACCCTTGGCTGGATATTTCATATTTAACCTGACGCTAGTGATCTTCCTCACTGTCTGGCTAACAATAGCATCACCAAGACAAGGATCATGGTAGCACAACTTGCCAGGCAGTGAAAATAAATGACTGTAGCCTTTACCTCCATTGTCTGGAAGCAAGGAAAGGCAACACCTGGCGGCGCCACTTACCATAGTGGACAGGTTGACGCTTCTCAGCTGTCTCTGGTCTTCTACGGAGTACACCTTCAGCAACGTGTCTGGAAAGGTTTGGAGTAAGTCCTCTTAAATACAACTTAAAACAGTCCTTCTTACAAACAGTTTAATATATGTGTAATACTTCAATATACACATTAATAATGTGTCTTTTCATCATATTTTTCATTGTATTATAGCCATAATGTTTGACATTTATGATTCACAACTCTTCTTTATTTGACTTCTATCTCTGCAGACTGAGTCACCATCTCATCTCTGTACACCCAGAGTACATCAGTGACAGTTGCCGACTGATGGCAAAGTATTTACGACACACAGGAAGTACATGACATCAGAGGCTTCCTTCTTATTTTTAACATGAGAAAGCTGCACGCTAATGAATAAGCAGCAGATCTTCTAAGGCTAATCTTGTAAGCATTTTGGATGCTGGGGATATTGCAGTAATTAAACTGTTGGAAATTACCGATCAAGGCTTCACATCTCAACCTACTTCTTCAGTAACTCATTCTTGACAGGTTCTGTTTGTGAAGCAAAAGCTTGAAGTAGATGCTTTTGAAAAACAAAATGCTGAACTCACCCTGAGAAACAGAGAAGACACTCCGTCCATCTGGGGCCCACTTAAGGTCATTGATACATCTTTATGACCAAATAGTGAAGAAATGAAGAACAAAAACAGAAAAGGAAAAAAAAGACAATGTTTAGCATGTTTCACCATCAACAGGACTTCCTAGATGTATGTCAAAACATCACGTGGAATTTCTCCCTCAAAACCTAATACGTAAAGTTTTGAAAAATGTCTTCTGCAATAAAGACATTTATTTACTTCAGTTTCAAGGCAGACAGTAATATGATGTACCACACCCCTACTACTTACTGCCAAGAGAATCCTGATAAGACAATTATTTTATCTATTACTGCAGGTGCAATGATATTATCAGTAATAAGCCAAATACTCATACCGTAGTTAAGACAGCTAAATCAATTCCCAGAGTTTATGGATCTATCAGAAGGCTTAAAAGTGGTAAAGATGCTGACGGGGGCAAGGTGGTTAATTAGGACAGAGGTGCTAATGGGGAAAATAGGTTAATTAAGACAGGGGTACCAAAATGGATCAATATGGTGGTCCCCTGGCTATATTACTTAATTTTCCAACTATTTCTGCCACTATTGGTAGGTTAACTGTTTCAAAGCAGGTTGAGCACTGACAGAGAAACTTGTTTCCAGATAAGCATATCTTTGTGATTAAGATGCAAAGTGTTAAAATTTTGCATAGCTAAAAACTCTTTTGCCATAAACATTATCATGTACTACTGCCAACTCTACCAGCATGCAATGGTCTACTGTTACCCTTGTCCACTGCATTTAAGATTTCATCACTCACCCCTTGTGTAATTTATGTTCCAGGTACGGCTGCAATTGGCTCATGCTGTCAGCAAAGTTCGCTGTAACCTGCGCATCCAGCTCAGCTTCTGGTTCACCTGCAGCAGTTGTGTCTATGACTGCAGATGGACCTATCAAAAAATACATTTGTGAACTTTCAAAAACAAAAAAAAAGTCTGACAAAACAGAACAAAAAATTGAAATTATATGAGATTACTTGTCAACCCTTGAAGCCCAAGGAGTGTGGCTTTGCCAGGTTGTGTTACAGGGAAACAGTGTCTTTGTGAAATATAAGTTTGTTTGCAGGATACCAGCTCTGACAGCCTGATGGGCTGTACAGAAATGCCTTCCCTCCCCCAATAAAAAACAAGCATACGCACAACATCTGACCACACAATTCACCCCAATCTCTGGAACATATTGTCTGATAAGCTGCAAGTATCAAAATCAGCTGAGTTAAAGAAGAACCGCAGCCCACATTGCTTACCATTCTCTACATCTGATGTGCCAGACACAATGGCTGGTGCACTGTTGGACGGAATTACATTCTGCAGAGACACTTCTCCTGAAAAGCGCTTGGGATGTGGATTTTGGAACAGCTGTTTTGGTGTCTGACCAAACTCCATAATCTGAGCCTCCATTGCTGCCCGCTCATTCCAGTCTTTAATGCTGACACAACACAAAACACACAAACATAATCACTGGTCCTGCTAACAACAACCACATGTTTGTATTTCTGTGGTTGCTAACAGCAAATTAAACTACACAAGTTTGGGTATGATGAATGGATTATGTTTAAAAAGGATCAAAATGCACATGAAAACTAATTCCCCGTCTTCTGTGGATATTTGTGAGCAGAATAGGCTGAGGAAGCCTTACACATAATGTGGAATCTGGTTTTCATGTGAAATACATTTATAAATACTTTTATTTTTTAATGGAGTATACACATGCATAACTTTATCATTGGCCACTATGTGTATAAGTAAAATAGTAAAACTTTAGAGGTATCAGAATATTGGTCTCCAATTTAGGACTTTTTTATATTTTACGCACTTTCAATGACCTGCATGTACTGAATGTCCAGTTTGACCCATAAAACAATTACTTTTCAACATAAAATACAAGACACCAGTTTTCCTGCTTAAGGCAAACATCTTCTGCTATTGTACTCATTTTGAAAATAATCCTTCTCTTTTTGTTCTGCTTTTTGAAGTATCCCTATTGTTTTTCTACCAAAATAGCAGAGTAAAACAATGCTTTAAACCTTGCTTGATTTATTTCTGTACCAAACATGTGCTAGAATGCACAATTTTAAACTTAAATCCCCCCCCTCAAAAAAAGAGGCTCGTCCCTTCCAGATCCTCCCCTGGCTCATTCACTGCACTTCTTGCTTTACTCTTACATAATGGTTACAAGCAAGATTAACCCTTTCACAAAGCACCCCACAGTGAAGTCTTGGACAAAACCCAACAGAATGTGCCTGCTGCAGTATTGCACCAATACTGGCTACTTCCTGTTGGCAATAGCCTGCACTAAAGTGATCACTTGGTTTTTGCATGCCCAAGTTTCTGTCATATCTGTCTGTAATACCAGTCAAATAAGGGTTTCATGTTACCCCCAAACTTATCTCGATTAAAAAACCTTTCCACTTAACTTTTTTCTTTTTTTAAATCTTAATTAACAAGCATTTCAAATGAAAAGTAACTTAGAAACCAAAGGTGAGCCCTTGGTCAATAGTCTTGCATTGTGCAGCTTAAATCACTCTATGTTTACCGTAAGGATCCCACGGGTTAAATGCCAGGTTGAATTGTACTAGTACAGGTCACATGAGAGAAGGCACTGGGCTACTTTAACTCTTGTGCAATTGGTATCATCAGGTTGCTGCTTGGCAGCAGAATTTTCAAGTTGTAAAAAATCAATAAAAGGCATTATCCAGAACATTTTAGACACATGCATGGGGGAAAAGGGTCAAAGATGCCAGCAAGATGACTGACAGGTTCCGTGTGATGAGTTATCAACCTACCTTTCAAGATCTAGAGCACCTTCATACGTCAAGTAATAAAATACTGTCAAAAGAGAAAATCACAAATTTACTATGACATCAAGGAAAGCTTTTGCCAGAGGCAACTATCATGATCAGTCTTATCTAGTTTTCAGTCGAAACTTTTCTTAACTCTTTCAGTACCAATCATGTCTTAAGTCTATCTACTTAAGTCAAACTAATCTGAATTATCATTAGGGTCTCAAATTCATATTCCTCGTAAAAAGACTTTTCATTCAAGTACCAATATGCCAATAGTTCCAGAGAGAATACCCCATGATCAATAGCTTTTCTCGGCATGCATTGGGCACAATGCGCCCAATGTGTGCAAGAAAAGCTGTTGACTCGGTCCAAAATTTGGCACTGAAAGGGTTAAGGTGAAAGATGTGAGGAAAAGCAGGAAGACAGACAACATGGGACATCTCAGCACTGTAGACAACTGACTCAAACAGTCACGTCAACTCATCACTGACAAGTTGGTATACCCATTTAAATAGCCTAGTTCAGTTGTGAAAAGTTACCATTTTTAAAACGTTAGATGACATAGAGACAGGAAACAGTTGACAGATAAGCCAAGATTTCCAAAAAGATCCACAATAATATCCTGAACTGTTTTTGAAAATACATACACTTTTGTACATTACAGAGAAAAGATAAGTCAGCTTTTTTCTGCCACATCGGTCATGAGATAATGAACAGTGCTGCCCTCTAGTGATTCTTGTGTTTAAGTTTTATACTATTTCATGTGCCTTTGACTTACAATTATCAGCCAATTCTGCCTCTTTTCCTCTCTGCTTGTAGCCAAATATCAAGTCAATCCAGTGATGCAGGTGAGAAGACACATAATCAGACTCCAAGGCTGCAGACATCTTCATCACAAAGTCACGTGGGTCTGCATAAAGAAAAAGCTAGGACATTTACAGCAAAACAGACTTGCCTCATTCTAAAAAAAGTGCAATATATTCCATATGCCCTTTTTACATATCACAAAACAACAAAGCCAAATACAAACCAGCAAATAATGTCAAGATATTATTATAGCAATTCTTTTGCAAATGATTTGCAGACAACAGCAATTGTCAACATATACACCAACTGATGGAATTTTATGCCTCCCCCAGGTCTGAAAGACAAGATCACAGTTTGCATGATCTGGTCAATTAAGCTTTGCCTCAAGTCTCTTTGTGCCAGATTTCAGCCCAGCACCTCAAGACAATCTTGAAACACCATGATTACAAAAGTACCATAACGGACATATCCATGAGGGGACAACCCAAGGTCATCATACCTCTCTGCCTTAGGACGTGACACATCAAATAGGCAGTCACATTAAATTTTAAAATTATCAATTATCATCATTAAACTGGGCTTTGTTCTTTGTTAATCTTTCTGACAATGTAATGAGGACAATTTTTATATCTGTTCCTTGAAAAGTTTTACAGAATGTGTTTTTTCCCCCTCCTCCTCCTCCTCCTCCTCCTCCTCCTCCTCCTCCTCCTCCTCCTTCTTTTAATCCTCAAAATTTTACAGGTCCTCTGCCATCTAATTTTAAGTTATCATTGTGGTGACTAAATTAAGAGCTTTTTTTTCCAAATATTATTGGCCAGTCAAACAAACGAAAACAAAACAACACATTTGCCTGGACAGCACTCGCCTGGTTCTACATTGCAAACAAAAGAAATGTTTATGAACTCTTTAAGTGTCAACTTTTGGATTGAGTCAACAGCTTTTCTCTGGAACTAGAGGCATGCTGGTACTTGAATGAAAAGTCTTTTTACAAGGAATACAAATCTGATATTCTAATGATAATTCAGGTCAGTCTGACTTTAGTAGATCGACTTTAGACGTATTTTGCACTGAAAGAGTTAATTTACATAAATTATATACAGGGCTAATAGTTTAAAGCAGGAGTATCTGCCAGCAATACCTACAGGACCTGACTAGGATATTACCTGATGCCCAGGGAGGTAAATCAACAGTGTTCACTTGACGCCCATCCTGTCGGCTTCCAAAATTTATCAGCTGAAGAAGAATTGTACCAGACTTGAAGCAATGAATCAGAATGTATATCTAGGCTAAAGATTGTTAACTTATTGCAGCATTAATACAGCAAGGTACACGATGCATACAGTAGTATCACTGTGACATGATTGTCACAGTCACATTACCAAACTTGTCACAGTCATATTACATATATGTTGCTACAGTCACACTTCTTTACTTGACATTTACATTGCCCAAGTTGTCACAGTCTTATTGACATGGTCACCATAGTCATACTACCAGAGTTGTCACAGTCTCATTAACATCGTCATAATAGTCATTCTACCAAAGTTGTTACACAGTGACATTTAAGATTAAAGGGTCAATTTTGTGTGTGTTATGGCATAATGATGCGGGTGATTGAAGCTGGCATCCTGGGTGTGGCGCATGGTCTTTTAATGGATAAACTGGTGGTTAAAAGTGATTTCCCGTTGCCTGCTGGTATTTATACTGTAAAACACTGCACATGTTTGTCACTGCAGGTGCTGCATATCTGACCTGAACTTGACCCGCAAAATTAGACAAATGGACTCTTTGTACCCACGGTAAACTGACACACAGTAAACTGGCCCACAGTAAACTGACCCACAGTAAACTGGCCCACAGTAAACTGGCCCACAGTAAACTGGCACACAGAAAACTGGCACAGTAAACTGACCCACAGTAAACTGGCACAGTAAACTGACCCACAGTAAACTGGCACACAGTAAACTGGCACACAGTAAACTGGCACACAGAAAACAGTTGAACAAAAAAAACAAAAAAAAGTTGTTTTGTTGACATCCTGTTTTTTGGTACAATAAAGATAATGATGTCCTTGTCTTTGTGGGACAGACATAACGGTGTACCTTCTGGATGGGCTGTCAACCTTCAGCTGTGCTTCAGGTTAGCAGTCCATCCCTTAGGCACAGAGTGCCGCCTACCCCACACAGGTCAGGGCACCAGTTTATCAAGGACGCTTTGGACAGATAAGTTGTAATCTGATAAAGAAATCATAACTGAAAAAAGTACATCACAGATTTACCTGGTTATTGACTAAGAAATCTCCTGATGAGTCATAGAATTCTGCTATGAGTTCTTTGAAATCTGAAGCACCCTCCAAGCAATTTTTCCAGGCATCCATGATACTGTGGACAAAGAGTGACAGATGTATAGCACATAGATGCTGGGGCTCCCTCAGTCAAAAAAAAAATAAATACATAAATTAACGAATAAATAAAAAATAATAGCAAATCTAAACATGCTGAAACTGACACTAACCATATCTCGCACCCAGGTAACTATAATACAATGGTTTCTGTCTTGAGAGAGCACCCCAGGGAGCTATGCCAGGCTTAAAAGGTCATATTTGACAGGCTCTGTACTACTATGCTTTTGCTTTTGTATTGCTTAATTTTTTGTAAGGACCAAGTATCTTGAGAAAATTTGGATTACCCACAAGCCTAAATATACATATTGGGTGCCTTGGAGAAATGGCCCAAAACCATTCTGAGACCTTTAAAGAACATCACTAATTAACAAACAAAGGAGATTAACTAGCCAAACAAATCTATCAAAAGGCACATCTACCAGGTTAGGACTACAAAATTTCAGATCACTATTTAAGCGTAACAGTTTTGGAGAAATGGCCTGGAAACAATGCTGGGATGGACAGACCGACAGACAGTCCTCATTACCATACCCCCCCCCCCCCCATTTCATGGACGGGAGATAAATACAAAAAGCAACAGGGACTTTGATTATAGTGCACTTAGGCCTCAACACAAATCCAGATTTCCATACCCATAACATAAATTAAGATTTTCATATAAATGCAAATAACTGGCACTTTGGTGTCAAATTTTAACACATGCGCTAATATCATCCATCAGTAACAGGAGTACCAACTTTAGACTACACAGTATATATTTATGCATCAAAATCTTGCATTGCCATTATGTATTTCCTTTTTTGTAAATTTAGTAATGAATGTTAAAGTCTAAATTTCTATAATTATATCAAATCTTACTCATAATACACATGGAGACAAAATGTCTATGCTACAAAATTTTCTATACAAAACAAATACAAATCTATGTTTATCATGGAACATTTTTATTTGTTGTTTACATTTGTCAAATGGATAAAGCACCTACTGACCTGTTGAACATGCGGTCTGGCTGATCAAACCTGCCATTCTGGAGACAAAGCACATATTCTGGAGCTAAAATCATAATAGACATCACATAAATTGCCTGGTATTTATTCAGAACATTTCTCTTCAAACTGATTACTCTGAAAATGGAATGATAGCAATAACAGTTTTTTTTTTTCATTTTTACAGCCTCAAATCAAAATGAAGTGCTTTGAAGAAAATATCAAAAAGGAAATGCTTTGAAGAAAAACTCACCCTCCCTCCCTTTCTTTCACACAATTTTGATATAAATGTAATACCAGATATTTAATTTTGGCTCTGTCTGCATTTTACATTTTTATCTGCTTTGATTTCTATTCACCTTTCTACCCACATCTCCTATAACAACAATAGTTCCTTATGTGTTTCCAGAACTCACCAACTGATGCAAGGGGAGACAAATTGATATTCTTACATTGCTAATGATGCAGCATTCTTGGTTATACATTTTAAAGTTTTCACATAACTTTAATATACTTTGAAACCTCATTATAACGACACTCGCATATCTAACATATCCATTATAATGACACAAGTTTTGAATGGCAAAAGTTCATTTTCTTTGTTATTTGATTCATTTATCTGACATATTCAGTTATCTGACATTTCTAAGGGAACAAATGGTGTCATTATAATGAGTTTTCACTGTATATCATGAGATTGAGCCCTTTATATATCATTAAGATTGAACCCATTTCTATATAATGAGATTAAGTACTGACCTACTCTAGCCAGGTAGAAAAGTACATAGCCAGGAGTTGAGTAGTGAGACCCATAGAGGAACTTGGGTTCTGGCATATCACGACACCGTTCCTGTTGGCAAATTAATTTGTTCCAATGAATATAATATATATATATATATATATATATATATACACAGTGGTACCTCTTTTGAGAGACCGCCCCTACAGCAGGTCAAAATGCGGTCTCTCAAAACAGGTGGTCTTTCATTAGAGGTACAACAACATGGAAAAGATAGCGCAGTGTTCTGAGAAAGGGGTCTTAAAAAGATATGCAGTCTCTCATTAGAGGGGTCTCTCAAGAGAGGTATCACTGTATATACATATCTTACAATAAATACAAGTGCTCAACTGGCTTAAGATGGAATTGCCATGTTTTCCATTTGTCTTGTTTTAACTGTTGTTGATGGCAATTTGCAAAAATTAAATGTATGCATTAACCCTTTCAGTGTCAAATTTTGGACTGAGTCAACAGCTTTTCTCGCCCAATGCACGCACACCGAGAAAAGCTGTTGACCTGGGATATTCTCTCTGGAACTATAGGCACACTGGTACTTTTATGAAAGGTCTTTTTTTATGAGGAATACAAATCTGGGATCCTAATAATAATTCAGACTTGTCTGACTTAAGTAGATCGACTTTAGACATGACTGGCACTGAAAAAGTTAAAGTACAATCATTATTGCAATCATTGTGTTCCTTATATGCATAAAAAGAGTGTCCCCATATAAGACAAACAATGCTGATGGTCTTGATAAATGACTGTACATGGTCATTGTGATGTACTGTGATAAAGCAATATGAGAGCTCCATACCTTTAACCTTGCCAGCCTTTCCTCATTCAAAGCACCAATAGGTTTGCTCAAATCACGGAATGTATTTACATCATTTAAGTCTGCAACAAACCAATGAAATGAGCCTTGAGCATCAGAGAACACACGCCTACGAAACGCATGCCCTGTACACGCAGACCTCCAGCACACGGCCTAATGGAAGAGAACGCTGTGCCTGAATCAACATGAGTCAGCTCCTATTAAAAATCCTTGCTGTTTACTGTAAGTTTGCATTTTATATTGGTGGTTTGTACATTCTGCTTGCAATATTGGCATTCACAGAATCAGAATTGCTACAATGATAATTTAAGTTTTTACATTCTCTTCAAGAATAAATTCCCCAAATTCTGTGTACAGCTTTTGCCTGCAGAGCAGAATCTTGTTTTTGCTGTTTCCCAGTTTTATATCATGACAGAAAGTCAGTTTACAGGCAACAACGAGGAAGTTAAATATAGTACCTGTAGACTCATAGTTATTGCTTCACATTTTAGAAGCCTACTCCTAGGATCTGTGCTATAACATGTAAAACTGAACTGTTGTGTCTGTGCTGACAGAAGGAATTGAAAGAGAACCTGTTAACCACACCAAACAGAGATCACCTCTGTTAATCCTCTACTGTAGGTGGAGTATATAACCTGGGTGAAGCTTATATGACCTACTGTAGGTAGAGTATATAACCTGGGTGAAGCTTATATGACCTACTGTAGGTAGAGTATATAACCTGGGTGAAGCTTATATGACCTACTGTAGGTAGAGTATATAACCTGGGTGAAGCTTATATGACCTACTGTAGGTAGAGTATATAACCTGGGTGAAGCTTATATGACCTACGTAGGTGGAGTATATAACCTGGGTCAAACTTACATGACCTACAGTATGTAATGTAGATAACCAAAGTAAAACTTACGTGACTTACTCATGACCAGTACATCCTCATACAAAAGCTGAGGGAAAGAAAAATATACTTCTTGTATCTCATTACCACGTGGTTATTATACTCTTAATACACCATATGCATATTAATTTCCTGCCACAAAGCACAGGTTTGACACCAGGTGAACACGGGGAACATGCAGGTCACATCACTGTCTCAGACAGGGCCATATGTTCATTTCTCACAAAATTAGCACTTTTTTTAGAAATTCAAGTTCATAAAATGGTATTCATCTAGTATTTCCCAAACCATATATAAAGAAAAACTTCCATCTGCCTTTATTAAATATTTTTTATTTCCAAAATATCAGTAATACCCCGCTTGTCCCCACAGGTACCGACCCCTGTCTCGCCATATCCCACCAAGCAAGACTAGGCAATCAGGTATGCAGTTGTGGTGGGAAATTAATATGCATATTTTCTATTACGTATCACTGGTCAAGGAATAAAAGTGCATAATAAATTACTTGATCAAGACCCACCCACCCCCCTGCTTTGGACACCAGCTGATTTCTGAGTGGCACCTATTGGAGGGGAGTGCCTACTAGGCCATATCATCACACTGACTATGGTTGGTGTGTGTACATCACAGGGGTCACATAGTAAATGAACTGTCCACCATGTTTTTCAAAACTAAATGTTGGCTATTCCTTGAAGGGATGTACACAGCATGTGTAGGTAAAGTAAACAACCTGGGTAAGACTTGATGTGTTTTGTGGCCAAGGAACGGCCGGGTCTTGAACCAACAACCTTAGGCACCAATCACCCAGCCAAAAATGGGAAACACACAATCAATCTACCAAAATCCCCATTATGTGACCTACTGTAGGTACAGAAGGAACCGAGGGTAAGACTTGCTGACAAGTTGACTCACCTAAAGTGCAACTGGTATAGTCACTGACCACCCAGGGGAAGACAGGATATTGAGTGAGGTCATTAAAGCTTCTGTCCGCCATACTACAACAAAGAAATTAATGTATGACAAATATCTCTGTCCTCACACATTTTGCAAACAAAATACTAGCCTCGTGTAGGCTTTAGCCTCCAACCCAATTGTACAGGTCAACTAGCCCACACAGAACACTGCGACATTGCAGTGTGTGTCAAAGCAATGTTTACATTTGACATATTGATATACAGTGTGCCAAACACAGTTTTGCTCAGACCTTTCTCCTTGAGTGAAGACAGTTGCTAAGCCCTTTTTACTGAATGCTATCAAGGTTGCTCTCTGACTTGCTCTTTACTGGACTCCTCCACAAATACCAGAATTTTAAGCAAATTATAACATTTCTATTATAGTCTGTATCAAAAGAGGTAGGCCCTCTTACATCACCACTTTGAAGGAGCACAGTTTGCCCCAAACCTTAGCTGGTTATGCCATCAACTAGCTGAGATACAAGGTTATTCTGGGTGCAACTTTGAAAAAAATGTACAGTTGTATCTACCATTATACTCAAAAGCAGTTAGTTCTGGATGCATATAACAATTGTGCTATTGGGGCATTGTGCAGTCTTACCTGTTAAGAAACATGAGGTACTCAAAATTAGAAATGACACCATTTTGCCATTTCAATGTCATGTTCTCTTGGCCAGTGTCTTCCAAAGATACAGCTGGAAAAAAAAGGCTTTACATTTGAACAAGTTTTTTAAAACAAAACTTTATGCTGTTTCATCAATGGACTTTTCAGACATCTTTCATCCAAACATAAAATCAAGGATTTTTTTTATTATCTTAACTGAAGTCATTTATTGTACAGGCCTACATATTATTAAGATAACCATAGTTCAATCATTGGAAAAAAAGCTGTAGTTGAAAACATACTTGTATTTCTACATGTACCAGGCAAAGCAAAAAACACTGACATTAAGGAAGTCATGTTGGTAGATGAATGAATGCTATTTTACGAAAAATTGAATACGCAACCAACATTTAGGTAAATATTGGGATAGTGGTAGGATGACATGCGAGTTAATTATATAGCTGGTTATGCCATCAACTAGCTGAGATACATTGCTATCTTAGAACCGTCTGTGTACTTACCTTCCTGAGATATGAACCCATTGTATGGCCAGCCATGTGATCACCTAAAGGAGATAAGGGGCTATCATGCTGTCGTTCGTGTGCTCACCTTGCTGAGATATAAGGCTCACATACAGCTGGTTGCGTGCTTACCTTGCTGAGATATAAGGCTGGCATACTGCTGGTTGTGTGCTTACCTTGCTGAGATATAAGGCTCGCATACAGCTGGTTGTGTGCTTACCTTGCTGAGATATAAGGCTCGCATACAGCTGGTTGCGCGCTCACCTTGCTGAGATATAAGGCTCGCATACAGCTGGTTGCGTGCTTACCTTGCTGAGATATAAGGCATGCATACAGCTGGTTGCGCGCTCACCTTGCTGAGATATAAGGCTCGCATACAGCTGGTTGTGTGCTCACCTTGCTGAGATATAAGGCTCGCATACTGCTGGTTGCGTGCTCACCTTGCTGAGATATAAGGCTCGCATACAGCTGGTTGCGTGCTTACCTTGCTGAGATATAAGGCTTGCATACAGCTGGTTGCGTGCTCACCTTGCTGAGATATAAGGCTGGCATACAGCTGGTTGCGTGCTTACCTTGCTAAGATATAAGGCTCGCATACAGCTGGTTGCGTGCTTACCTTGCTGAGATATAAGGCTTGCATACAGCTGGTTGCGTGCTTACCTTGCTGAGATATACGGCTTGCATACCGCTGGTTGCGTGCTTACCTTGCTGAGATATAAGGCATGCATACAGCTGGTTGCGTGCTGCTTCATTCTTCAACGCCAAGTAAAGATGTGAGCAAAGGGAATTGCCGGGACAGTAAACTTCTATACCCTGTCAACATAATGGACCCAAATCTGTGTTAAGGATTAGCATTCAAACTGAAAATAACATATAAGGAAACCAATATATTTCTGTCAAGCTACAAACATTGTGTTAAGTTCCTCTTACAATGTAACAAATTAACGGATAACCAAGAATTTAGATTTGTATTGATTCCTTCATATTTCATTGTATTCAGATCAAATTTAACTGAGCTTAACCCTTTTTTACTTACATCAGTCGAAAGCAATAGGCACACATGCACATATATAATGCTGTGCCAGTAAACATTCAAGGAGTTTTGCAACTGAGAAAGTTACAAAAATTGTGGAAACTGGACCATAATAACCTTCCACACAGCATACGCTTCCTTGGTTGTTTATTGAGCATGATGTTTTTACCTACAGCCCATAAAAATTTACCTGCAAGGCAACCATCTGTGTCTGGCTCATCCCAGTAAACACATGCAGAACTGTTTCTGTCTAGACAGGCAATGTAATCACACTGTGTCAATGTAGACAATCCTGAACTGACTCTGTCTATGCATGCAATGTGGCCAAACTATGTGAATGTAGGTAATCATGATAATCCAGGACAATACAGGAACAACTGATGTCACTCACCACTTGTCTAAGCAGAAATCTTCTTTTTACTATCCTTTTAATGCCACTCAGGTTGATTTTCAAAACAGGTACCTACAAAATTACAAAACACAATACAAAATACTGTTTGCATTACAGTGGTGCCTGCAATTCAGGACTGTACATAGTGGAACAAAACAGGACTTACAGTGTAGGTGGTCTCAAAATGCAAGTAACTGAACTATAAATGTGATGTCCTGAAGGTTATGATATTAAAAAACATGCATCCTGTAATAGGACATGGTATTTAGAGGAGATACTGCCATAATGTGAAGCAAAAACATCAAGCAATGGTAAAAACGACACAATGGTAATAGCACTCTCAGTGCGAATGGTTTCACCCTTGCGTGGGGCTCATCAGGCACTGAAAATTTAACGGCTGCTAACGCTGTATTAATAGTAACATAAACAGGGGTTGCTACATTCTATTCTGCAGTGAGAGAAGCCACGTAGCTATAATTGAGTTTTATGACATCATGAAGTGGAGAATGTGGCCACTCCTCCACACATGGCCATCTGAGAGGGTTCTAGTGATGCTGTATGTCCAGTTTATTAATGAATAAAGCTGGGGTAATAAATGGGTGGGTCTGTATCTTCCTCTGTGAAGATACTTGGGAATTCATTTATTATTCTTTTGTCAACGTATTATCCAGAGTATTTGTGTAGTACAAGAAGTCTGGTAATTGAAGGAAAGTGTATGTTTTTGCCTTCATTTTATGTGTGCAGCTGTTAAAATGGGGAATTAATTTTGTTTCCCTCATGAGCATTGACACTGGATGGGAAAATGTGCATAGAACTTAATAAAAACTAGAACAGGCTGATTTTCCAACAAAAAATCAAATGTCTCCCCGTGTGCCCTTATTATTGTCACCCTATTTTTATAAACAGGCATACCATTTCCAATGATCTACGTACAGATATGGTGAAGGTACACTCTTTATTGACATTTCAAAACGTTCATTTTTGATGAAATGCCCACGTGACCTTGAAAAATAGGTCAAGGTCATACACTTGCAGTTACAATCAGGGTCTTACAAAAGTCTTACATAGAAACATAATAACACAAAATGTCAACCTCTTTAAGTCAAATCTTTCACGAGTGCATCTGCAGTGATTTTTAAAAAGTGGCCACGTGACCTTGAAAATAGGTCAAGGTCACCCAACTACAATCCCAACCTAGTTCGTATTATGGTACATAATCATGCAAAATTTCAACCTCTTAAGTCAAATCCTTGCAGAGTTCTTGCATGCATGTCAATTTTAGATGACATGCCCATGTGACCTTAAAAAATACGTCAAGGTCACCCATCTGCAATCCCAAGCAAGATCATATATAGGAACATCTTCACATAAAATTTCAACTTCCCAAGTCAAATCTTCCTTGAGTTATCATGTCCACATTGCTTTTAGAGGAAATGCCCACATGACCTTGAAAAATAGGTCAAGGTCACCCATCTGCAGTAACAAGCAAGGTCTTACAAAAGTCTACATAGAAACATAATCACACAAAATGTCAACCTCTTTAAGTCAAGTCTTTCACGAGTGCATCTGTAATGATTTTTAAAAAGTGGCCTCGTGACCTTGAAAATAGGTCAAGGTCACCCATCTAAAATCCCAACCTAGTTCATATTATGGTACATAATCATGCAAAATTTCAACCTCTTAAGTCAAATCGTTGTGGAGTTATTGCGTCCGTGTCAATTTTACATGACATGCCCATGTGACCTTGAAAATACGTCAAGGTCACCCATCTGCGATCAGAACCTAGTTCATATTATGGTACATAATCATGCAAAATTTCAACCTCTCAAGTCAAATCCTTGTGGAGTTAGTGCATCCGCGTCAATTTTACGACATGCCCACGTGACCTAGGAAAATAGGTCAAGACCATACATCTGCAGTTATAAGCAAAGTCTTACGAAAAATCTTACATAGAAACATAATCACACAAAATATCAACCTCTTTAAAGTCAAATCTTTCTCAAGTGAATCTGCAATGATTTTTAAAAGTGGCCATGTGACCTTGAAAATAAGTCAAGGTCACCCATCTACAATCCCAACCTAGTTGATAATTTGGTACATAATAATGCAAAATTTCAACCTCTTAAGTCAAATCCTTGCGGAGTTATTGCGTCCTAGTCAATTTTACATGACATGCCCATGTGACCTTGAAAAATAGATCAAGGTCACCCATCTGCAATCCCAATCAAGGTTTTATATAGGAACACCTTCACCAAAAATTTCAACTTCCCAAGTCAAATCTTTCTCGAGTTATCGCGTCTGCAACGCACACAACAATGTGTTGAAGAAGAACAAGAAGAAGAAGAAGAAATGGACACAAAAACAATATGCCCCCTCCTTGCACAGGGAGACATAATTAGCATAATACGACACAAGTTAAAAAAAAAAAACATCAAGCATCTTGAAACATGTAACTAAAACGTCAACCAAACAAAAAGTAATGATAAGTTCATCAGTATTTTGTCATGATTAGTCTTACATTGGAGCAGCACTAGGATAGTGACATGAGATAATATTACAATAAACATGTCTGCCAAACATATAGCCATCTCCCCTAGCATAGGGTAAAGGCACACCAGAAACAGACATGTTATTAACTCTTTCAGTGCCAATCACATCTAAAGTCGATCTACTTAAGTCAGACAAGTCTGAATTATCATTAGGATCCCACATTCATATTCCTCATAAAAAGATCTTTCATTCAAGTACCATTGTGCCTATAGTTCTAGAGCGAATATCCTAGGTCAACAGCTTTTCTCTGTGCACAGGGTCATGTCATGTTGACCAAAGTAGCACCACATCAATGAATATATCAGTGTGAAATGTGAATTGCTGTTGTAGTTCATGACTTTACGTTTATGAGGGAATGATGCGAAGGAAAAAATCCTATCTCTTTAATACTAAGCTTTGGACCAATAGTAAATATAAGCCATAACACTTCATAGTATCCATCAACTTTCAGTCACTGATGAGCCAGGTGAAACAGGTAGAGCTACACTTCAAAACTTTTTTTTTTTTTTTTGGCTTCATAGATACCCTACTTTCCTTGCCAGGCATTTGCCAAGTATTTCTATCTCTTTTTCTTAACATATTGTATGCATAGATAATTCACTCGATGTGACCTACATGGATTGTTTTACACTATGACAAGATAATAATATCCTCCTCTTAGGAGGTAAAAACTTCTTGTTACTACTTACAGGGTCAACATTGTTGAATGGCTGGAAGTACAGCCTAGATGAAGTGAGCATGATACGACCAGGGTTGGTCACCAATGGAGTGATACGATCCCCTTGACTCTCCAGCACTATGGTCTCATACAAGTCTTCTAACCTGCCACAAACACAAATGTTAAGGCATGTAAATCTACAAGACGAACATCTAGCTTACATTAAACCATCTAATTTTTGCTATAAAAAATTGAAATAAAATAAAATAAATGTAGAACTGCTGAAGAATATACACAAACTTAAATCATTGATATTTTCTTAGAATCCAGAATGTTACATCTATGACTGCAGTGCAAATGATGTGTACGGACCTTTCCAGTTATGTCCACCTCAGGGTGGGAGTGTGGTGGAATACACCAGAAGCCATAGTATGTGAGAGTAGGATTTTAAAATGTTTAGTTGTGATTGTTAACATGGATTTCCTGACTGAAGGTTGTATCCTATCTATAAATGATGACTCCCACCCATGGTAACCTATGAGGACTCCAACGCATAGTAAACTACCATATTTATAAATGATGATTCCAATCCATGGTATACTATCCTACATGTAAATGATTGTATTTGTGTCTTCTTGTCCATAACCACTTCCTGGTAGTCATTACCCTATTCCGCAGTCTGAACTCTGTACTCTTGATAAGCTAACATGTCACTGTCTAACCTATATACATACGGAAGTACTATTGTCCATATTGCTCATTTTCCTCTGTAGAATTTTGACATATAGGCTGTATTAGCCCTTTTTTTAAAGGGTCTTCAGCTGGTAACTACTCAGAATATGTTTTGGAGCCTATACCTGTATGTCTCTCTGAGTAGCGGCTCCTTGTCTAAGCTAAATAGTCAGCAAAGACAACCCACATAATTATGAATAAATATGAGCATGGGAAATGAAGAATTATCTGTAAATAAGTGAAGTTTTGCTTATAAATGCAGTGCTTCATTATGAGTAAAGAATACCTGTCAAACCAACATAATTACTAAATTTGTAGAGTACAGGTTCAGATGAGAACAATTTGACTTACCCCTGAACCAGTATGTACCCTTTCTAGCGGGATAACTTACCTTATAATTAGTTTTACCACCTGCCAGTGTATAACTGAAGTAGAAACAAACTGGGGCATTATATTCAGTCCCAGTGATTGTAAAATAAACAGTTGCTGCTAGACCACCTGTACAAACCAACGGAAATCCTAACAAGTACTGCAACAATGGTCACCCTGCACCAGAACAAACCCCATGATGACACCTACTCCTCACTTTGAAAGTTTACGAACCATAAAGCTCTATTTCACTGCCAACTCTGAGTTAATGTTTCAACATGATGGGTCAAGTTTGTGACAATTGTATAAATGTGTACTTAGGCATGTGAGAAAAGAATGAAGTCATTAGCCTCTAAGTCTCCAAAACTACTCTATACATGTATATAAATGAGGACTCAAACCCATGGCAAAGCATGATATATATAAATATGACTCAAACCCATTTTAAACTACTCTATATATAAATGATGACTCAAACCCATGGTAAACTACTCTATATATAAATGAGGACTCCCATCCATGGTAAACTATGATATATATAAATATGACTCAAACCCATGGTAAAGTATTCTACATATAAATTAAGAGTCGAACCATGTGGTCAACTGCCCTATACATGTATATAACTGAGGACTCCAAATCCATAGTAAAGTAGTACCTATACATACAAATGCAGATTCTAATCACATGGTAAAGTAACTTAAACAGCCATTGTCCAAGCACAGTGATTATTGTGTAATGTTCCCAATTATATAATATATGAAGCCAACATGTAAACAGCAACAATCAATTGTAAATAGAAGCTGATCAGTGACTGAAAACCCCTCAGCCATAACGGATGGACAGACAGACGGAAGGACTAGTGTATGATGACAATACCCTTGGGTAGGTCAAGGTTACTTCTGTTTGACCTAATAACAAAGCTTTGGTGCAAATGCAATGAGCAGAGATATCATGGCAAGGCCATTTTTTTTAAATGCAGCACTGTGACCTAAATATGTGACCCAGTGACCTAGTTTTTACTAGGTGTCTGAGGCATTCTTAGGAGTAACTGTCATAAATAATTGGTGCAGCTACAAAGAGAAAATTAAGATTTGAGATATCAAGATACTGCCATTTTTCTTCATTGCAGCACTGTGACCCAGTGACCTAGTTTTCGATGGGCTTCTGAGGCATCCTTAGGACCAACTGTCATAAATAAAGGATGAAGCTACATTTAATAAATTTTTTAGATATTGTGTTAATGCCATTTTTTCTTTAATGTAGTAGTGACCTAAATACATGACCTAGTGCCCTACTTTTTGATAGGCACCTGGAGCACCTCAATAGCCCCCTGTGATAAAAATTTGGTCTCTGTAAAGTGAGGATTTTACGAGATATGAGGTTAACAAGGCATGGACAGATGCGTAGATGATGACAATACCCATCCGGCCTAGAAGGCCGAGGGGTAAAAATTAAATAACAGTTTGTATATGGTTAGAAAAAAATGATTTGAATGTTATATCTCCCTTGCAATGGTTCACACAAAGGGTTATGATTGCACTGAATACATACAAATTTTCTAATAATTGAATAGGTAACATTACAAATCTACACATTATTACATAGATTTTACATCATTCATATACTATCACATAAATTACATTATAAATATAAAAACTGTTGGATAGATTACATTATAAATACAGTGGTCCTTGTTTTAAAAGACCACACCAACTGCAATGAGACTGTGGCTCCAACAGAGGAAAAACGATGTAAATTACAAATTGCATTGCAAAATGGCTTTTCAAGAGGGGTTGGTCTTTCGTGAGACAGGCCTCTCAAGACAGGGATCTATGTATGCAAATTAGTACATAGATTGCATTATATATATTCAAATAACCAAACAGATAACACTTTAAATATTAAAATTATTACATAGATATTAAAAAGATGCAAGTAATAATACATAGATTTCATAACGAATATGCAGTTACACAAATCACATTATGAACCTACAAATTAGTGCAGAGCCTACATTGCTCCTCTGATGTCCTCAAATTACAATCAATTGTTAATTTGGTCTGCAGCTAATAGATACAGGTCAGTAACTCATCCATGTGTCCAATACACATTTCTACATAGAAATCAAGTTTAAGTATAAAATTGACCTAAACCCTCACCAGCTGGTGTCAAACTTCACACGGGACTGTCTAGACAGTACTATGGCATTGATCTGCAACAGACAGGCACAAATTTGTCTTAACCCTTAAAGTGCTAATTGCTAGAGTGGTTCTCTCATTACTGTTAAACATATAATGGTTAAAAGATTCAAATTCATACACAGAAACCTTTGATTCAAATACCAGCAAGCCCAATCTAAAGCAAAAAGTAGTCTTAGTCAGCAGCTTTCCTCAGGACACTTTGCACGTAAATTTTCCCAAGGAAAGCTGTTGACTGAGTCTTAAATCAGTGCTTTAAGGGGTGATAAATATCTTGCAACAGGAGTTCTGTTGAAAGTGCTATATGCAGAGGGCTAGCAAACACTACACAATTACATGTATATATATCAAACAATGTGTTACAATTTTTTCTACTCATACTCCAAGCATTAAAACTTCAGTACAGCTTGACCCTTTCCCCCTTGAATTAAGACTGAGTCAACAGCTTTCCTTGGCATGGGTTGGGCACTAACCCATGCCAAGGAAAGCTGTTGACCTGGAGCATGTGATCTTGATAGGTCTAATGTATATTTCTCAGTCAAATTGTTTTTCATAACTGTTGAAATTAGTTGAAAACACTGAAGCAGATGACATTTGACCACCAGCCGGTTTTGGCTGGTTTGAGGGGGAAAGAGTTAAGTTGGCACAGGGTGTATATTTAATTTGTTCAAAAAACTATTTTGTTATTTTTTATTTCAACTCAAGCATGCTACAATACAACTTTTATTCGGACACTATTTCATTTATGAAAATTGATCCATACAATGTAATTCAAGCCAATTTGAGAGGGGGAAAAAAAGAGTTGATATATGAAGTCAATGAGTGACCATTATCATGATTCAAGAACAATAAAATCCACAATTTTAATCTAAGCAGTCTCTCATCAACTCTTTCAAGTGATTTTTGTAAGAGTTAAAACCTTCCTTTTGTCTGGATTTGAAACACAACATCTGCACATAACCCTTGATCTCCATTGTGTCATTAGAATTAATCATATTGAAAACTGGTTCATGACATTTTAGGAGTACATGTGCCAGTGTCCTGTGCTGCAGAGGAGTGGACGGTGGTTGCGTACCATGGCAGTCTGGTCAGCCAGGGGCAGGGTGGACGCTCTGTGAAGTTGACACATCTGTGGAAGACTGTCATCCACCGTCACATAATTCAACAGGAACACATACGAGAACTTGGCCTGCAACAAACCAATACACCATCAAAACTGTCATGTCTGGCATACGTATACTCAACTAGTCATGTGGACACTTACGTGGTGCCATCTGTCAACAAAACAAGTAACCAAAATACAAGCGGACAGATAGCTGCTGATACACATTTTGATTTAGTTTTCACAATTGTGTCTTTTATTAATGCATTTATCTATTCCACTGATTGTATTTTTTGCTTTATTTCACAAATTGCACTTTATCTGTTCCAACATTTTGTATTCATTTACAATATTGTATTTTTGAACAGAATAAAATGATCTGAGCCTGTAACTATACTATGCATAAACCGTGTGAATTCAAAAATGTTATTTGACAGACCTGTCACTGGAAGACTTGATGATGACTATTCTACAGAATTCTTTATATAGCATAGACTCAATTCTTGATGACTGCACAAGCCAGCTAATAATGTTAGTGTATGTATTCTGCACTAATAAAAGGCACATTCACATACTCTGTTCTTTGACTTTAGGCATGCTATCATCAGCAAATAACCATATTGACATTGACTAAGGTCATAAACTCATTAGCCAAACTGGTGAAGTCATGTTAAGAATTAATCCAACGTTTTGATCAACTTCGCATAAATCAGAACCTATCACAGATTTCTCAAACAAGAAAAAGTATTGTGCTGATCCTTGTGCTGTTAAACCTTAAAATGCTGATTTAAGAGACTGAGTCAACAGCTTTCCTCGGGGCACTTTGTATGCAATGTGCCTGAGGAAAGCTGTTGACTACTTTTCACTTTAGACTAGGCTTGCTGGTATTTGAATGAAAGGTATTTTCATGAGGAATTTGAATCTTTTAACCATTGTATGTTTAATGGCAATGAGAAAACAACTATAGCCATGTTAAGCACTTTAAGGGTTAAATACCAAACTTGTACAGTGACATTGACAATGTTTCCAATATACAAGTTACCTTTGAAATAGTTTGTGCTACACACAAGTGTATAAACATCAGGACCAATAAAAGTGCTGTCAATTCTGCAGACAGACCATTGTCTACAGCTGCAAACTTTTGTTGCACTTTCCCAAATGGCACACATGGTTAGGTTGCTTATTTCACAAGGTTTTGTTCAAAATGCATGGTCTAAGTGTGAGAACATTTTCAGTGCCACGATGATCTCTTTCAATTTTTTAATTTTGAGTGAGTGTGTGTACTGTCTTTTCCCCTTTTCTTAATATATAAATAGGCCACAGACAGTTCTAAACATTCCCACCAGGAAATGATTTATGTTTGACACAAAAGAAAGATGACTGAAGCAACTTTTATATATTATGACCCCATTGAGGACACTCCTACAGCAAAACTCATTCAAAGAGAAAAAGGTGGTCAGCTGGACAATTTTATAATCAGTCTATTGTTTATTGAAGCCCTATGTAAATTACTTTCAGTTTTAATGTAATATATTCAACAATAAACAGATTCCAATTCACACACACAAGAATGCTTTCCTCTGGGTGATACTTCTAATACACATATCTAGTTGTCAAACTCTACCTTTTTAAAGACATATGGAGCTATGGCATCAGATTCTTTCATCTCGATCACTTGTCCACATTCCAGCCTGATCATTTTGTTGCTGCCCTCCAGCCTGCAATTGTTAGAGCCACAATTATCCTATACATATATATGTAAACCATCTTCAGTTATCAGAAATGATGTGCACTGGGGCAATACTTTCATGCATTGTAAAATGTGTTTTTATCAAGTTTGGTAAGGGATGGTTCAACGTTATCATCAATTTTGAATTAGTACTTAGGATACTAGATTCCATGATCCCCCTCGCTCCCCCCAAATCAGTACTTTACAATGATGATTTTCCAAAAAAAAATCATAGCAAAATAGCACAAAACAGGCCAAAAATTGACCATCATTTTCCATATTCTGTGAAAGTGTACAGACCCATTTAACCCTTCCCCCCTTATGTACTGTAAGTACTAATTCAAAAATTATGAAAATGTTGAACCATCCCTAAGGACAGCACTTGAAGTATATTGTCATCAAAACTTCCAGCATCATTTACATACATGAGGATATTTTGCTGTGTAGTACACATGCTTATACCTGTTTGTTGAGGTCAAAATTCTGAGAGTTATGCTGTCTAATACACATGATCATACCTGTAAGGTGATAGTACAGTGGTACCTGCTCTAAAGACCACCTCCAATTTAAGACTGCATGTCTTTTTAAGACCACTCTTTCAAGACCCTGTGCCGTATTTACATGTACCTTCAATTTAAGACCCTCTGCAGTATGAGACCACTTTTTGTTGGCTGTAGGGGTGGTCTTAAATAGCAGGTACCACTGTATCAATTTCATGGTAACCAATATAAATAAAAATTGACCATGAAATTGATAGTACACCCTACTTATCTTTAAACTTCAGAGTCTTATCTTTTGATTGATTCCAAATCCAGCTGGGTATTTTTCAGGTTGAACGAAAACTTAAAATAAGCCCTTTTGAAAATGGACCTGCTCTACTGTATACATGTATGTAAAGTAAAGCAGAGCTAGCAGCATTTGTTTTGGAGAAAATGGGAAGCAGGGAGGAGGACCAGCTTGGGCACTTACAAAGGATGATACAGTATTCATACACCCCTTTTCACCTATGTAGTTAGTATGTAGTTAGTCTAATTCTTTGTTCTTTTACACCTGTACCTGCCAGATGCACCTTGTAGTATGGCATTTGGCCCCATCAGGGCGTGAATATGCAATAAAGTATTACTACTACTACATGGCTCTGAATGCTACGAACATGTATTTACATAAAGGCATGAAGACAGTGAGTGCAGAAACTTACTTCTTCAGTATGGGGACAGTACATGTGGACAAGTTAACTATTATTTAAATTTAGAAGCATTCTATCTTATGACTGCACAGTTAAGCCAACTCATCTACCCTAATGTATCAATACATGCACATATACATGAGTGTGAAATACAGTGTACCTTGTGAGACAGAAGTATTCTAACCTTGAGATGAGTGTGAAATACAGTGTACATTGTAAGACAGAAGTATTCTAACCTTGAGATGAGTGATCCTTTGCATTCTTCTATTTTGGTGATATCCCTGAACAGAAACTGAAAGAGAAAATTGTAAAATGAGTTAGCTTCATATTCACATATGTACCTCCAACTCCAGCAAATACAATTAAAATCTAATGTACACAAAGTTTTCCATCCAAGCTTTTAGGGTAATGTCAAATCACTTTTTTATAATTTCATTCATTTTGAGATTCTGAGATATTTTGATAGACATATATATTATTTTTCACGTGTCCAAATTTGCAGATGATACAATGAGAAGAAATGAACCAACTATTTTTAATGTTAACATGGTAGTCAATGGAGCATGCTAACCATTAGATCTTGGGGTCAATTGAAAGTACAGTGGTACCTGTCTTGAGAGACCCTCCAATGAAAGACCACATATCTTTTTAAGACTGCTCTCTCAGAACACTGTGCTATCTTTTCCATGTTATTATACCTCTACAGGTGAAAGACCACCTGTTTAGAGAGATCACATTTGAACTGTCCTAGGGGTGGTCTCTCAAGGCAGGGACCACTGTACAGATTAATTAAGTTAGGAGTGCATAATCTGTGATATTTGGTCCAGAAGTGAAGTTATTTTGCCTGGTCAAGTACATTACCTAATGCGTGTCATACAGGCCACTGTAAGGCTAAATACACTCATCATCTTTAAGTGTAGCAATGTTTTTTCATATTTGCCAACACAGAGATTTTACCCCAAATGACAGGATGATGTCATGCAATAGTACCTAACTCTGTATTTTGATGACTTCATTAACTCATTCCATCCCAGTCCCTGGTTTTGCCGTATATTTAGCTAGAGTTAAGACGAGAATTGCATATTTAGATTCTTCATGAAAAGAGCTTTTGTTCAAGTACCAACATGCCTATTGTCTTAAGTCAGTGTTTCTGGAACTGTCTTCCCACGGCTCATGTCCACGTGTTTTGTTCACTACGCTTCTTTACCCTTTAGTCTAGTTTGTATTGGATGTTCCCCCCATCACAATTTAATATTGGACAGCAAAAATAAACTTGTTGCATCACATTTATCTCACCCACTTTGGAGCATTCAGCTCGAAGTGCTTTCTAATGGTGCCCAAGTAATGCTCAAAGTATTTCGAGTACCATATTAGGATCAATGACCCCATAACTTTGAATGAGTTTCCAAATATGGATATTATTGTCAAATTTGACTGATTTTTACAGCGGGAAAGAGCAACACACATAAAATTTAGCCAATCAGAGGAGCTTATTCCAAAATAGAAGAGACTTTGGGCTTTTCCATGGTACCAGTACCAAACATTCCAGACATTTGAAAGGAACAAGGCCCCAAGGGGAACGCAAACTTGTGAAAACGCGCATTTTTTTTCTGCAGATTTCAACATCTTTACTTGCTGTAAATGACTATCAATGATTATTTATATTGCATGGATATATAAATCTATACATTTTACCACAAATGCAATGTCACAACCGAAAACTACAATGTTGAATCAGTCACACTGCCCCAAATAAGCTGACACCTGTTCCTACAATGCAGGAACAAACAGCGACTGTTTTGGTGTATTCATAGCAAATTTTTACCATTCATGAGGAATTAATTTAAGTAGTAGAGTGGACCTAAACCCAAGTATTGTGAGGGGAAAGGGGTTAAAAACTTCGCCATTTATCTGCTTTCAACTTGTTTGTGTCACTGCTGAAAACTGGCACAGCTTTATACTCCAAATCTTCAAATGGAGCTGACAGCATTAGTTTTGTATTCGCGAGCGCACCCTCTAATAAGAGCTTGATAAACCGCTACATTCACCAGCTTGTGTGAGTGACTCAATCATCTTTATATTGCATCATTAAAAGCATACAACACCTTTTAACCCCCTCCCCCTAGTATATGGTTTGTACGTTTGTAAAAATGATGAAAATGTTGAACCATCCCTAATTCATCTGGTCTGGCTGGTACAGAAATGAGTCTGAAATTTGACCCTCCAGCTCATGACTTACCATTGGCACACAATATTTTAAACAAACTTACATCCTAGTGTTTCATATGCAGGGCACCTGTAGCTTTCAGCTAATAAAATTAAGACTTCCTCCATATTTTTCAGGACCACTGTTCAGAAAATTTACGACAGATTGCTGATGATTTGTAAGTACAGCGCAGCTGAAAATACAGGTTTTCATTGAGCTCAAAAGTAAAAGATGTATTTTGTCCTATTTGCTGTATGCAATATAATTTTATTGATAATGACAAGCACCATCAGTGCATCATGCAGTCTAGCACAGAAAGCAAACATTTTGCAAGTAGAATAAAAAGATGCAAACACAAAATTCAGACCTACTTAAGGCCTGAACATGCAATTTAATACATTTTTAGGCCCTAAAATGAAAGTACGGTGTCAAAACTTTTTCCAAGATCTGGAGGGATTATGTTCATCTGCACTTATTTCCATGCCATAACTGGTAGCTTTTCATAGACCAACAGAAGCCAACATTTTTGCAAATTGTGCTTCTATTTAATAACTTACTTTCTCTGCATGTACATTAACTAATTTTCATGAAAAAACAAACAATTATATATTGTTTCAAACAAAAATCCCAACAATCCCATGCAAGTCAGTGTTGGCAGCTGGAATGCCATGTTCAGCAAGATTTTCTGAATACTTAAGGAGGCCTAGGCTGGAAATCAGTTACTGCCTCATAACAAGCTAGACTGCAGCACACTATTACCTTTAAAATGGGATGCTTGGATTCTGAAGGCACAAATACTAAGGACTTTGAGCAGACTTTCAACCGCCCCCTTAGTTTTCTGAAACATAAAAAAACATGATGTTAAGACTTTCATCAGCTCATTTACACATAAATATGGTCTCTCATACTTCAGCAAGTGGTCTTACATGAAGATGGATGATAATAATATCTTGTTTACAATGTACAGAAAATATTAGATAATTATGTTTTCAGTATCCTTTCTTGTAAATTATATCCAAATAATAAAATATTTTCATACCAGTCATCATAATTGTGACAAAGCATTAGGAAATAGCTTAAGGCACCATCATTTATATCATAATATTGGAAAATAATAAAATCTAGTCTCATTATCAGGATACACCAAATAGGATTCTTCAAGGTGAGTTTGTGACTTCCACTACACATAACCAATCAGTTTTGGACAAATCAGAAAAAATAAATAAAAGAGTGACAAGAAAACATGTCTACAAAAATGTTCTTGAAACAAGTTTACAATACGTTATTAAAATGGTACAATCTGAGCCAACATGAAATGTTACTTTAACTTGGCTGTGGCATTATTATGTCCAATGTCTGTGTCACGTACTTTTTATTGATTTCCTGTTCGGAGACACCTTTGGGAATATAGAACACACTGAAGTCTTCAAAGTATATTTCCCCAGGGTCCAGTTGCAGCAGTGAAAACCTGGAATTGTACAGTCATCATGTAATTGCACAGTCATCATGAATGACCACACACTGCGTATCAAACACACAATATACAGTGGTCTCTGCAGCTTAAAACAGAACGGAGATTTAGCCTGCCTTTTTATTTTGTTTCCTGCCTTTTTTTCTGTGATATGTACATCATGCTTTGATGGTTTATGGCACATTTCTTCAATTTTGACCACAGATCTTCAGTATGTAAGCTGAATTCAAAGAAAATATATTAAAAGCAGTATTTTCACCATAATTTAGATACAGATATCAACAATTTGTTCAGTTTTGCATGAAATATACGCTATTTTATCTAGAACCTTACTTTTGAGGGGCCCTATGTGATCCCTACCTGCATTGACAAATTGCCCTGCCCTTGTGAAAACCTGCAGAGACCACTGTATAATCTTTAATCAACATTATTTGCACCATTCATTCACATGCCAAGCAAACTTGGTTCTGGTCCAAACTTATTTGGGAATATTTGTTCCCCCATACCTACAGACGTTAAACTTGAAATGAATTACAGTAGATGATCTGTTAACCCTGTAAAATGACTGATGATTGAATGCTTGGGAAAATCATGGTTGCTTTGGTCACTAGTTGTAAATGGCTCCATCACTGTCTCCCTCAGCCCATGGCAATGCCTGCCATGTCATTACCAACCTCATGAATCCAGAATCTTACACGAAAATTGACGGTCGATGCTCTATGCAGGTAAGCATATGGTAACTGGAAGGAGATATCACCACACAGATGTGTGCAAGAACTAATGAAAAGTCTGAGAATTATTGGATGAACTCTTCAGATATGATTTATTGACCTATGTATATTTATCGTTGTTGTACTATACTTATTCGTATGTGTGAGGTGTGTGAATACTCAGCCACCAAAAATAGTCATGTACATGTAACTAAGTGTGTTACTGAAAATAAATGAAATAATCAAGCAAGCAAGCTAGAGGGAACCTGCTGCCTTGCGTCCCTGCAATATTTTATGTAATATATTGCAAGTACATGTGAAAGTAAATGTCCACTAAAACACAGCAACCTAAGGGTTCAAACAAATCAGGAATATCATTTCATTTAAAGCATGGGGACCAAATATTTGAAGAAAAAAATTACCAAATAAACTTCTTCCTGATATTGAAAAAAAAAGTTGAAGAAAGTGAAAGTATATGCATGCAATATTTTGGTTCTCAATACTGAGAAGACAAATATTCACAGGTGGGAAAAAATATTGGCCCTCTGGGAGAATGAATATTCACCAAATATTTGTTCCTGGAGCAAAAAATATTTGGGGATACAAATATTCCTTAACACCAGCTATTTGTGTTTTGCATGCACTTCACATGTTAATCTCCATCCTCCACAGTGTTATTATTACTTGCTAAAATCTATCTTTATATGTGATGAGTTACCGATCTCTGAACTGTGAGATTTTGCGCAGTGATGTCTAGCTCTGTTCCCCAGCATCTCAGTTACAAGGGTAATTGCCGGTAAACGCATATGTGGGCTCCTTACTCCAAGCAAAAACCACACTTTTCAGAGAACACACACATTTTATATTTTTATAATCGCAGATACCCCAGCTTTTTAGATTATTCATAAACTGATTTCATATTTACTAATCCAGAAAATATTTGCCCTGATGTTGTATGGACCAGGACTGATCCCGACTCCAGCCACAGGAAGTGACATCACGCGCCTGCAACAAAACCAAGGGCCGCAGAGTGGAGTGTCTGATTTCCTAGTTTCCCGTGCCGTTGATGCCAACCTTGTTCCGTTGACTGTGAGAATTGTCCTGGTGTACACCTGAGGATTCCAGGTATGTGCCAGTATATAATGAACATTATGTATATGTGTTGAACGTGCATTTCTTGGGGTACTGTCACAAGACAGCACTTCATTTGGTACCAGAAGTGGGGTTCAAACCCACGCAGACATCTGTCCATTGGATCATTTCATCCCACTCCTGACACCAATGTTGTGGTCCAGCCGGGTATCGAACCCGGGACCTCTCGCACCCCGAGCCAGCGTTTTGCCATTATGCTAAAAGTCTGGACTTTGAGCGCGAGGGCTCAACACTGCCTGGCCCTCACTACACTGCTGACCCACTCTGAACTTTATCTGTGTGGAGTTTTCAGTTGCTATATCGAGAATAGGAACATTGTTTTTACAAGCTCGTCACCAGAATTGAAGTGACATGTCTTGCTCAGACCACCTGCGTTCATCAAGAAAAGACAACTTTGTTTCGATTTTACCATGGAAGTACAGATTAAAACTTGAAGTCTCTGATTTATAACAATAATTCTTATTTCTATGGTCAGTGATGTATTGTGCTGCATTTTAACAAACCGCACGACTTAGCCTATCGAGAACTGGTACATCGTGCATACTGTATTTACAATTGTCCCAGATCGAGGACTGCTTTATTTAGTTATATGTTTATGTCTACTTTATAATTAGTTTTACATGTCTATTTTTGTTTATTTTGTTGGTTGTAATAGTCCCTCCCAAATGTTTTATTTGTACGCGTGCCGACTTCTAATAAAGCTTTGTATCTTGCAGTGTTGCCAACCCTCCTGGATTTCCCGGGAGTTCCCGGAATTTTATGCTGAAAATTCTTGAAAAAGTGTGGATTTTTGACAATTTTGAGTCACCTCCAGGAATTTCTTCAATATTTCCCTTCTATATTTCATACTAATTTACCAATTTCCCTTAATTTTACTTTTTATTTCCAGGATTTTAAGTTTGGCAGGTTGGCAACACTGATCTTCTATCGCGGTTTTCCGCGAGTGCATTTGAGGCCACCCACTTTCTGGAGTCAGTGAGTACTTGACGGTCATGGTTCGGTGATCTATGGTCGTCTCACTCGGCACAAACGTACCAAAAGTCCTTTGACAGTCAGACATTTATTTCCTTCAAAACGTTGTGATCTATATAGTATGAATACATACAACTGCAGTAGCACCACTAAACATTACCTTTCCTTTTTGTCACTGGCAACATTCTCCAAGAAAGCCATTTCCGTGCACAAATAAACGGAGAAAAACTCGTCCCCTTCAATTAAATTTTACACCGTTAAATCCCAATGTTAAGTTGCTTATTCTGTGTTGGGCAAGGGCGGTGCTAGCCGTTTGTAACCGGGTGTTCATAATTTTCAATGTCATAAATGGGGGGGGGGGGGTAAATAATGCCTGTGTAAATAAAGACAGGAGGTTTTGGGGAGCTTATTGTGAATAAATTTGTCCAGAAATTATGATTCATTTGTGTAAAAATTTTTACTTTTTCGAGTTTCATATCCTATCTGTGTGGTCTCATAGTTCCTACCCTGTTGCTTTCTTTTGCGTTTTTTCCACTTGTGTTGTCTATCCTTAATTCTGATGTCCTGATCTTTTTGTGTGATAATTTATATTGTGTGATGAGTCTTCATAACATTTAAGTTAGACCAAAAAGTATATGCTTAGCCTTTGATTGTTATTTCTGATAGATTATAGCGTAGCAAAACTCTCAAAATAATAGTAATTGCATAATGCCATGGATGAAATGGAACTGACCCTATCAGAGCTGGTATGAGATTGTTCATAAATATTTACACAAGTTTCAAAATCCCATACTTTCAGAATACCCTCAGAATTGTCCGGGATGAATATGCAAGATTTGGGATTAAATGAATAATTGTGAGCTTACTGCCATGCATATGCCTGCTTGATTTAAGTCCCCAAAATGTTGTCTGACATCTCTGGAATACAAGAGATATACATAATGTTGTTTTATGAACGTGGGGTTATTTGGGATTATGCAGGCAAAATATGTTTATGGTTCTATTGTCACCTTATTATTCCCTGCTCTGTCGTTTTTAATCAGGATGGTTCAAATACATGAAACATATAGACATGTAGTCTCGTGTTTCAAGAGGTCGAATGAAGACATGCCTATGAATATGTATATATTGCAACTGGTTGGTAACAGTCACTTACAGAGGACCAGCGTTGCCTTATGAAGGTTCTAATGGAGCTGGGGGGGGGGGTCCATGCCCTCCTAGGGGGTCAGTTAATACCAATGGCTTCCGAAAATAAATTACAACATTTCGGCAAGTGGACATATGCACAATGTTACACAAGAAAGTTTTGAAATGAAATAAATGATGTGGGTCTTTAATTCTAACTATTCATAAAAAGTATATAACATAGTTTTGGACTTTTTGAAGCATTGAAACATAAAATATGTTTCACTAAACGTACTTTTGACATGAATAAAGTAATCCCTACAGTTTTTTTTTTATTTTGATTACAATCTTAAAAATAAGGAAACAATTTTAGACCATTGGATAGAAGTATATATATCTGTGCAAGTGGGAATGAAATCTCTATTTTATTGAATAGAGGATATTGAAAATTCAAGCTTGAAATTTGTATAATTATAAATGTTATATATTTTGTTCTATTATCAAGATAAGCAACGGTCCATAACATATGGATATAAGTTGGAAGCTATCTATTAAAGTTTAAAAATATTCATACAAGGACTTACATTTTTATAATCTATGTCCATTATCATGATTTGAGATGGAAGACTACCATCACTAGGCTAGCGGCAAATTCCTCAAAAGTGCCCTAAAAATAGGTGCAACCCCAACCAAAGGTATAACAAAACACAACCTATATCAAAATGTGTGCACGTGTCTCCTCTTTACAGAAACATAGGTTGTGGAGTCCAAAAAGCGTTTTTTGGTATGTTTACACGCTCGTTTCTATGGCAACCTCCATTTTTTGTGGAAAATGACTACTTTTAACTATTTTTTAAATATCTGCCTTAATTTTGAAGATAAGCATTCCAAATTTCATCAAAAGGTAGCACTAACCTCACTCTTTCAACAGGCATGAAGCTTTTAAAAATTTATTTGATTAACATCATTATTATTATAATTATATACAAAATTTTGTCATCTATTTGGCAATATAAGTACCTCTATTTGTTGATGTTGTTTGCTGCAGTTGCCAAATAACCAAAAATGGGGGTAAATGTTAAATGATGAAGGTAATATATATCCAGGGATATACCGATACCAAATTTGCTGGAGTATATGAAGTGGACACCATTACATGTATGCAAGTTAGGCTTAAAATGTTGGGGTTTTTGAAGCCATTCTAGAGATGTACATCACACATTGTGTGCTGTACCAATGCAAAAAGTTATTTTTCTCTTGAAAAGTGCTTCAAAGCATATAGACTATAGAATCCCAGTCGTCTTATCAGCATTTTTCGTTCACAGTTTTACTGAAATTTTATGGGTCCGCCACGGTGGGGGGGGGGGGATTATGTTTATGGGTTGTCTGTCTGGCTAGCTTGTGCAAAAGTACTGTCTCCAGAACGCATTGTTGGAATTTGAGCAAATTTAGCATATATATTACCGGAAAAAAATATGAAGTGAATACAATTTAGAAACCCTATCATTAAATTCATGCAAATGAGGTCATCTTCAAATTAGGATTTTATAATTTATGTGTTGTGTTGTAGAAGCACCAGAAAGAACAAATCTGGGCACATTTTTTTGACTTCCAGAGTCCATGTCAGATTCTAACTCTGCTATGTAATTGTCTCATTATCAGTGTTATTGAGAATGAATGTGGATATTGTCAATATGTGTTGCATGATTGATAATATACACATGGTGAACTGGATTATTTTCTAAAATGAAGCTTGGACCTGGTAAGAACACCGACGTTTTAATGTATTTGCAGGTTAGATTATTTTGTAATGTGAACCTAAAATCATGAACCCGGAACCGCCATCCAAGAAGCCACCCCCAGCCAAGCTAAATCCCAATACTTGTGTTTTATGTAGCAAAGCTCTCAACACAGGTAAAGGGACCTATTACAAAACTACTTTGGACAAGCTACGATATATGCTTGCCTCCACCACAGACCGATCAGCTGCTCAACTACCGCCTACTGAGGATGCATTTGAGCAACATGTGAAAAGGGCACAATACCAATGTCATCTGGTGCCACAATGGCATTGATCAATTACATACAGCTCTTAAAGCACTATCATTTCGAGACATAACAAAAATAAATGAATATTTGGGTCTTACTGATTCAGAACACACATTTCCGCAAAATTTTTGTGAAATTGTGTACGCTTACACAACAACTATTCGGAAACCATATTTTAATAAGAAAAAAATAGATCAAATGTTTTGCAGTATTCCTTTCAAACACAAAGTTATTGATTCACTAAGTATTCATTCCCTTTTCAAATTGAAATTTATTCATAACGTGATTCCCAAGGAGTGCAAAATAAAAGATCCCCCATCATTTCCCATAAATATGGCAACAATATTGGACAAAGTATCATGAGTTACAAGAACTTTCTGGCTTCAATTACTCTTGAAGATATCGCAGCGAATCAAAATTGTGACTGTATGTCTAACAGTAAATATTCTGATTTTGTTGATGCATACCACAAACATGTATTTACAGGTAATTTGGATATTATACAAAATTCAAGTTTAAAAGAAATTATGAAAAAGGTACAAAATTTCGGACATGACCCAAGTTGAACATTGACAGTATTTTTCAGGATACATGTGATACATTTGATTCCTACTGTATAAAATGGGCAAAGAAAGAAAAAATGGAAGTCCAGAAATTTGAAGGATGGATATCAAACTTGAAAAAAGTCTTTAGAAAAAGAATTTATCGTTACAAATCCCACATTAAGAATTTCAATACGGTTAATCTAAAACAACATGGAGTTTCAAAAGCAGTCAAAGAAATACAAGAAAGTTTTGTAGTCACTAACAGAGATCGGGCAGGGAACAATCTTGGGATCATCTGCAAAAAATATTATCTGGATGTTTTGAAAAAAAAAAGAACTTGGTATAAACAGTATTTCAGACATAAGAGGAAATGACGTATATAATTACACAAACAATCCATTGACCATTTGATAGATACACATAAAGATGAGATGAAAAGGAATTTCAATATCAAAATTTCTGAAGAGGACTCCTCCATTCCACTTTTGTTCTGGATACCCAAATTACATAAAAAACTTTTAAAATCTAGATTCATAGGCGGTGCTGCAAAATGTACAACAAAACAATTCTCCAAAGAAGGAACATTGTTATTGACTGCAATTAGGAATCATTTTCGTAAATACTATAATGCAATTTCTAGAAACAGTGAAATAAATTGTTTTTGGAGAATTATCAATTGTTCCAAGTTTGTATCTAAAATCAAAGATGTAAAAGCAAAAAATATCAAATGTTTTATTTTTCTGCACTACACACAAATCTACCCATAGATGAAAAAGTTCACTTTCAGAATTAATAAGCAAAATGTTTAACCATAATGGTAAACCATACATTAATATTAATTCATATAAAAAGAAAGCATATTGGTCACACAATAAATATTCAAAAAGTAACGTTAAATCTTACACTGTTGAAACTTTGATAGATGCTATCAAATTTCTTTTGGATGATACTGTGTTGAATGTCGACCATTGGTTTTTCAACAATGAAAAGGCATTCCAATAGGTAGCAACTACTCCCCTTTACCGGTAGATTTGTATTTAACCTGGCTTGAATTTAAGTATATAGATAAACTGATGAAAAGGGACTTTCAAATGGCTACAAAATTATCAAACAACGCAAGATATATTGATGACATTGCTTGTGTAAATGTACACATTTTCAGACAAATTGCTGAAGAAATTTACCCAAAAGATATCCCTTTGGAGGGTAACAATTCAGATGGTTTCAGAGATGTGTTTTTGGACTTGGATATTCAGGTCACTAATGACAGGTTTTATATAAAAGTCTATCACAAAATAGATGAGTTTAACTTTGAACTAGTTAATTATCCTTTCCCGGACAGTAATATTTTGGGTACTATTGGATATAATACGGTTTTTTTCACAGATTTGGAGATTTGGTCGTATTTGTTCTCAATTTCAGGACTTTGCATCAAGCACCAAATTTTATTTACAATAAACTTGAGTCAGGAGGATTCAAAGATGTACTTTTGATCAAATATTTCTACAAATTTTGCTGTAAATATCCCGAGATGGTCAGAAAGTTTGGTTTCAATAATTTTAGAGATTTAAGACTTGCCTGTTTTGCTACTTAACTTTAGCTTTTGGCATCATTCTGTTTGAATGTTCACCTTTCAGACATTTTAGGCTAGCTTGTTTTCTGTTAGGTTAAACCCCCAGGGGCTATCGGTAGTAAGTAGCGGCCTACGACAGTTACACGCTTGCCTAACTGTACTTGATATCTGGTTAATATTTTAATTGCATTCTCTTGACTGAAATACGAATGACTTTCATTCTTTTCTGACTTGCCCTATGATTTTACTGTTAACATTCAAAGATTATTAAAAAGTTTGGCCACAATAATTAACAGTTTTTAGACTTGTCTGTTTTGCTACTTAACTTCATCTTTTGGCATCTTTCAGACATTTTAGGCTTACATGTTTTCTGTCAGGTTACCCCCCCCCCCGGGGGGGGGGGGGGGCTATCGGTAGCAAGCAGCGGCCTACAACAGTTACACGTTTGCCTAATTGTACTTAAAATCCTGTTAAGAAAAATTGTTTTGATAACATTTTTTTGGCATAAATGCTGATGACTTTCATTCTTTCCTGCCATGCCTAAATGCACATCTACTCAATATTAAAAAATTACTCAAAATTGACGGTATTTTTCAAATGTCACAAACCTGATACATTACGTTGATACATTGACTCAGGGTTGGCAATGAAATAGAGCTTAATTGTTTGAGGAGTAGGTGTCATCATGGAGTTTGTTTTACATTTCTGGTGCAGGATGTACATTGTTGCAGTCCTTGTTAGGATTTCCCTTGGTTTATACAGGTGGTCTAGCTGCAACTGTTTATTTTACAATCACTGGGACTGAATATAATGCCCCAGCTTGTTTCCACTTTAGTTATACACTGGCGGATGGTTTAACTAGGATAAGCTATCCAGCTAGAAAGGGTACATACTGGTTCAGGGGTAAGTCAAATTGTTCTTAATTGAACCTGCACTATACAAATTTGGTAATTGTAGTTTGTTTGACAGGTATTCTTCTTTCATAATGAAGGTCTGCATTTATAAGCAAAACTTCACGTATTTAACTAATTCATCATTTGCCACGTTCATATTCATTCATTATTATGTGGGTTGTCTTTGCCGAATATTTAGCTTAGACAAGGAGCCACTACTCAGAGAGTCATGTACGGGTAAAAGGCTCCGAAACATGTTGAGTAGTTACCCGCCGAAGACCCTTTAATTTACTTGGGCTAATACAGCCTATGTCAAAATTTTATAGAGGAACGTGTGCAATATGGACAATAGTACTTCTAAATGTATATAGGTTAGACAGGGACAGGTTAGCTTATGGAGAGTAAAGAGTTCGGACTGCGGAATAGCGTAATGACTACTAGGAAGTGGCTTTGGACAAAAAGACACCAATATAACAGTCACATTCCTAACCCTAAAGTGTGGGATCCCAGTGGTAACAGCTGGGAAATGTCTAATGATAGCTACCTCAAGCCTTTGATGTATACCAAGGAGCTAGCCCCACTGGAAGTCCGCAACCTGACTCATTTGTATTGCACCGATATTGAGTGTACTGTGGCAAGAAAGTGCCATTGCCTCCAGACAGGACTTAAATGTGCAGAATTATGTGCATGCTTTGGACATGAGTATGCAAATGACACTTTTGACACTGAAACAGACAGTGATGATGAGGATGAGGATGATCGAATCTTGGCGTAGAATCTCCAAACTGTGACCATCATTGATCAGCATTCTGTATTTAGTGTGCACATGTACTTATACTGTTTTCCTTTACTTAAAGGCATCTTGAATTATAGTTTGATGCCAGAGATACATTTGTTATGTTGCAGGACTCCATGGGATGGTTTACTGTAAATTACGTGTAGGTGTGAATACATGGTACAATGTACTATTTTACTTTATCAGTTGTATTGGCAATTGTAATGACGGTTCCCTAAACAAACATGACATATGATAGCCATATTAGCATATTAATTAATATGCATATGGTATACTCATATAAACATGATATTTAAACTTGCATGAGTACTGTTCCTAATCATTTTGCCCTTTTTTAAATAAACTAAACTATATCTTAGTAAATATAGTATGTTATCCGTCGCACAATACTTAATTTCGATGTAAATTTCATATATTTGCATAAATTAACATATGACAATTAGGCACTTTGAACAAACTCTGTATTTTGTGACTATGTTAGAGCAATTGAGCACATTTTGGTGTTTATTTAGCCTTTCCACAAGCAATGTCACCAAAGTAATTATTTTAAGGACAAATTTGAGTTGTCTCAGAAATGGCATAGGTTGTCATGGAAACGGGCAGAAATATATATAGTCCATGAGCTGAGGGCCCAATTATGACTAATTGGTACCATCTGAGGGCACCAAACTTAACAATGCTTTTTTGATTGGTGTATGTCTCAGGAACTCAAAACAGCATGATGGACTTTTCTGCGGCACAGCTTTTAGTCAGTATACGCAATTTAATAGATGTATGTTATTTTGCATAAATGATGATAAAAATTCTGCATAGTGATTCGTTTGATGAGTATACATGTCACAAGGCAAAAGGTAGCAAGATTTGAATCACAGTTTGTTAATTGAAATGGAAACTTGAGGAATTGGAGGTGCTAATCAATTTTAATAAATGTGCAAAGACTGCTAATCATTGCTAATCAGTATAGATTTATAATAGTGAAAGTGCTAAACATTGTAGAATAAGGTAACTTGAACAGGTCAATATAATCCTCATCCAAACAACTGCTAATCAACGTTGAGGAACTTTCATGCACTGCTAAACAATAATAATCAATATTTATTAATGGTAAGGAAAGTGTCAATCAATAAGACAGTCTCCCTGTTTGGAGAAGTTGGAACCCATAGACAAGCTAGGGTTACCCATATGCCAGAAAATGTATACCGCGACGTACATATATTGTTTTTACTGTCACTATATATCCAATTTACATAACACATATTAGCATATCACAATAGATACCATCGTTTGACCAAATTGAATTGTAAATTTGAAAATATAAAATCAATTAGATGCAGGTGGTTCAAATGAATGTAGATTGCTCTTGATTGTAAATATTACAAAACCAAAATATTATGTACAATAGCTGTAGGTTCATTGTATGAATATGACATCAGAATTTAAGGACAAATAACATTTGTCAATGTTTAAGCAATGTATGGAACCCTTTAGAAACAACAGACAAGGAGCTTTTGCAATGGTAGCTAGGAATGAAAACAGAAGAAACGTAGACTTCCCAACATACAATAGATTTCAAGTATTTCAACCTAGACATGACGCAGACCTATTGGAGACACAAAACCCAAGGTCAGAGATATGAACTAGGCCTAAATGTAGAAAATGAAGAAGAGTTTCCTTTTTTTAAAAAGAGAACCACTCTCAAATACACGATGGCGCCCTCTACAAGAGCAAACAGGCTACACAAATCAAAGAAGAGAAAGACCACAAACAAACCAGAGACCATCAAGAGTAGCAAGAGTCACCTACCAAAAACAGCAAAGATACAACAGATGGAGAGAAAGAGCGCAACAATACCCCCAACAGCAGGAGCCAAGAGGATACTAACTTCAAAAACATATATTGTTAAATTATAAACGTATCAAGCAAACAATTGACACAAGGACAAGTAAAGTTGCTTACAAAGGGATTAAAATTCACACCAACACCAAGAAAAGACACAGGAGAACAAGTGTGTGATATTTTAATATTTTGTCGTACATTACGTCTGAAAGAATTTTTCCACAATACAGTAAGGAATGGGATGAATCACTGGTCAAAGGAAAAAGTTCTTTCACCCCTCCTAAAAGTCAAAATGAGACATTAGAAAAATGTATTGACAGACTGAAACAAATTGCACACTCTCTCCAGAAAGTACCTTCACCCACCAACAAATATAATTCAACTAAAGAGGAGCTACAAGCTATGAATGAATTGCAAACTGACAATTCTATCATAATTAAGGAAGCAGACAAGGGTGGAGCAGTTGTCATTATGGACACCAATTATTATGCTGAAAAGATAAAATCATTACTTAATGATGAAGAATTTTATAAGCAATGCGAACCAGACAGAGAAAATAAAGTGAGTTATAAATTAAGAAAATTTATTGACAAACATCGTAACATCTTTACAACGAAATAAATAAATTTCTGGATGGTTTGCAGTTAAGAAGAAGTAATTTATACGGCTTACCGAAAGTTCATAAGTCTGATATTATCAAAAAAGCTATAAATGAACAAGATGGTAAAAATGTACATATTATTTGACCTGCAGATTTAAAATTCCGACCAATCGCCGCAGGACCTGTATGCGGTGCGAGTAAGCTTAGTGACCTCATAAACAAAATTTTAAAACCGTACAATATCGACTTCATCAATAAAATATCACGAGAGCAAGTCAAGGATCGGTATTTAGTCAGTTTTGATGTGTTATTTATATAGTAACATGCCTCATGAGTTAGGAAAGCGTGCGATTGAATACTGGCTGAACAAATGTCCTGACACAAAAAAATCAACGTTTCACAAGAAAACTTGTTGTGGAAAGTCTTTCACTAATATTAGAAAATAATATGTTCAGATATGATGGAGAACAATACATACAGAAAAAAGGGTTTGCGATGGGAACTAAATGTGCACCAACTTATGCAACGCTTAGTCTTGGATATCTAGAAGTTTTATTATATGAAAAACGTAGACATGCATCCGAATCCTTCGCCGTGTTTTTAAAAGGAACTGGAAACGTTATCCAGATGATCGTTTTATAATGTGGACAAAGTCGCTGTCAGATTTACACGATTTTCACCAACTTTTAAATCAGCTTGAACCAAGTATTCAATATGAAATGAAATAAAGTCAATGTGAATTAAAATTTTTAGACTTGAAAGTTCTTCAAAATGATGGAATGATTTCATTGGATATATACTACAAGAATACAGATACTCATCAGTATGTGCCATTCAATTCATGTCACCCACGGCACACTAGGACAAATATTCCCATATAATGAAGCAAGAAGGATCTGTACAATTGTAGAAAATACAAATAGAAAAGCAACGCGTCTGGATGAACTGGGGAATTTTCTAAAAGCCAGGGACGACCCAGATTCACTCATTTCAATGGGTATTCAGCGAGCTTAAAGTGTAACACAAGAATCATTAAGAAAGGACCACAAAAATCACAAAGGGGGACGACAAAAATCTGGTCATGATCACAAGTTACAATCCTAACAATCCAGTGATAATGCCACAAATACATGAAACCATTAAAATCTTGGAAATGGATCCCTCACTTGGAGAAATCTTTAAAAATCTGAATTTTATATCAATCCAAAGACAGCCTCCTAATTTAAAACAAATTCTTATGAGAGCAAACTTTGAATCAAGGGACAGTCAAGGCGGGACAAAAAATGTGGTCTTCCTCGTTGCAAGAATTGTATAAACATGATAGTTACTGACACAATTTCGCTGGACACAACAGGGAAGCTACCAAACTTTCAAATTAGAACAGAAATGGACTGTTTGGATAAACATTTGATTTATGCGATTGTCTGTAGAGGATGCAATGAGGTATACATGTATATAGGATCTATAGGCAACAAACTACGCAGGCGCAGGACTGTACACAGACAGCAAACACGGGTGCCTGAGACACGGCAAATCCAGGTCAGTGAACATATTGATAGTTGTTCTAATCTTGTTCCTAACTTCTTTGCAGTCCCATATATCAGATGTAAAATAAGTCTGACATAGAAAGAGAGCAAAATGAGTTCATATTCCAACGTAAACACAAGCCTAGACTGAATAGTGTAATTTACTAATTATTTACAGTAATCTGGGACAAATTAGACCAAATTTCATTATGAGATGTTTATTATTAATTTATATGGCAATGACGTCATATAATAGGTCTAAATCAGTAACGTAATAAATGAACGTCATTATATGCTTCTATGCTAATAGATTTCATTATAACAACAGATAACGTCAAGAATATGCTGGACTGAAAATTATTTCAACATCTATGCTTTTTGGAGCTTGACAATGCATTAAAATGCTGAAACCGGTTGCGTCTGAAACGCAAAAAATGCTTTTATACTTATATATATATATATATATATATATATATATATATATATATATATATATATATATATATATATGTATATAATTTATATATAGGTCACCATACATAATAGAGGACTGGTAAGAATAGAAATAAATGCCGTGGATAACTGTGCTCAAAACGGATTTTGTCTCCTTTTACATAATTTTATATAACAAAAATCCTAAATGTAACTACCCACAAGTATGTGACTTTCAGAGTAATGTCAAGGTCACCAAAATTTAGTCATCGTGTTGTAGTATATAATCACCTCCAAATAGTAAAATAAAGCAAAGTGTGATTATACATGCAAAGAATGTGAAATTTCACCAGGATGTATATGTACCTTACAATGGAGTAACTATCTCCGCAGGCCTACCAGTTATATCCTCCACAAGGATGTGACCTTGAAAATAGGGTCAAGGACAAAAAAAATCCAGGGATCAAAGGATGGCCCAGGGGCATGCTCGCACAATTTTTCAAGAGATTTGGACCATGTATTTATATGAGGTATTGAGATTGCAGAAATGTAATATGTACTTGATCTACAAGCTGACCGCAGCACCCCCCCCCTTAAAAAATCCAATCAATGTGGGTATAATAATGGATTGTTTCTTACCCGTGTGGATTCATTTAGTATTTATAGGTCGCATGAAGTTCATTGTGCCAGCTGTTAACTGGAAACAAACATAATATATATATTTCAAGTATAATTGTAATGTAGTGGCCAACTATAACAAAACAGGATTCACCATATACAGCATTTTTGGGCCGTTTGGGTATAAAATTTTAAAATTGTAATAACGGGCTTCAGCTGGGCTTCTGGAAAGTCCATCATGCATTTTTGTTATACCCTAAGGTGTACCAATACAGGTATAAAGGTTTCGTTTGGTGCCCTCAGATGGTACCAATTTTCAGTCTGGCTCATGGACTAATATGATAAAACGCTTTTCAGATTCCACAACCTATTTTTTCATGAAGAGAACATATATACCCATAAGAAAATATGGGTTGTAACTTGTTATACCACGGGTTGGGGTATGGCCCCCGAAGTGTCCTCTATGCCGCAGGTCTACACGCCCAGATGAGACTCTTGACATTAATGTGACCGAGGAACACTCGGGGACAAAACGTTCGCCATAAAGAAATGCAAAAATGAAAAAAAGAATAAAAATAAAAAATAAAAAGAATAAAAACAAAGTTACATAGAACACAGACAACCCACAACCCTCGTGCTACCCCATAGCTGATGTTCATGCGTAAAATGGCCTTGAAAATGTGGCTCATATTCTTTGATATGAATTGTTTTGGTAAGCCATCACATCCTTTGCAGTGCCGTAGCCAGGCTGAGGCAGAGGAGGCGCTTGCCTCCTCTGAATTTTGGCTGATGATGTTAGGAGTTAGCATAGAATTAGTTTATTTAGCCTCAACAAAACTTGTTAAGTTTAAGTTATTATACACAAAAAAACAAAAAGACCCTATTGTAACTAAGGCTTTGAGTCACTCATAGTGATAGAAGATAAGAGCATCACAGAAGGCGTACTTTGTTCAATGATTACTTGTATCTTTGCCCCAGTAGTTGTAGGACCAAGTTCAATTCACATAAAATTATCAAAAAAAGTCACATTTAAGTAAAATTTTGAGAATTTATATATGTATAAAGTCTTTTTTTCCCTTCAAAACCCACTAAATTACACCATTTTATGCGCCATTTTTCAAAACTTTTCAATCTTGGGAGGGGGACACGCTCCCCCCTCCCAAACCCACCCCCAGCAGTACACTTTGCCTCCTCTATTTTAGAAGGCTGGATACAGCCCTGCTTTGCATAAATCAATATAAAATATCCCAAGCAATGGCAAAAACTATAAGTTTACAAATTACTTTTTAAAAAAAGGAAAAGAAAAAAGAAACCCACGAAATGAAGTTGGTTAGACACTTCTATCTGAAATAGTTTCGAAGATATTCAACATTATATTTTCCAATTGTGCCTAATTAGCACAGATTAAAATTTTACAACTTTCAATTCCATTTCAGTGGATGCACTTTTGCACAAATCTGTGAAATGACGTTGGACCTGAATTCCTATCAAAGATATTCAACATGCAATTTTCCTTGAGTGTGTCTTATTAGCATAAATCTAATTTAAACAACTTTTATACTTCCATTAGTAATACGTTTGATAGATATTCAACATTGGAGTATTCCAATGTGCTATTTTTGCATAACCAAAAATAAAATTTTATTTTTATTATACTGGATTTTTCTATAGTTAAAGCCCATTAAGCGAAGTTAGATTGACACCTCTATCTACAAATCTCTTTTAAGAAATTCGACACTAAAATTTTCGCAGCATGTCTGATTAGCATATATTAAAATTTTACAACACAAATAAATTTTCATTTCATCGGACGCTTCTAAAGCACAAACTTATGAATTGAAGTTGGAATATTACTTTTGTCTATACTTTTGAAGATATGGAAGACCCAATGTTTAAATTGCCTGTAGTATCCAAAATTTGGGAAATATTACTCATTCTAAATCAGAGGCCAACTTTCAACAAGAAGAATGTGACAGTTCTGTGCCCAGTTGACTTTGGATGCACAGATTTGAGGGTCCTGTGACCTTCGGAATAATATCAAGGTCACCTTTGTTTAAGACTTCATTACTGTTTGCATTATCAGTCTCACTTCTACAATTCTGAGAGTGATCATTTTCCAAACGACAAAGTAACAGGACTCACTGTTACCAAATCATAAACCAATATGCAGTGTGATCTTTCAAGGTCATTTGAGCTCAAAATTAAGAATATCGCCATTCTCGGAAGAAACCAACAGCTACTTTCCCGTTAGTGTTTAGAGGTAATCGTGGGCCCAGGATTCACCATTACCATATATAAGCCAATATGTCAGATTTGCTGCTGTCCCTATTGTAACAACAATGCTAACATGTGCACACGTTCCTACAGATTTTCATAAATTTGAAAATTCGTTAAACGTCAGAAAATGACAGCAGTACCATGTAGTGAACAATTTTGCATATGGGCCTATTTGTTTTCCATATCACTGCACACTGAATATGTATTTTTATATGTATGTGTATATATATATATATATATATATATATATATATATATATATATATATATATATATATATATATATATGCATGTATGTATGTGTGTATGTATGTGTGTGTGTGTGTGTGTGTGTGTGTGTGTGTGTGTGTGTGTGTGTGTGTGTGTGTGTGTGTGTCAAAATGGTCAAGTAATCAGTTTTGCTGTAGATTTATTATAAACATATTTATTTTCTCTGGATTGCCTAATAGTACACAAAGACTAATCTGGAGGCTCTCCAGGACATAAAAGGACGCACAGGAATATATACAATACACACTGGACGGGAACAGAAGACTAAATCCACGGCTTGTACAATACAATTGATGGCAGATAATGGAGACTTATAATTAGATCATATACTAAATTAGTAGATAAAACGTCTAGATTCTGATAAGAATGTCTGAACAGCCTCAAAGATAAATACATTATCAGTGTCTGGCAAGTCCTCACTGCCTTTCAAGAGAATATTTAGTAAAATGTCACTGGAGCACTGAACTATTAAAGTCGGATTTACACCTGGAGCGAGTAAGTGACACACAGTGTTCAGCAGACGGACCCTTTGCACAGTGAACTTGGGGCAGAACAAAAGGTAATGTTTCGTATCTTCAGAAGTATGAGAGCATGCACACGTTGAGGCTGGAAGGATATTGACATGGTATAGATGGGCATTTAAAACAGAGAAGTGAGGCGTAGCTGCGTGTGGCATATGTTTAGGAAACGACTTCCATGTTTAAAGTATGTAGGCTTTTTGTCAACACGTAAGTTAAGAGTTGTAGATTTAATTTAGATTTAAACTGCGGCAGGGAATTGGTGAGACGAGCATCAACTGGGAGGTTATTCCATAATTTGATGGCAGACGGGAAAAATGAATCGCCGAAGTAATTGGTGGTGAACCTAATTTGGCGTAATTCAGTACGATTTCTCAAAAGGCGCCCAGTAGACTAGTGAATGCAACGTCACGAGGAACGAGATCATGTAGGTATTGTGGAGTCAACCTATTGTACATTTTCAAGAAAAGAATAAGTTTAAAGTATTTCCTCCGATTTGCCAGAGTTTGCCATTCAAGCTCTTCGAGAAGCAAGACACGTGGAGTGTATCTGGTTGCGCCAAGGCAGATCCTGGCTGCCTCATACTGCACAGCTTCTATAGATTGTGACAGGTTTTCAGTGCAATTGTCAAACAGGACACACCCATATTCGAGGATAGGCGAATCATCGTACTATACAACCGTATGAGTGTCTGGCGGGAGAGTTTATATTTGAGTCTGCTTAAAAGAGCAAGCCGTTGACTGGCTTTATTAACAATACGTGTTATATGCTGGTGCCATGACAAATTACTTGAGAGTGTAACTCCAAGGTGAGTATGTAGAGTGGCCTCAGGTATCGGTGTGTTTCCAAGAAGTAGGGGAGGATGATCTGGCTTATGTCGTTTAGCTGAGAAGGTCATTGAGATGGATTTTATGGCATTAAATGTCATCCGCCAGAGCTTGCCCCAACGATGAATTTGTGCAAGATTATGATTAAGGCTTTTAGCTGTGGCCATTACCCCTCCCTTATGTCATTCTTATGGCATGGACCATGCCAAATTCTGGAACAGCCCTGGGTAGCAGGCCGTGCAAAATTAGTTTTTCAATTTGCCATCAGATGTCGCATGTGAATGCAGGGATGGCTTCTGCTGCAGCAAGGCTTCGGTTTGTTGTAGGACCGCAAACATCTGTGAAGCATTCAGCCACTGTAATATTCCTTCATGGATCAGGTGAACTGCGGTTGTCAGTTTGCATGTTTATGTTATTTGGTCTTAAAAAGTTGACCTAACAGCGACAAAGCGTCAAATGGGCGACAATATGAGTTTTTTCGCCGCCAAACGCCCAAACTGCTGCTGCAGCCTGATCGTGCCGATACAATACAATACAATACAATACAATAATACAATACAATACAAAGACAGATGGTAAAAATGTTCAGGAGATGTTATGAGAATAGACTAAAAGTGTGATTAAGTCGTTGCATATAAGGCAATTATAGTCTGGTTCAGTCCATGAGCATGAAGTTAGCATTGTTTTAAGTTTATTTAAATCCTGACAGAACTTCATGATGTGTGGAAGCGATCGATCGTGAGTACCACAACTTAGGCTTAGCAACATAAGTGCAGTTTAGTCCGCAGGTTTTCGTTCTGGCATGATTTAAAGATAAAATGAGGTTTGTTTCTTCCATTATGAGGAAAATTATGGTTGACAGGTGGGAAAAGATCCCACATAAATGGATGAGATAACTTATGTATTGACTTACAAAATTTCCAGAATAATGGCCTTTTTCTTGGCAAGGTCTACTTTCCAGAATATAACAGAACATAACTTAACATAATTTACTTAATAGGCGATATTATTGTAAAAAGGCCTTGCAGATACCAAATTTTACATGGAACATTTAGAGAAATGCCTGAATTTAAGAAAGCTATCTCCTTTGTGAAGTACATAATACATGAATTGCAGAGGTAAGCACGTACATCACTCAATGTCACAGAAGGAGGGTCAGCCATGATACCACAGAACACAATCGATACTCTCATTTAAATTAAAGACCCTTACTTTCAGTGCATTTCCCAGGTCCCTTTGGTCCACGGAGATCTTTCTAGTAAATTTTATTTATTATGTCTGGGTGCCAACCCAGACATTTTGTTTTTTCCAAGAATTAATTCTTTCTTTCTTTCTTTCTTTCTTTCTTTCTTTCTTTCTTTCTTTCTTTCTTTCTTTCTTTCTCTCTCTCTCTCTCTCTCTTTCTTTCTTTCTTTCTTTCTTTCTCCCTCCCTCCCTCTCTCATTCTTTCTTTCTTTCCACTACATAATTTGTCCGGAGCTTTTCTCAGACACAATGCAAGCCACAATGTTTAAACTTGGCACGGTAACAGAGCTAGTATGGAAATTGACTATCTGACTTTAGACACAAAATTTTAATGGGCACATATAGCTTTGTGAAACCCGCCAATGTAATGGACAGTATATGAAAGTTGTAGAATTTGACATTATGCTGATAAGGGGCATTCAAAAATTTAAAAGTTGAATATCTCCAAAACTATTATAGATAGAGATGCCATTCCAACTTCAATTTGTAGGTTTGTGGCAAAGACACATCCAATGAACTATGAACCAAAGTTATAGAATTTTACTTTATGCAAAAATTAGGTGAATATGCAAAATTTAAATCTTGAATAGCTTCAAAACTATTATAGATAGAGGTGCCATTCCAACTTCAATTTATGGGTTTGTGACATAGCTGCATCCAATGAATCATGATCCACAATGGTACAATTTTAATTTATGCAAATAAGATGAATACAAGAAATTTAAATCTTTGAATAACTTCAAAACTATTATACATAGAGGTGCCATTCCAACTTATATTTGTAGGTATGTGACATAACCTCATCCAATGAACCATAAACCAGAATTACAGGCTTTTAACTTGTGCAAGTGCACAAAATTAAAGTCTTAAATCACTTCAAAACTACTACAGATAGTAGTGTCATTAAAACTTCACTTTATAAGTTTGTGACATGGCCACATCCAATAGACCAAGGGCAGAAGTTGCAGCATTCTAATTTAGGGAAATTAGCGTAATACACAAAATATAGTTTCTGTTGAATAGTGGCAAAGTGTAGCATTTCAAACTGTTCTCATTTTGAAGGCACTCAGACAGATTTGCTGTCAAGCAAATCTTCTTTTCTAGTCTTCTCATGTATTTGTGCGGGCTACAGTCAAGGATTAAAGGACTTGTCACGGTAAATACATACATCGCTCAACCCACAGAATGGGAGGTCCGCCATGCTTGCATGATGTTGTCAGGAGGGGAGCGTGTTTACTAGAACATTTCATGAAATTTATACTCATATTCAGTCAAAATTATTACCAGACCAGGAAGACAAACATACAAGTAAGGAATTACAGTGTTAAGTTTCATAATTACTTGATTTACTTTTACTATATCGCCGATTTATGTCTTCTTTGTGTTATGTTATTTTTTGTTCCTGAAAGTAGACCTTGCCTTTTTTCTTGAAATGTTCCAAATGAAGTTAAAAGACCCACTTTCAGCATTTGCTGCTGAAGTCAATGTACGCAAATTTCTGTTCTGATTTTTTTTTCAACATGTCAATAGACTGAGCTCTGCAAAAAAAAAATATATACCAGGGAGCTATAATTAAAGTGAGAAAGTATAAAAGGATCTAAACTTGACATTCTGGATTTGTCATCTAGGCACCTGGTCTTTGTAGAACTTGAAGCTGAGCGCCAATTTTTTGCATAAGAGTTTTCAGTGATGATGAAAGTTCAGTTGTTGGTCATTGTAGATACCAAGGAGTGTAACATGTTCCTCAAAGGTAATCTCCTCTTCCATGTTTATGGAAGTGTCATTTGTAGATTTGTTAAGAAGGATGGCAGAGAATTTGGTAGGGCTGGCCTCCATTTTATAAATGCAGAACCAGTCTTTTGTGTTTTATTCATCCTCTTTGAGGTTGTCTGTAACTTCCTGTTTGGTAGTGCCAGCACCTGAAATGATAATATCATCAGTGTAGTTGTACAATTTTGTGTTGGTCATACTGTACATACGTGTAGTAGATATGGTGGACAAAAATATCGAACAAGGCAGGGCCCAATATGGATCCCTGAGGTATTCCCTGTCCAGGATTAATCCATTAATGCCAGATAACTTTACTCGTTATTCAAGACTGGATAGATATGACCAAATGTAAGCACCACTGCTTTTTGATAAACCAAATGCTTGTAATTTTGCAAACAGTCAAACGCTTTGCTGAGATCCATCAGGATCGCTCCAACAAAATTAGTTTTCTCCAAGGCAGTTTTCCAGTCTTCAACTGAACATAACAAATCGTTAATATGTTGGCAGCTGTAGCCTTTCCCGTGGGCTGATATCCCTGGATGCAGGATTTGATCAAGGAAATGAGTTAATTGTATTTGCGTAACCTTTTCCAATATCTTAGACAAGGCAGTCAACACACAGATAGGTCTGTAGTTTTTGACAAAAGATTATCACCTTTCTTGAAGATCATGGATACTTCTGAACATTTGGCATTGTCAGGGAAAATATTTGATTGTACACACTGGGTAAAAATGCTGGTAACGTGTTATAGACTTGAGGCTACAAGTTTTAATACTTTAGCTGGTAGGTTGTAACATCCTGTACCCTTTTTGCTATTCAGTTGGGTAATCATTTTCTTGACTGTATCCAAATCGGTATGGACTAAGGTAAAATCATGACAAGTTCCTTTGTGCCTCCCCCCCCCCCGGTATGAAAGCTAGTGATGCTCAGATGATTTTTATAACATTTGAACATTTGTTCACGAATTTATAATTGGAGTCGGCATTTTGTATAGGTTCACGTTTGCACGCAATATCTGCTGTAGCATGGATACAGGATTTATTCATGAAGTTTGCAACAGCCTCAGGGTCTGTCTCAACAGTATTGTCAGTTTTTATCATGATTCTGTGTTGCTATTTGTTTTTGACCCTTTGTCTGTGATAAAAGGTCTTATTGTTCTCCAAAAGTCAGTATTTTAGGGCCTGTCATTACATTTTTGGGTGAAAATAGTCCTTTATGGCTTGCTTCCTTATTTTTGCTGTTGTATTTCATTGCTGGCAGTATTTTTCCCAGTTATATTGGGAGTTTTGGTCTTTTTACTTTCTGTGAAGGCTGGTCTTAATCATACTGGCTTGTCATAATGGCTTGTTGATGAAAAGAGGCTCAGGACTGTGCTTTTACTTTGGATGATTTTAGAGGTGCATGGTCATTTATTATTTCAGATAGCAGATTCTGAAGAATCCAATAATTGTGGGAAGGATCCTCAAGGGTTTCACAAGCTGATATGGGGATTTCATATACTACTAGTTGAAAACTCTTACATGTAGCATCAAAATGTATATAACTTCTGTAAAATATCGTACTAGCAGGGAGTCATGGTGTAAAAATTTTCATTGTAGCATACCCTAGATTGTGAGAGTCACTTAGGCCGATATCCGATGAACCTGACTAAGCATCTTGACTCATCACTTGTTAAAATAATGTCAATGAGTGAAGGTCCATGAGTGGTATTGTTTGTTGGCTTTTATACTAATTATGTAAAATTGTACAGAGATTTTGTAAAGGTTTTCTCTAGGTCATGACTAGTAAGTCATAGGTTAGTCAGTCATATTGATACAACTGCAGAAATGGTTTAGACTTAGACAGGCAGTAGCTCCTGAGGCACATAATCAACAGGACAGTGGAAGTAATCAAGTATACCTCTACGTGAGGAACTGCACGTTTAAGTCGCTCAACATAATGTTGAAGTAGTACATATCAATGGATAACTCATGTCCAAGATGGTGATGCTGCTACACATTGAGCAGGTGCAGAGATCGGTATGAACCACGTGGAGACGAAATAAACATTGACATATGTCTAGCTCAGAGACATATATTTTGTGACACATTAACCCTGAGACATCGAAATACAGTATCTTTGTTTAACTCTTTCAGTACCAATCACATCTAAGTCAATCTACTTAAGTCAGGTAGGTCTGAATTATCATTAGGATCCCACTTTCGTATTCCTCATAAAAAGGCCTTTCATTCCAGTACCAGTATGCCTCCAGTTAGAGAGAATATCCCAGGTCACCAGCTTTTCTCCGCATGCATTGGGCGCATTGCAACCCAATGCGCACCAAGAAAAGCTGTTGACTGTTTAAAATTTGGCATTTAAAGAGATTAATCAGTGGCTTGTGGACTGGCAGTGACAAGTGTCATAGTTACTATATGGAGATTTCATCAGCGATGTGCAAGCATGTGTACTACATGTACTGGTTTGAGGGACACATTCAAGCGTTGTAGATTGCTGTTAGCGTATTAGTATGTGACACATGAGGCTGAAAACAAAAAGACAAAGGCAATTAAAAAAAAACAAAAGCTTTGTTTCTACTGACCAGAACAACCTTCTTGAAAACTCTTGATGTGCTTTGAATGGCATAAGGATACTATACAGTGGTACCTCTCTTGAGAGACCCCTCTAATGAGAGACCGCATATCTTTTTAAGACCGCTCTCTCAGAACACTGTGCTATCTTTTACATGTTGTTGTACCTCTAATGAAAGACCACCTGTTTTGAGAGATCACATTTTGACCAGCCATAGGGGCGGTCTCTCAAAAGAGGTACCACTGTATTCATTTTATAATCCAACCATTCTTTCATGTACCAGCTTGGCTACAGTTGCATGGAGCCATAATGTCTAACAAGGGTCCATGTCGTCAGCTTTCCTGTACACTCTGTGGGTGCAGTGTCCTCAGCTGTCCTGTGTACTCTGTGGGTGTAGTGTCCTCAGCAGTCCTGTGGGTGTAGTGTCCTCAGCTGTCCTGTGTACTCTGTGGGTGCAGTGTCCTCAGCTGTCCTGTGTACTCTGTGGGTGCAGTGTACTCAGCCTTCCTGTGTACTCTGTGGGTGCAGTGTCCTCAGCAGTCCTGTGGGTGTAGTGTCCTCAGCTGTCCTGTGTACTCTGTGGGTGCAGTGTCCTCAGCTGTCCTGTGTACTCTGTGGGTGTAGTGTCCTTAGCTGTCCTGTATACTCTGTGGGTGTAGAGTCCTCAGCCTTCCTGTGTACTCTGTGGGTGTAGTGTCCTCAGCCTTCCTGTGTACTCTGTGGGTGTAGTGTCCTCAGCTGTCCTGTGGGTGTAGTGTCCTCAGCTGTCCTGTGTACTCTGTGGGTGTAGTGTCCTCAGGTGTCCTGTGTACTCTGTGGGTGTAGTGTCCTCAGCAGTCCTGTGGGTGTAGTGTCCTCAGCTGTCCTGTGTACTCTGTGGGTGCAGTGTCCTCAGCTGTCCTGTGTACTCTGTGGGTGCAGTGTACTCAGCCTTCCTGTGTACTCTGTGGGTGCAGTGTCCTCAGCAGTCCTGTGGGTGTAGTGTCCTCAGCTGTCCTGTGTACTCTGTGGGTGCAGTGTCCTCAGCTGTCCTGTGTACTCTGTGGGTGTAGTGTCCTCAGCTGTCCTGTGTACTCTGTGGGTGTAGTGTCCTCAGCCTTCCTGTGTACTCTGTGGGTGTAGTGTCCTCAGCCTTCCTGTGTACTCTGTGGGTGTAGTGTCCTCAGCCTTCCTGTGTACTCTGTGGGTGTAGTGTCCTCAGCTGTCCTGTGGGTGTAGTGTCCTCAGCTGTCCTGTGTACTCTGTGGGTGTAGTGTCCTCAGCCGTCCTGTGTACTCTGTGGGTGTAGCGTCCTAAGTCTTTCTGTGTACTCTGTGGGTGTAGTGTCCTCAGCTGTCCTGTGTACTCTGTGGGTGTAGTGTCCTCAGCCTTCCTGTGTACTCTGTGGGTGCAGTGTCCTCAGCTGTCCTGTGTACTCTGTGGGTGCAGTGTCCTCAGCTGTCCTGTGTACTCTGTGGGTGTAGTGTCCTCCGCTGTCCTGTGGATGTAGTGTCCTCAGGTGTCCTGTGTACTCTGTGGGTGCAGTGTCCTCAGCTGTCCTGTGTACTCTGTGGGTGTAGTGTCCTCAGCAGTCCTGTGGGTGTAGTGTCCTCAGCTGTCCTGTGTACTCTGTGGGTGCAGTGTCCTCAGCCTTCCTGTGTACTCTGTGGGTGCAGTGTCCTCAGCTGTCCTGTGTACTCTGTGGGTGCAGTGTCCTCAGCCTTTCTGTGTACTCTGTGGGTGCAGTGTCCTCAGCCTTCCTGTGTACTCTGTGGGTGTAGTGTCCTCAGCAGTCTTGTGGGTGTAGTGTCCTCAGGTGTCTTGCGTACTCTGTGGGTGCAGTGTCCTCAGCCTTCCTGTGTACCCTGTGGGTGTAGTGTCCTCAGCCTTCCTGTGAACTCTGTGGGTGTAGTGTCCTCAGCCGTCCTGTGTACTCTGTGGGTGTAGCGTCCTCAGCCTTTCTGTGTACTCTGTGGGTGTAGTGTCCTCAGCCGTCCTGTGTACTCTGTGGGTGTAGCGTCCTCAGCCTTTCTGTGTACTCTGTGGGTGCAGTGTCCTCAGCTGTCCTGTGTACTCTGTGGGAGCAGTGTCCTCAGCCGTCCTGTGTACTCTGTGGGTGTAGCGTCCTCAGCCTTTCTGTGTACTCTGTGGGTGTAGTGTCCTCAGCCGTCCTGTGTACTCTGTGCCCAAAGGACTTCAAGGGAAACCGTTAACACAGTCAAAACTTGGCACTGACTGAGAGAGTGGAAGCTTCTTCTAAAATGTTAACTCTTTCAGTGCCAATCACGTCTAAAGTTGATCTACTTAAGTCTAATTAGTCTGAATCATCATTAGGATCCCAGATTCGTATTCCTCGTAAAAAGAACTTTCATTCAAGTACCAGTATGCCTTTAGTTCCAGAGAGAATACCCCAGGTCAACAGCTTTTCTCAGCGCACATTGGGCACATTGCACCCAATATACACTGAGAGAAGCTGTTGACTCAGTCCAAAATTTGGCACTGAAAGGGTTAAAACAGAAATCCTGTCAGTTTCCCACAAACCTCATTAAACAGTTGCAATTTCTCTTGATATCTGTGCAATGTCTGCCATGTTGTGTTCCTGACTGGCTCTTCTAGATGCAGTTTATCTATGCATGTAGCTTAATTTAATGTACTTTTATTTTATTTCATTTTAGTGTGGTTTTATCTATTTTTTTAAAATTTATTTTACTATTTATTTATTTAATTTAATTTAATTTCATTTCATTTCATTTCATTTTATCTATTTTATTTTATTTTACCACTGGGAAACTACACTATGCCATATTTATTTATTTGTTTGTTTGTCTGTCTGTTTGTTAGTTTATTTTCTTGAAACCCTAACAATGGGGAAATTAAAAATACATCAGGATGAAATCCACTGATTGCAACAGTGCATACAATGTAGTAACATAATAACAAAAGTTAAAATGTACATATTAATTTAGAATTATGTCATGCATAATTTTTTGTAACATATATGTATGTATGTATGTATGTATGTATGTATGTATGTATGTATGTATGTTCTATAGTGTACATGTATCCAGATTAGAACAAGAGCGGCAAGTGCACTGTAATACAGCATGGATAACTTGCCTTATATGTCCTTTTAGTCTGTGGAGCATGACAATTGTGTCTTCTAAAACTGTACTTTGTCGAGTGTTTATGGTAATATTTTTAATTTTTGGATGAAATTTACCTTCTGACACATGGTCAAACTTATGGTTGGTATGCAAAAATAATTATTTAAAGCATGAATATATTTTTACCAAGAAATATTAAAGGAAATTGATACCAGCATTGTTAATTGGACTTTCATTTTAAATTGCACCTAGACATTTTAAGTAAACAGTTTTCAGACTAGTCACTAGAAAGAAAGAAAGTGGACATTGGGTTTGACCAACTTACGAGCCTATAGAGGAGACTATAGCTAACTGGTCCTCATATGACACACACTATTTTGTTTATTGTGTAATTTTGCCTTCCAGTGTGTAAATACATTGTACGTGTATGTTACATGTTACAGGAGACACAGGAGAAGGGGTCAGAGACTGGGTGAGCTCACTGGTGGGAAGCAACTTTACTTTTCCTCACGTACGAACCATTTACCCGACAGCTCCTGTTAGGTGAGAGGATGAAAACCAAGTAACAGATCTCTGTTATTCATGTTAATTGTAGATGTGTGTTCAAAGTTGTCATGAATTCAGAAGGTTGTGACACAGAGCTATAAGAGCTGTTGTTATCATGAATTCAGAAAAGACTCAGACTCAGAATTCTGTTATTTCACCATAATACGCACATATACATAAGCATATGATATGAGATTCAATACATGTATGTAGTAGGTGAGGAGACTCCCATTAAGGCGAGGAACGCCGCTATCAGGGAAGTCACCTTGCTAATAGTTAAGACTTGACAAAATTTCTTGAGAATTAAATTAACACAGGTGCATTGACTTTAAAATATGGTCCAGGTAAGTTTTAGTGAACTTTATATATATGGAATGGATCCAAAAATTTCATGATGCACATTAAATGTGAATTAATTGATGTTATGCAAGTGTACTGCACACATAGCAGTTTGGCTTAGAGCAAACAGCAGAGTATTTATTAACATAGTGCATTTTTGCATCTAAGGGTGGTTATGACACAGAGCTATAAGAGCTGTAGTTATGACAGAGAGCTATAAGAGCTGTAGTTGTCACATCATACAATCTGTTGTGGACTTGCGTGGTTTGGTTACCATGCATTAAGAATGGCAGTTAAGTGGCTTCATTACACATGGCTGATATCAAAGTTTCAGAAGGGTAGTATTCTTACCAAGAAGCAGCCCACATTAGGTATGAGGGTATTTATCATATTTTGCTTGTTTCTACATGTCTTTGCCAAAGCCATTGGTCGCTGCTGCTTACAATTACAGATTCAACTTTCAAAATATGTAGTTCATTTTATCGCAAAATGCTGTTTTTGTGTGGATAGTATATAAAAGTACCATTCATGAACACCTTTCCATGTCCATAACATATAAAGCATTACTGGCTCATGGCTGTTGAAATGTTTTCAGGTGTAAAAGTGAGATTGTTTCTTGGAAATGTCCCAATGTTACTTTTCAGACCCTACACACCAAATGCTGGGTTGCCCTGCAATGTTTGGTATGACAGACAACAGATCTCTCCCTATGTGCCAGAGGACAGCTTCTCCATTGAAAAAAGCTGTGAACAAATTAATCAGCTGATTGATGACGAGGTCAAAGGGGGAATACCACTGAATCGTATAATACTGGGTACATGTTTTATTGTACATGATTTGTTAAGACAGATACAGTTGCTATCCATGAATATGACATTCCATGTTTCTTTTAAACAGACTCTTAACTTGATTTTCAAAAAATTCTTAATAAGTCCAAATATTTTGCACTTTAACCATCATTTGCATCTTTATTCAGACCATCCTTTAAATTGTATGTTTGCCTTATGTCTGTTGATCCATTCTTCTATCTGTTAACTTTTTCTTGTGAGAGCAATACAATCTACTGTTTTCAAATGTTGAAAGTCTAGAGGAGTCAGATATTGGTGGTACCTCCTGCAATACCATGTAATATAAGGGTCAAAAATGTGAAAATCTTATGAAGACTCTGGCATCTTTGATTTTGATTGATCTTCATGAAATTTTGATGGATTGTGGGAGAAGTCATTATCTCAATTACTCATGGTACCAGTAAGGTCACATTGTTCAGGTGGCCAGAGAAGTAGGCCCCACTGATATTTATGACGCACTTGTTTTGTGAATTAATCATTTTAAAGGTTGGAGCTTTAGTGGTTTGTTTGGAACTGATAAAGCAGCTGACCAGAAAGTCCAGGCAGTCAACACTTTTACAACATAACCAGGGATTACAATCCATTGCAAATGTGGCAGCTTTCTTGTCAAGAGATTGCTCTGCATAAACATGTTATAGACAGTTTCATGTGCAAGCTAATTGAGTGCTAGTCATACCTCCATTTAGGAAAATACTGCATAAAATTCTAATACTGAAGCTTTTCTGGATAAACAACTTCAAATTTTGATATGGCACTCGCTTTCACTGCAAACATCAGTAAAATTAGAAAAGTTAACATAACTCTTTCAGTGCCAATCACATCTAAAGTCGATCTACTTAAGTCAAACTAGTCTGAATTATCATCAGGATCCCAGATTCACATTCCTTGTAAAAAGACCTTTCATTCAAGGACCAGTATGCCTATAGTTCCAAAGAGAATATCCCGGATCAACAGCTTTTCTTAATGTCCATTAGGCACAATGGGCCCAATGAGCGCTGAGAAAAGCTGTGGACTCAGTCCAAAATTTGGCACTTAAAGAGTTAAAAATGAAGCAGCAGCTTTGCCCCATTTGTCTGTGTCTATCTCCTGCCTTGTTCCAGATAATTGCAAAGATGAGGATTGTTAACCTTAACCCAGGATATCTGAGGATCCCATAATAAATTCAGCATTGAAATTACCATGTATTAAAGTCATTCTCTTATATGCCAAAAAATTTAATGTAGATTATAAGTTAAGAAAAGCTGGTGACTCAGTCCAAAATTTGGCACTGAAAGGGTTAAGTGCCGAAGCAACAGGAAGGAAAGCTGTTGACATGGGACAAGTGATCTTGATAGGTTTCAACCATAAATCTCATTCAAATTAGTTCTCATAGCTGCTGCAATTAGTCAAAACATTGAAGGAGAGGACATGTGTTGAGCAGCCAGTTTTGGCCAGTCTTAGGGGGAAATGGTAGAATATAACAAAAAGTGAATTATGAGTGTTTTTACAGGTGGATTTTCAGTCCAGCAGCTAGTTTTGGTCAGTCTTAAGGGGAAATGGTTAAATATAACAAAAGTGAATTACGAGTGTTTTTTGCAGGTGGATTTTCAATGGGAGGAGCTATGGCCTTGTATCATGCAATCACGAAGACACCAGGAGTTGCAGGAATTTTTGCCTTGTCCAGTTTTTTGAACCGCGACTCACTTGTATATAATGTAAGTTTCTTTAACCATTAGAAGGTGGTAAGCAACAATGATGATCTACAATGCCAATCTAAGCCAAGTAGATATTTTATGTTGAATTGTAGACTTCAGTTAATTATCTTGGTAGGAACTTTTACAGTAAAGCAATACAAATGCACAGTTTGCCTGTGCTAAATGGTGGTCAAGAATTTTTTATCTATGTTATATACATGTATTATAATTTTTATATGAAAGGCCTGTTTGTTTTACACTTTCCAACTAGGTCTCGATTTTTCACCATCAAAATTTTCTTTGGAAGTTTTCCTGGAAGCTTGGTGAACTGTTTCATACAAGACTAACATTATATGTATACACTGTATATATATATATATATATATATGTATATAATATAAGATTACTAAAAAGTAAGGTATACAAACTAAGACAAAAAATATGCATGTAGTTGTTTCCTTTTAAAAGTAACTCATTGTTCAGAATAAGTATTACATGTTGTGTCTTGACCTTGATGTTTCACAGTGACCTGGATGATAGTGGTCAATATATGACAGAAAAAGTCTCCCTAGTCAATATATATATATATATATATATATATATATATATATATATATATATATATATATATATATATATATATATATATATATATATATATATATATATATTATGTTTATGGATTAAACAGTGTTAGATGTTTAGTTTACAACTCATTATATTGCACAAAATTGTACATGAATATTGACCAAATAAATTGTTACCTTTCCTTAAGTTATCCTCATTAATTGACAGTAATATACCTGTGCTTAGTTATGAAACATTTTGGTGAAAAATATATATATGCATAATCTCCCTATTTCTTTTAGGCTAAGCAAATTGGACAACATGTACCCATTCTTTTGGAAGATGAAATGAAGCTAATGAAAATTAAAGGTGGTAAATTTAAAGATGGATATATTCATACAATCCAACACAGAAAATGATCAAACTGTTTCATCATTTTACAGCATGGATGCTCAGCTCCTTAGCTATCCCAGACACAATAAAAGCAATATAACACTTTTAAACCTTCTCCTATTTCTGATAGGCCTCTTTTCAGATGCTGTAAAAGGTAAAACTTCTTTTCAAATGGAGTTGAAAATATTTTCCTAAGTTGCACACCTTTCCTTTCGTCACATGTATTTTAAAACACCTGTTGTATGAATTTTGTTGTTGTTGTTGTTGGAAATTTCACAAATTCGAGAGAAAGCTCTGCAAAACTTTGCAATCGAGGACAAAAAACAAAAATTCCCTTATTTCATTGATTAATATCGTTAAAAATTCCAATCATGAAAAAAGAGGTACTGTGATGATCATCCATTAAGCAGTCTTTAAATTTGTGACAAAAATTTGCTTACGAGTGTGATTTAGTAAAGCGCTCCGCCTCTGATGAATTAATGGAAATAGGAGCATATCAGAAATAGGTGAGTTACCCCTAAAAGCATATAAACCAGAAAAGAATCTGTTTCCCCTGGGGCCCCCCCCCCTTTTTTTTTTTTAATTTTAGTTTAAGCATGTAATGATGGTATGGCACCAGTAACTATTTTCCTTTTGCCTTTTTGCAGACAATAAAAAGTGGTACAGGTCCATGGCCTCCATTGTTCCAATGTCATGGAGACTCAGATCCTCTAGTGCTGTATGACTGGGGAATGACCACCCACGATACACTAACAGATCTAGGAATTAATGGTCCATTCCACACCTACAAAGGACTTTTCCATGAGATGTGCAAGGATGAGATTTTAAAACTAAAGAGGTGGATTGAGGAAAAGGTGCCAGAACTGTCTTGAGAAATCAGACTTAATACATTTTTTGAATACTGGAGATCTTCACAGTTGTGTAAATGATGGCAACAGGCAGAAGGCAGGCACAGTATGTGTTTCCATATAAAGTTGTAATTTATAGACATCGATCTATTACAAATACATGCAGCCGGTCTGAGAAATTGTGGACAGATCTCGAAACACAGTTTCTGTGCTGTATACTCTTGACATCAGGTATTGACTGTTTTAGTGTGGAATACAGCAGTAACTGCCTGTACACTCTGTACATCAGTAGGTATTGACTGTTTTAGTCTGGAGCACAGCAGTATCTGCCTGTATTTCACACTTTGTACATCAGTAGGTATTTGCTGTTTTAGTGTGGAATACAGCAGTATCTGCCTGTACTCCACACTCTGACAGTGGATTTTACCCATATTTGATCCAGCAATCTCCTCATGTTCTGTCAGACTCACTTGCCACCATGCCATTTGCTGTCTACAAGGCAAATTTTTGGACAGAGACATCTGGTGGCTGGTAGAGAACTAAATTCTGTAAGGGATACAGTATTCTTCATCCACTGTGTATTCCATCGCTTTTCTACATGATGTTGATATATTGGGAACTGCATATGATGCCATATTAGGATTAGCCAGTCAGAAGCCAAGAAACTTCACAAACATGGGATGAAACACTGTAACATCTGATGTCACCATACCAAGGGTCCAAACCATGTTAACTTGACTGGGTAGGGATTATAAAAGATGCCGCAGAGTGTGCCAATGGAGCATTATTGGGTCCAGTGCTCAAACTTGTGCATATTATATTATCTGTCACATTTTCAAATGTTAAGTACATTTCTAATTCAGGTCACATGGCAGTTGAGCTTATGGGATGTGTCTGTGTCCACTGCCACCATGCATCCAGCCACAATTAACCCTTTCCCCCTTGAATTAAGACTGAGTCAACAGCTTTCCTTGGCATGGGTTGGGCACTAAGTGCCCAGCCCGTGCCAAGGAAAGCTGTTGACCTGGGACATGTGATCTTGATAAGTCTCATGTACATTTCTGAGTCAATTTGTTTTTCATAACTGTTGAAATTAGTTGAAAACAGTGAAGCAGACGACATTTGACCAGCCAGTTTTGGCTGGTTTAAGGGGGAAAGGGTTAAAATGTATAAAGTAATGTCCAGCGTGGAAAATTGACTTCATTTTCAGGCAAAATATCACAGAAATGTGCATCCCTGACATACTAAACCTATATCCTCAAATGACAACAAGTTTTGCAGAATCTGTATCCACTAAAGATGAAACTCAATATTCAAACTGGTATAAAGATATGCATTTTGAGTAAAAAATGTGTGTGTGGGAGGGGGTTGTTGTAAAATTTTGGATATTTCTTGAAAAATATTCACGATAAATGGTCAAAGTTGTGTTGCTATAATCTCAGCACATCTATCTGCAAAAGTGTATCGGGGATTTTTCATAACTGTATCTGTTTGTTTACAATGGTGATACAAAAAGTTGGAAAATGGTTGGTTATGTGAAATTGATAAAGTTTGCAAGATTCTTCATTTTCGGTTACGAATTAAAACAAGAAGTGATCATTTCCTAGAAAATCCCTGCTATGTTTTTGCTCTAGATAATTTTTTTCCTTTGATTAAAATCAGAGAATTTTTTAACAGAAATATCCATGTGAAACAGACATTTTAGAGTGGATACCTGTTTTCAGAAATCAAGACCCAAATGTTAACATGGTCCAGTGACTACCATGTTAACATTAGAAGTATTTTATTAATTTCTTCAGATTGTATTGGGGCTACAACTACTGAATTTGGACATGTAATAGACAACATGTATATCTACCAAAATGTCCCCAATTCTCAAACAAAATCATCCAAAATGTGTTGGGACAAATGTTGCGTTAGCTTCATACAAATTGCCGGAGCTATATATCCTCTTCAAGCCTGGGAGGAGTGTACCTTGGTTAGATCTATTCTAGGCTTGGTCACATGTGAGGCTGTGAGAATTGTTTATTTTTGAATGATTTTCGCTTTTTATATTTTTAGCTCTGCTGACCATAAGTTGCAGAGCTTATATGATCACTCATAATTGTCCATCTTTCACTCTGCCAGTCCATCTGTCCATTTATTAGTCTTTGACTTTCAGCTTTTGCTTATGAATACAACACATGTACAGTCAACAGTTTTCATGTCAGCCCCATTTAACTTTCATAACTTGTGTGTATGAAAATCTGGTTGAGTTTGATATTGGTGGTGCCACATACAGTATTATATAACAATAGGAAAATTCCAGGAATGCTGTTTTTTGAAAAGTTTTACATGAATCATCTTCATTTCAGGAAATTATGTTTTGTTATGGTCACCACACCTGAACTTGTGTACATGTATCAATATACGAGTACAGAAACAGTCTGCAGACCAAAGTCTGTGATGTGGAGTCATGGTGGCACCACCGGTGTATGAAGTGGAACTGGCATTACAGGTGTAAAAGTATATGTACGTTAAATTCATTATGTTATGAATTGAGAGGCAGCTTCAAAATTAACAACAATATGCGACACCAATTGTCAACTTTTGTTGAATTTTGAGGGATCATGACCTAATTTTGATGCCATTAAAGCTGCAGAAACGGACACTCAATTCTACTTTTTGAGAAATAAAAAGGCTTGCAACCATATGTACCACAAGTGTATTCCATATAGATATTTGATATTTGATATTGCATAATATGGGTGACCTTGACCTTCTCAAGGTCATGGAGGGAATACACACAAGGAAATGATTTTTTTGTTATAGTCATTACATCTGAAGTTGTGCTGCACGTGCGTATCAATACATGGTTACAGGAATATTATAGGCCTACCGGCAAAAGTCAATGACATGCAGAGTCATGGTAGCACCACTGGTGGTATTAAGTGGAACTACCATCATAGGTATTAAAAGTACTTTAAATTTATTATTTTGATTATAAATTGAGATGGAACTTACCAATTGACACCAAATGTACATTAGGCCGATATTTAAATTTTGTAAAATTGTGGGTCACATATTTTTCAAGGTCATTAACGATGTGGTGAAGGACACCAAATTTGACATATTAAGAAATAAGAAGGCTATCAATACCAAATCTACCACAAATGTGTATCCTATATAGAAGTTTGATATTACAGATTACATTGGTGCTGAAGGTTGCTGGTTTGAGGCTAGGCTCATCTGTGGTCACAAAACATAGATTTTCGGTGCTCCTTCAATGCTGGTGGACTAGTGGTAAATATGTACAGTCCCTGATCCGGGACAACTCTGCACAGAGTACTTCATGTGTCCTGGAATAAATACATAGAACTGGGCCATGTCGATTATGGAATTCACACATGCCTGCCTCCGTTGACCCATTCTATTTTTAGGAATTGGGATTTGGTGCAGTTGGTATGTGCGTTTCACATTTTTGGCTAGGTGATTGGTGCCAATGGTTGTTGGTTCAAGACCTGGTCACAAAACATATAATATGGGTGACCTACTTTCTCAAGGTCACAGAGTAAATGCATAGCAGGAAATAATTTTACTGTGATGTCCATAGAATAATTGAGATTGAACAAAAAAATTTACACCAAATATGCATTAGGCCAATGGTCAAATTTTGTAATATGTTGTGTGACCTTGGCCAATTCTTCAAGGTCATTAGGTACTTACCAAAAGGGCACTAAATTCAATATGTTGATAAAGAATAAGGGGAAGGATACCAGATGTACCATTTGGATGACCTTGACTTATTTCTCAAGGTCATGGGGGAATACATTTCAGGAAATGAATTTTGGATTATGGTCATCAGATTGTATGTCAGCAGAGCATAAGGCCCATGGGCCTCTTGTTTGCCAAAATTACAGAAAGGTTGTCTGCATTGAGCCACATAGCCAGTTGCTGGAAAAGACAAATGTAACAGAGAAGGGAAAAAAGAGGGAGGAAAAGTACAGCGGATAAAAGGAAATGGAAAGGATGAAAAAGGAAGGTATTCCTCAGAAAATAAACAAAACTAATTACATGTGCTGTGGGAAAAATATTGAAAACAGTCAGTCAGCCAACAATTGCTGCAGAATCAGCACAAGTCCATGTGCTATCCAAGGTAGGTATCTAAGGTAACAACTAGGATTGTCAATCACAAGTAATAAGATATGGCGTCAGACATGTGTTCCAAATTGTTGCCTGCAAAGCAGAGCAAGTTTCATGTCCCTGCACCACACCCAGCAGAGTAGAAAAAAAATACACAGCTTTAGTCTGCTTTGGCGGCAATAGCGTACAATTTCTGGAACAGCCCATAGATGAAATTCATAGTTCAGTACTTTGGCACTAGATGGCTCATTGCAATGGATTCTGACAAGCATCATAGGTCAGAGCAGCATCCTGGAGGAAGAAATGGCAGCATCAAGTCTTCTGGATAGTGTTGTGGAGTCGCAAACAGCAGTCAAGCATACAGGCAGTGTGGTATTCCTTCATGGAGCAGGTAAACTAAGCTCACAGACTGTAGGCATTGTGTTGTATGCCATGGAATGTTTGAAAATGAGTTAATTGTATTTGTGTCTTTTTGCCCAGAACCACTTCCTAGTAGTCAATATCCTATTCCATAGTCCGAACTCTTTACTCTCCATGAGCTAACCTGTCCCTGTCTAGCCTATATTCATATGGAATTACTATTGTCTGTAGTGCACACGTTCCTCTGTAAAATTTTGACATAGGCTGTATCAGCCCAAAGAAATCCAAGGGTCTTCAGCGGGTAACTACTCAACATGTTTCAGAGCTTGTTATCCGTACATGTCTCTCTGAGTAGTGGCTCCTTGTCTGAGCTAAATATTCAGCAAAGACAACCGACATAATAAAGAATAAATATGAATGTGGGGAATGATAAATTAGCTAAATACGTGAAGTTTTGCTTATAAATGCAGAGCTTCATTATGACAGAAGAATACCTGTCAAACAAACCATAATTACTAAATTTGTATAGTACAGGTTTTGACAAGAACAATTTGACTTACCCCGGAACCAATATGTACCCTTTCTAGCTGGACAACTTATCATAGTTAAACCACCCACCAATGTATAACTGAAGTGGAAACAAGCTGGGGCATTATGTTCAGTCCCAGTGATTGTAAAATAAACAGTTGCAGCTAGACCACCTGTACAAACCAAGGGAAATCCTAACAAGGACCGCAACAATGGACATCCTGCACCAGAAATGTAAAACAAACTCTATGATGACACCTACCCCTCAAACTCTATTTCACGTACTGCCAACCCTGAGTCAATCTATCAATGTAATGTATCAGGTTTGTGACATTTGAAAAAAATACTGTCAATTTTGAGTATTTTTTTTTAAATTGAGTAATATAATAAAGGTAAAGATAGATAAATAGCTTTATTGCAGACCATCAGGTCCATATATACATGTAAAATACAGTGCTTGTTAGTGCAACAATGATTCTGTATAATATATAGATGACTTGATCCTCTGCTCAGACACCACTGAAGGCCTCCAAAAACAACTGGATGGGCTATTAGATTTCTGCATAAAATGGCATATGATCCTAAACTTGTCAAAAACAAAAGTACTTATTTTCAATAAGCGTAACTGTGACTCTAAATTCTTCTATAATGGTGCTGAAATTGAATGTGCTAACAGGTATAAATATCTGGGTGTCTGGTTTAATTCCTCAAAATTTGATTACCTGGCTGACAATAGAGATTACCTAGTTGAACAGGTAAATAAGGCTCTTTATCAGGTGTATAAATTAAGTGGACCAACAGTTGGTAAGCTGAGCCCACCAATTGCACACAAGGTCTTTGATTCTCAGCTTATGCCTATCCTTGAGTATGGCTCAGAAGTCTGGTTTAGTACGCGGGAAGCCCACACTGCCCCCATGGAAAGATTCCACTTGAAATTCATAAAATCAACTCTTAACGTCCGCACTCAGACAGCTACTAATGCAATTTATGCGAAAACAGGTAGACTTCCATTGCAAATTAGGCACCAAATTAAAGCTATAAAATACTGGATAAAAAATTTAGAATTAACCAGTGACCATCCTGTTAAGCAAGCATACTATAATCTCTATAACCTTGACTCTTCAGGACAACGAAATTGGTGTACAAAAATTAGAAAATTACTTGGTGAATTGGGGTATATCAGTATTTGGAATAATCAAAAGGTTGGAAATAGTGTAGCTATAATTAAAGAAATCTGGGTGACAATGCAAAATCTCCTTCGTGAAAATACATGCAAAGTATCCAGCAATCTGACTGTCAGTCAAAATTAAGAACATATAAAATTTTCAAAGAAATTTTTGGTTATGAGCCATACCTATCTGTGATAAAGGACCCCCAATACCGGACTGCCCTCAGTAGACTGAGACTTAGTTCCCACTGCCTGGCTATAGAGACAGGTCGACATGTTAAACCTAAATTGCCTATAGAAGATAGACTGTGCACAAAGTGCAACACTCACTCTATAGAGGATGAGATCCATTTTATATTAATATGCCCCAGTTATACTGTAGCAAGAGAGCCTGTCATAAATGAATTAATCAAACATATACCTAACCTGCTGGAACTCCCAGCTGTAGACCAGTTCAAGTGTATAATGCAATGCGATGAAGACTCTTTTCTCCCAATCCTGGGCAAATTTATTCATGACAGCTTCAGAATTGAGTAGTGAAGCAAATCCCATCGCAAATATGTCATGGCAAAAAAGAAAAAAGTTTAAAAGTGGGTGTTACATCCCTAATCTTAGTCACAACAAAGGTTGTTTACATTCCAGTGACACCTATATGGTGCCTGTGCCTGTAAGCACAGTGTATTTTAATGTTATTCTTGTATCTTTAGTAAATGGACCAAAGTGACTAATTTATAGAATAGTATTAATAGTACTTCCTTTTATACTAGTCTCTACCACCTGTATAGTTGTTAGATAGGGTGGAAATTACAGTTTAAAACCTCAAGGATATAACTTACAGGTTTCTGTAACTTGGTGCTATACAGAATGAAAGTCATGCACTCTAGCAGTCGCCTTGTGTGATGAAAGTTTAGAGGTTTCCTTACATGCTTGAAAACTTACAATGATAATTATGTGCAGGAGGTATGTCAGTAGCCTACTAGTCTCATTAGGCTCCACATTGTCTTTTGGTGCCACACAGTGCAAGGTGCCATTTTCAGGGTCACAAGTGTGTAGTAATTTATGACCCATGTAGCTTATATACAGGTAGATGAAGAGCCTATAGATGACTAAGATGTTTTCTTATGTACATGTATATATTTATTGTACTATTAACTGCTTATATTTTATAATTTGTAGTAGATGCCTGTAGTTCATGTGATCATAGTGCTGTATACAATGTACGTAGGACAAATAGGTCAGTATTGACCTGTAGTCTTGTCAATAAAACCTTAACTTATTTACTATAATGTATATTGATACTAAAAAGTACCCATGTCTGTGACTCTAGTCCAGAGACACTCCATGAGCCAGGCACAGTGCACCAATGTAGACAGGCCACAACATGCAGTCACATTTACATCCCTGCACCCGCCCGATAGTGCTGATCAGAATTGATCAGTACTATGTGTTCATCAGATATGCGTTGGACGTCGGTGTCATGGCAGTTATGGATGGAGGCACTTCATGGGGATCAGACAAATTGGCCTTTGTTGATAAATTTACTTATTTAGGGCATAATATATCACTGGTTCCCTCAGCTACATGTACAAATTAAACAACATGGACATGGTACCTTGGACCTAATCCTAGGTCCATGATGGTACCGTAATGGTAGGGAACTTGTCATTTTTACATTATTGTTGTTTATGACAAACTTTGAAAATATTAAAAGCTACAGATAATGGGAACTGTTTAGTGCAGTGATCACTAAGTAAGTAAGTAAGTAATTTTATTGAGAGCTATCAAGGTCAATTTTGACCTGCATGTATTTGTCATACATGATAATACAATGTACGTTCATTCAGAGCAATAGTTAATCAATGCAATACAATCATTTAGAATAATAGAAACATATATTCAGATACAAACATTACATTCAAACTGAATATAAATACATGAACCTAACAACAGCACCACTGACTAGTACTCTATGGTCCTGTAGTATCACTATCAGGTATAGATAGTGGGACAGTTATAACAGAAACATACAGTCAGATACAGGTACATATTACTATCACTACAATCAGACTAGATATAAATACATGTACTTAACAACAGCACCACTGTCATACATACAATCTTTGGCTCTGTCTATAGGATCACTCTCAGCTACACAGCTACAAGCATTTGGAAGGATCATAAAAAAAAAAAAAGTGGATTGCCGCAGTCCTTTATAGGTAATAAATAGTAAGTCGAAGTTCCTGCGGCCCCTTATAAAATTAATAAATCTAAGTTGCTCTAGTCCTGCCAGGAATGTGGGTGGCCTAAGTTACAGGTTCACTATTTAAGAATGTGTGTCATCTATATTAAACCCATGATACAGATCCTTTCCCAGGCTGTTTAGACAAAATGGTTCATGGGACATCAATATGGACATGAATTTATCCCCAAGCGAGAGGGTTTCAAAGTTTGCGATATGAATTTTCTACTTCGTTGAAGAGTACCTGTCTGATGTTGGTATGCCCAGGGCAGAACAGTGTTACACTTTGTGCATTTTCGCTCACTACGAGGTATTTTTGGTCTCGCACGCCTGCCTGTTGTGATGGCAAGATTGTGGGAACTCGAGCAGAATCGAGAGAGTGCAGTCCTGTATCCCTGGTGTCTTATCCCCAAAGATATGTTTCACTTAGAAATTGAGTTTCAAAAATTTGATAAGTTGATAGTTTGCCACTGTTGTCCTGTGTTGTTATTTTACTCATGTAATCATCCATAAAATGATTTTCTCAACTTTCTTGCATAGAAATTTCAAAAGAGTTACAGGTATCAATGTTATTTTTGCTCCACAGATTAGTATGGCCCAGTTTGTTGAGTATCTTTCTTATTTTAGTGTACCAATTATTTTGCCCAAGAGAGTCTAAGTGTCACAGAGCATTGTATCCCTGCTCAAGTGGGTGGTGATCGGGGAAGTGTAAAATTCTTATCCAAAATTTCAGAGCTTTGGATTGGTGCCTGATATGGAGTGGCAATCTACCAGTTTCAGCATATACAGCGTCTGTATTATGACTTTGAGGGTGGTCTTCAAAAATTTTAATTGGAATTTTTCAATTGCATATGAGTTTGTCACCTATCCAAACTTCTGATCCACATTGTAATATTGGCATTATATGATTATCAAACATTTTGAAGGCTAATGGTGGGCTTAGCTTTCCGATAACTGGATTATCTAGTTTATACACATGGTACAAGGGCTTGTTTGCCTGTTCAACAAGGTATGTTTGTGCTGTGGCAAAATGATCCTTTTTTCTTGTTAAACCAGACACTGAGATACTTGTATTGATTTTTTTTTTCTATTTCACAACCATCATAATAAATTTTACCATTGACATTTCTCCTGTTGAACACCAGCACTTGTTTTCAGCAAGTTTACTAGTAGATACCATTTTTACAAAAAAAACGAGTAGACCACCCAACTGTTTCTGCAGGCCTACAGCACTCTCTGAACATATAACTAAGTCATCTGCGTGAAGCAGGTACAACATTAGCTGTTCTCCTAATAAAACACAATTTTGGCCATCCAAATATATTCCGGTGTCACTGAGGTACTCTGTAAATAGTTTGGGCCTGAGGATACCTTCTTGTAGTACTCCAAATTAACTTTTAATTTGGTCACTTAGATTGTTGTCCCATTTGACCTGACAGTTTGCTTTATTGAACATGCTTATGAGGATTTTTCCGATGGGCCCCCCCCCCCCCCCATCCCATGTTGGTGTAATTCATAAAGCAGAGCGTAGGGGTTGACACAGTCAAAAGCCTTGGAGAAATCTGAAATCTATGAAACAGGTGTATAGAGCCTGGCCTTTCATTTTCTGTTTGTGGATTGAACTGGAAAGAATAAATATGCTATCTGTGGTTTGACTATCCTTGGAGAATTCAAATGGGTCATCTTCATTAAATACACTGTTTTGTAGTATAGTCTGTTATTAAGTACAGCCTCAAATAATTTACTCATGGCATTGGTGACGGCAATCACTAATGTTATTGGTTCGATTTTATTTAATCTTGAACCAGTGAGATGCAATTTTTAGTTCTGCTTACTTGGCATTAGTTGAGCTAGCCTTCATCCATCATCAGCGATGGACTTCTCCAAAACTGTCAGCAAAATTCACTCCAGACTTGGTGGCAATGTACCTTAGGTGAGTCTCTACCAAGTTTGTTCAATGATCACGCCAGTGATTTTTTTATTATTTTATAATTTTTTTGTTCTTTTTTGTAGCAAACCTTAAAAAATAATCTTCTGCAAAACTACTCCCCTGATTGCTTTGATATCACACAAGAACACTCCTAGCGACTCCTAGTTCCTAATTTATTCACCAGGTGGCCCTGCGTTTTTTTTCTAATTTTTTATGATATTTGTGTGTTATTTCTATTTTCAACTTCTCCAGAATCACGACTCAGACTAAGGTGAAACGTGGTGGATATGTTCCTTGTGGAAGGGTCGAACAAAGTTGTTCATTGGGTGGCATTGCTGGTGATTCCTGATTTTTAACAATTTTTTCGATTCGGGTAGTTATCGGTAAATTGAGAATCTTACATAGCTGAGAGTGAATTACTATTTTTCTCTCACAAGGGGTTGTTGTTGGTGGGGAAAATCATGATTAACTGCAGGTCACCTGTGATTTTCCACTCCAACAACAGTGAGAGAAAAATAGTAACTCACTCTCCAGCCATGTCAGATTTTGTTTACTTATGTTTAATTGGGTATTCATTGCAAAAGATATGCCATAGGCCTACTTCCTTATCTCACATGGGACACATAATCAACCATCGCTTGCACACATTTTGTTTTGCCTAAATGTCAATGCATCACATCACTGATGCAGATGCATCACAATTTACTTGTAACAGTGTTTAGGTCATGTGATCTACAGTGAGTTACTACTTTTGAATTTCACTCGAGAAAATGATAATTCACCTTCAAACATAGAATAACTACACCTTTGCTATTGATTACTAAAAGTCAATGGGCATTTTAATGCTAATTCACATTTTTGACCTCTTCTCCAAAACTGTCATCCAGATTGACTTCAAACTTGGTGGCAATATACCTTGGGCAGGTCTCTACAAGATTGTTCACATGATCATGCTCCGTTGATTTTTGGATTTTTGTGACTTTTTTTTGGTTCTTATTTGGCCAAATCTTGAAAAATCTCTGAAACCACACACCCAGTTGCTTTGAAATTACACAGGAACACTCCTAGGGACTCCTAGTTCATAATTTATTCACCAGGTGGTGCTGTGATGTTTTTATAATTTTTTATGAGTTTTTGTCTCTTATTTCTATTTTTGACTCCTCCAGAACCGTCGCTCAGATTAAGCTGAAAGGTGGTAGATATGTTCCTTATGGAAGAGTCAAACAAAGTTTTACACAAGGTGGCAATGCTGCGGTTTCCTGATTTTCTAATGATTTTTTCAATTCAGGTACTTATTGGTAAATGTACCTTTCCTATTGATAACTATGCAAATCAATGAGCATTCTAATGCTAATTCACATTTTTTACTTCTCCGAAACTGGCATCCATCTTCAAACTTGGTGGCAATGTACCTGGGGTGGGTCTCTACCAGATTTGTTCAAATGGTCCAGATTTGTTGAAATGGTCACGCTTCAGGGAATTTTTAATTTTATATGAATATTTTGTTCTTTTTTGGGGGCAAATCTTAAAAAATCTTGTTTGAAACCGCTCCCCCAATTGCTTTAATATCACACAGGAACAGTCCTTAAGACTCCTAGTTCTTAATTTGTTCACCAGGTGGCACTGCAATTTTTTTCCATTTTTAGCACTGCTGACTTGTCAGTCAGCACAGCTTATAGAATCCGTTTGCGTCCGTCCGTCCGTCCATCTGTGTGTCGTTAGACTTTCTATATTTTCAACGTCTTCTCAGAAACCGCTACATAGAATGTTTTGATTTTGCACATGGATGATCCCAAGGTGGACCTCTACCAAGTTTGCGAAGGAGATGATGATGCAATAATTTTTCTATTTTTTATGAATTTTTTAATTTATTTTTTGAAAAAAAATTAAAATTTCTTCATCTTAAGGACTGCGAAGCCAATTGCTTTGATATTGCACATAGGGTCATCTGGGGTCAACTAGTTCTTATTCTGGCCACCAGGGGGCGCTGTGATTCTAATTTTTTTATGAATTATTGCCTATTGAGGCTATTTTTCGACTTATTCTCCAGAACGGCTGAACAGAATTGCTTAAAATTTTATCAGAATATAGTTGGACATTAGACAATGACAGTTTGCGAAAATAATATGGATATGTTAATTTTAGGCAAAGTATTGGGATATCAAACTTCGCAACTGTAAGGAAGTGCTGCAGCTGTATATATATATATGGCAATACAGTGCATATATTACACTATTGTATTTACCCTTTTGACTTCTTCTCAAAAATCGCTGTATGGAATGTTTTAATTTTGCACATGGATGTTGCCCAGGTAAACCTCTACCAAGTTTGCGAAGGAGATGATGATGCAATAATTTTTCTATTTTTAATGAATTTTTTAATTTATTTTTTGAAAGAAAATAAAATTTCTTCATCTCAAGAAGTACGTGGCCAATTGCTTTGATATTGCACATAGGGTTACCTGGGGTCAACTAGTTCTCATTTTAGTCACCAGGTGGCGCTGTGATTTTTTTCCTATTTTTTTATGCATTTTTGCATGTTAAGGCTATTTTCGACTTCTTCTCCAGAACAGCTTGATAGAATTGCTTAAAATTTTATCAAAATATAGTTGGACATTAGACAATGAAAGTTTGGTAAAATAATGTGGATATTTTAATTTTTGACAAAGTTATGCGATATCAGACTTTGTGATTGTATGTGAGTGCTGCCACTGTACACTGGCAGCCATTGAAACAGCAAGGTATGTCAATTGATAATACATGTACTAACATCAGCAGAGCTTATAGAATCCATTTGCGTCCGTAATCCGTCTGTCCGTCCGTCCGTCTGTCCTTCCGTCCTTCCGCAAAATTTATTTTAAGGACAAACTTTGCCACCACTCTACATACATGTATATAGCTGTACAAATCTAGACTACAGTCCATGTGTTCCAATACTGTAAAAGCAGATCCCAGTCAGCAGAGCACAGGATCATCATGATCCTCTTGTTTTAATGATTTTTTTGTGTGTTATTGCTATTTTTGACTTCTTCTTCAGAACCATCACGCAGATTAAGCTGAAACTTGGTGGATATGTTCTTTGCGGAAGGGTCAAACAAAATGGTACACTAGGTGGCAATGCTGTGGATTCCTGATTTTTCACAATTTTTTTCAATTCTGCTGCTTGCCAGTAAATGCAGCTTTCCTATTGATTACAATATAATTATTAAGTCAATGGGCAGTCTAGTAATAATTAACAGTTTTGCCTTTGCAAAACCCTCCGTCAGATTGGCTTTAAACTTGGTGGCAATGTACCTTGGCTGAGTCTCTAGCATATTTGTTCAAATGGATATGCTCAATGGATTTTTTTTATTTTTTACGAATTTCTTTGTTCTTTTTTCGGGCAAATGTCAAAAAATGGCAAGGGCATATGTACATGTCATCTGAGCAGAGGACTGTTACAGTCCCCTTGTTTACTTTATTGGATAAGCTAGAGAATTACCCATAAATGGCACAATAAAACACTTCTAATAATTATCTTTATATCTCTCTCTCTCTCTCTCTCTCTCTCTCTCTCTCTCTCTCTCTCTCTCTCTCTCTCTCTCTCTCTCTCTCTCTCTCTCTCTCTCTCTCTCTCTCTCTCTCTCTCACTCACTCACTCACTAGTCTGATTGCTGGTGTAGCATGATTGCAGTTTACATCATGTAATTCATACATTTTATAGGAGACACAGGAGAAGGTATCAGAAACTGGGTCGGCTCGGTTCTGGGGAGCAGTTTTACCTTTCCTCATATACGGGTTATTTACCCTACAGCTGCTCTAAGGTAAGCGTGTATTATAGTGAATAAGTTTAGCTGTACAATATTAACTATCAGTTGCTTCATTTTTAGCCCAGCTGACTGACTAGTCGGGCAGAGCTTTTAGGAAGCTGAGTCATCTGTCCGTTCACAATTACATTTTCAACTTTTCCAAAACCGTTATCCAGATTCACTTCAAACTTGGTGGCAAGGTATTTTGGGTGGGTTTCTACCAAGGTTGCTCAAATGGTCATGCTCCAGTGATTTTTGGCTTTTTAATGAAGTTTTTTGTTCTTTTATTGGGCAAATCTTAAGAAATCTTCTCCAAAAACACTGACCCAATTGCTTTGATATCACACAGGAACACTCCTGGGGATCTTAGTTCTTGATATGTTCACCAGGTGGTGCTGCATTTGTTTTCCAAAATTTTTGGTGTTTTTGTTATTTTCGATTTCTCTAGAAGGACCATCATGCAGATTAAGCTGAAACGTTGTGCATATGTTTCTTGTGAAAGGGTCAAACAAAGTTGTTCACTTCCTGGCACTGCTGTGGATTCCTGATTTTTAACATTTTTTTTTTTTTCAATTCATGTAACTATCGATAAATACACCTTTCCTATTGATTACCATGCAAATCAATGGGCATTCTAATGCTAATTCACATTTTTGACTTCTTTTCCGAAACAGTCTTCCAGATTGACTTCAAATGTGGTAGAAATATACTTTAGGTGCGTCTCTACTAAGTGTGTACAAATGGTCATGCTTCAGTGAATTTTGAAATTTATATGAATTTTTTGTTCTTTTTTGGGGGCAAATCGTAAAAAATCTTCTGCGAAACAACTCACCCAATTGCTTTGATATCACACAGGAACACTCCTAGGGACTCCTAGTTCTTAATTTGGTCACCAGATGGTGCTGCAATTTTTAGTTCAGCTAACATGCTTGAAGGGCTGTAGTTTTAGGAAGCAGTTGTTTTGTCACTTGTAATTCAATAACAGTGTGTAGTATACATCAATCCCATGTCCGTATACAATCTCAAAGATGAAAAATTGAAATTTTTCCATTTTGTGAACTTTGGTTTTGTTGTTCTCCGTCGCTATTTAAATTTCAGTGTTTTATATTTCTTTCAAATATTTAAAATATTCTATAGAGGGTTTACAATTGTTTTGGTGGGAACTATAGTAATATTTTTTTTCCTTAGTATAGAAATCGAAGACCAGATCACATTATTAACAAATTCTAGACCCATCATAATTTGTATTTTAGAGAGACTGGCATTAATAGTGTAAATATTACATTGTTAAACAAATTCTAGACCTATCATAACTTCTATTCTAGAGAGACTGGCATTGATATTGTAAAAACCTTTCAACCAAACAAAAATATCATGCCAAAATGTTTTTGAAACTATATACAGTGGTGAAAAATGTGAACCAGTGTTTCATTCTCCTCACTACAAAATATACAGAGTGGATCATCTTTAGTTCCCATTTTACATAATCTATAATTTGTGAAAATAATTCTCCGCAAAAAAATTATACTCAAAGATTCAAATACTTGAGGAGATGGTGCATTTATCTGTTGAAAACAATACTGCTAGTATTCGCAACTAACATCTACATTCAGATCATTTGTCATTTACTTGTTACCAAACATTCAATCTTTGTACCTCTATCAAATAATTCTGAATAAATTATTTTTGAGACTTTACGATTCTGCTTCATTTCATCAATCCAGTATTTGTCACAGCACCTTTTTTAACCTGGTCACTTCACCTTGATCAATTTTAGGTTTCCACACCCTAGGAATAGCATGTATTAAACTTTGGTATAGCAAAAAAAATGTTTTTACATCTGGGTACTTCTTACAGTAACTTTCAAAATTGAAAAACTTCCCATTTTTATCCAGCAGGTCCGCTACTGTTTCTATACCTTCTGAATACCACTTCCTGAAAAAAATTGGTTTACTCTGGACAGTTATCAAAGAATTATTCCAGATAACTTGTTTCTTTATGTCTACCAACTTCATTGGACTTACAAAATGAAAATCTCACCAAATTTTAATTTCTGTCCAAAAAGGACATTTATATCTTTTGGATTTATGTTACATTTCCATATGTTCTTCCTAATATATAAGGCTTAACTTTCAGCCAGATCTTATAGGACACAATGATGGGCAACTTCTCTGCCTGTCCTATGTCTATAGCTATGACATCAGTGATCATAGACATCAGTGACTTCCTCAGCTCTCTCTCTCTCTCTCTCTCTCTCTCTCTCTCTCTCTCTCTCTCTCTCTCTCTCTCTCTCTCTCTCTCTCTCTCTCTCTCTCTCTCTCTCTCTCTCTCTCTCTCTCTCTCTCTCTCTCTCTCTCTCTCTCTCTCTCTCTCTCTCTCTCTCAACTGCACATTTACAGCAGATGAAGATTCAATTTTAACCTCCAAGTTTTGTTCTTGACAAGTTTGAGAACTTAAGTAAGACATTTTGCAGAATGTTATGAAACACATTTCTTGACTGCACTTTTAAGCCTGAAATGTACACATTTTTGTGCATTTTTGCAATAGTGTGAAGGGTGTGAATTTTAATCCCTCAGGTTATGCTTAAACTTTGTGCAAATATACCTTTTGGAAGGGTCAAACAAAGTTCTTCGGTTGGTGGTGTTGCACTGGATACCTTATTTAAAGAAAAATGAAATAACATATAATGGAAATAAATATCAATCAATCAAGCAAGCAATCAGTCAATCAATCAATAAATAAATGAATAAATAAATAAATTGAGGTACTTTTCAGTTAATGCGTACATTCCTGTTGGTTACAATTCAAATCAATGGGGATTGCACTGTTTCTTCCCATTTCAACTGCTCCAAAACCATCAGCCAGATTTGCTTCAAACTTCATCTAGGGATATACCTTGGGTTGGTCTGAACTGAGGTTGTTCTGGTGATTTTTTAATTTTTTTTATAATGAAAAATTTTGGTTTTGGGGAAAATCTACACAAAATTTTTATCTCCAAAAGTGCTCAATCAATTGCATTGGGACACTTCCAGGTATGAGGGCAAAATTAAGACAGTTCAATTGGGCTTTGATCTCATTTCCAAGGTTACAAGGCCAGTTAAGTGAATTTCTCTTTTCGCTTGAGATGGATTTGAGCTAGGCATTTGATGTTGCTCATGCTGGTAGTCCTGTATGTGGACCAGATTTAGACAGTATCAAGTTGACCATGACCCCATTCCCAAGGTCATAGGGTCACTTTTGTGAATACATGTATTACTTTTCATTTGATATCTTGAAGTTTTTTACCTAGGGCCTTAATGTTGCATATGTTGTCAATGAAGGATGTACTTGGACAGTACACAGGTGATATTGACCTAATTCCCAAGGTCACGGTGTCCTTTATGGGAAATTACCTGTCCAGTTGATAACTTGTGAACTAATCAAATCAGGACTTTGATGTTGCACAGGATCATGGACCAATATTGGGGTCAGACTCAAACAAGTGACTGACCTTCACCTTTATTCCAGAGGTCACAGAACAGTTTACTTGAAATTTTACTGTTCACTGGATGATAACTGTAGAACCACTTGAACTAAGACTTTGACGTTGCACATGGTGATAATCCAGGTTAGACTCAGACTGTAGGTGGGTGACCTTGACCTCATTCCCAAGGTCAGAGGAACACATTAATTTTAGTGTTCTCTACATAATGTCGGAACTATTTGAGCAAGGAAATCAATGCAGCAAGTGGTGGTGTTTGAGGACCAAACTTGGCGTATTAATGACCCTGCACACATCCCAAAGTCATGGTGCTACCAACACAAATTTGAGTGTTCTATTCACAACTATTATTGACTGCAGTCATTCCAAAATGAGACCTGTAATTAGCAAGGTTATATATAAAGTGAGGGGGGTATGGATCCAGCAATCTCTGACTGCCTTTTTAATTCTATTTAATTAACTCTGAGGTCAATGGGTAGAAAAAGGTACCATTTGTTGTAACAGTTGCTTGTCTACATGGACAGCCTTACAAGTCTGCAACATGACATGTCTGTGGTCAATCAATTGAACGTTGATGTCATGGAAAATGCAAGATTCCTTCTTCTCACAATTATTATTATTTTCTTCAGACCATATACACTAAATTCAGGCTTTCCAAGTACTATTTGGTATGATGTACAACAATTCTCCCTGTCTGTACCCGAAGACTTGGATTCCCTGGAGCAAAGCAGTGATCAGATAAGCCAAGTGATCGATGCAGAAGTTAATGCTGGAATTCCACTCAATCGTATAATACTTGGTATGTTATTTCATACATGTATTCACACTGGCATGCATCAAGTTTCACCTGCTTCTAAAGTTCTTAACATCCCTGCAGCCATGAGTGTGTTGTATTTGAATATGTATGTATGTATGTATGTATGTATGTATGTATGTATGTATGTATGTATGTATGCATGCATGTATGTATGTATATTTTTAGCTCAGCTGACAAGTCAGCTGAGCTTTTAGGAGGGTAGGCCATCCGTCGTCCTTCCGTCCAAAATTCACATTTTCGACTTCTTCTCAAAAACCATCTGCCAGATCCACTTCAAACTTGGTGGGGATGTGCTTTGGGTAGGTTTTTACCAAGTTTTTTCAAGTGGTCACAGTCCAGTGATTTTTAGATTTTTAATGAATTTTTTTGTTCTTTTTGGGGGCAAATCTTAAAAAATCTTCTTCTCCGTAACCGCTCACCAAACTGCTTTGATATCACACAGGAACACTCCCTGGGACTCTTAGTTCTTAATTTGTTCACCAGGTGGCGCTGCAATTTTCTATTTTTTTATGAATTTTTGTGTGTTACAGCTATTTTTGACTTCTTCTCCAGAACCGTCACTCAGATTAAGCTGAAACATGGTGGATGTGTTCCTTGTAGAAGGGTCAAACAAAGTTGTTCACTATGTGGGAATTCTGCGGATTACTGATTTTCACTGTTTTTTTCAATTCTGGTACTTATTGGTCAATGCAGCTTTCCTGATGATTACTATGGAAGTCAATGGACATTCTAATGCTAATTCACATTTTTGACTTCTCCAAAAAAACCGTCATCCAGATTAACTTCAAACTTGGTGGCAGTGTACGTTGGGTGGGTTTCTACTTACGGTCATGCTCCAGTGATTTTTGGATTTTTAATGAATTTTTGGTTCTTTTTTTTGGACAAATGTTAAAAAATCTTCTCCGAAACCGCTCACCCAATTGCTTTGATATCACACAGGAAGACACCTAGGGACTCCTAGTTCCTAATTTGTTCACCAGGTGACACTGCAAGTTTTTTCTAATTTTTTATGATTTTTTTGTTTTATACCTATTTTCGACTTCTTCGCCAGAACCGTCACTCAGATTAAGCTTAAACGTGGTGGATATGTTCCTTGTGGAAGGGTGAAGCCATGTCGTTCACTATGTGGGAATTCTGCAGATTCCTGATGTTTAACGATTTTTTCAATTCGGCTCCTTTTTGGTAAATGCACCTTTTCTATTGATTACCATGTAAGCCAATGGGCATTCTAAAACTAATTTACATTTTCAACTTCTTCTCCAAAACCGTCATCCAGATTTACTTCAAACTTAATGGGGATATACCTTGGGTGGGTGTCTACCAAGTTTGTTCCAATGGTCATGTTCCAATGAATTTTGGATTTTTTATGATTTTTTTTTTTTCAAAAATCTTCACAAAAGTTTTAATAGGAAAGTTTAACATGGGAATTTCTTGTAATGATTATAACTTGAATAATTTTTGCCAGATTTACTTCAAGCTTGGTGGGGATGTGCATTGGGTGGATCTCTACCAAATTTCACAAATGGTCATGCTCCAGTGATTTTTGGATTTTTTTATGAATTTTTTTGTGCTTTGTGCAAATCTTAAAAAATCTTTTTCTCCGAAAACGCCAAGCCAATTGCTTTGATATCCCACAGGGACACTCCTTGGGACTCCTAGTTCTTAATTTGTTCACCAGGTGGCACTGTGATTTTTTTCCTATTTTTTAATGATTTTTTGTGTGTTTTTGCTATTTTTGACTTGTTCCCCAGAAGCGTCACTCAGATTAAGCTGAAACTTGGTGGATATGTTCCTTGTAGAAGGGTCAACCAGAGTAGTTCACTACGTGGCACTGCTGTGGATTCCTGATTTTTAACGATTTTTTCAATTCAGGTGTTTGTCGGTCAATGCAGCTTTCCTACTGATTACTGTGCAAGTCAATGGACATTCTAATGCTAATTCAAATTTTTGACGTCTTCTCCAAAGCCGTCATCCAGATTGACTTCAAACTTGGTAGGGATATGCCTTGAGTGAGTCTCTACCAAGTCTGTTCAAATGGTCACGCTCCATTGATTTTTATTTTATTTTTTTGAATTTTTTTGTTCTTTTTTGGGGCAAATCTCAAAAAATCTTCTAGGAAACTGCTCACCTAATTACTTTGATATCCCACAGGGACACTCCCGGGGACTCCTAGTTCTTAATTTGTTCACGAGGTGGCGCAGTTATTTTTTTTTCTATTTTGTTATGTTTTTTTGTCTGTTTTTGCTATTTTTGACTTCTTTTCCAGAACCATTTCTTGGATTAAGCTAAAACTTGGTGGATATGTTCCTTGTAAAAGGGTCAAACAAAGTTGTTCAAAAGGTTGACTCGGTTCATATTTTCATTAATTTTTTGAAAAAGTACAAAATAAAAAAAAAAAATTACATGAAACTTAATCATGGAGATTGCTTGTAATGGAAACAACTTTGATAATTTTCGCCATATTTATGTCACACTTTGTAGAATTGTACCTTTGATAGGTCTCTACATATGTTATTCAAATGGTCACACTGCATTGATTTTTGCATAAATTTTTGGGTAATTTTTTTTAAATAAGCAGATGCATGTCAGCTGAGCACAGGATCATCATGATCCTCTTGTTTAATATTTTAGCAGCTCATAAACTAGTGTGAAACAAGTGAAGAAAAATTTAAACTCTAATGAGATCAAACTTGAAGTATGGCTGCTAAATCATGGGCAATGATAGGTGTTGTTTTCATCACCTCTATAAGTGCAACATTAACACCCACGTGGACATTGTCATGGGCATTGTCATGGGCATTGTCATGAGCATTGCCACGTTGATCATGTCAGTCACACAATTAGGACAGTCTTGAAGACTTCTGAGGAATAAAAGTAAAGTTGGGAAAATTGATAAACTGTAAGTATGTTATCTTTCTGTGACAGATCTAAATAAACAGAGGAAATTGTCAATTGGAATTAAATGTTAGCTGAAGGCTGGAGTTGTGAGAAACTAAGTTGGGAAATTGGATAAACTGTAATTACTTTATCTTTCTGTGACATATATGTAAATATGTAACGAGGAAATTGTTAGTTGGAATTAAATGTTTGAGGGACAGTTGGCATATCTGTAACACATGTTAACCCTTTCCTGGTCAAAATGAGACTGAAGTCATAGCATTCCTTGGTGCGAGTCGAACACATTGTGCCTAAACCACAGTAAAGAGAGCAACAGATCTGGAGAGTGCAGTCATGATAGGTCTTATCTACAATTCTCAGAAACAAAAAATGTTTTGTTTTTACATAAACTTCAGCAAAGATATTAAAGCAAAGAACAATTAACATAGCGATGCCAAGATTCCTTATAAAATGTCTTTTCATTCAAGACCAACATGGCTGTAGCCCCAGAGAAAATAAGTGGTCTAGGACAACACCTTCTGTGCATGCTATGGGTTAAATTTGCTCAAAGCATACAAAATAAAGCTGGTCATGAATTGTGAGCATGTTTGCTTTGACAGGTGGGCTGTCAATGGGAGGAGGTATGGCTCTGTATCATGGAATCACCAAAACACCAGGACTGGCAGGAATCTTCGCCATGTCCAGTTATCTAAGCCAAGATTCCCCAGTATTTGAGGTAAGTTCAGCTGTTCTTTAGTTATGTGTTTTAAAGCAAGGTTAGTGTACCAAAGAAAGAGAAAGAAAGAAACAAAGAAAGTAAGAGAGAGAGAGAGAGAGCGAGAGAGAGAGAGAGAGAGAGAGAGAGAGAGAGAGAGAGAGGAAGGAAAAACAGAAAGAAAGAAAGAAAGAAAGAAAGAAAGAAAGAAAGAAAGAAAGAAAGAAAGAAAGAAAGAAAGAAAGAAAGAAAGAAAAAGTGATGGTTCCATGCTCTGCAGAGTTCTTCAAAATACTCAAAGAAAGATAGAAATAAGGAAGGGAGGGAGGGATAGAATGAAGGAAGGGGAGAGAGAGAGAGAGAGAGAGAGAGAATGAAGGAAGGGGAGAGAGAGAGAGAGAGAGAGAGAGAGAGAGAGAGAGAGAGAGAGAGAGAGAGAGATTACACTGCAAAAAAATAAAGAAAACCAGAGAATCATGATGGTCCCATGCACTGTTGACTCACTCAAAAACAATCAGAAAAGTAACAAAAGTAACGAGAAGATGTAGAAGCAAATTTTTGGTTCATGATACTATAGCACAAACAGTTGGAATGTTTCAACACTGCCACTCACTGAGGACAGCTACAGTTGTTTCATAGCATTGTACACTGAATCATTGTCACTCATATCCAACATGTGCCTGTCTTCATAAAGGGCAATCACCTACAGCACTATCAAAGCCTTATAAAGGGCCATCACGTAGAGCACTGTTAAAGCCTTAAAAAGGGTCATCACGTAGAGCACTATCAAAGCCTTATAAAGGGCCATCACGTAGAGCACTGTCAAAGCCTTGTAAAGGTTTATCACATAGAGCACTATCAAAGCCTTTTTAAGGGCCATCACCTAGAGCACTATCAAAGCCTTATAAAGGGCCATCACGTAGAGCACTATCAAAGCCTTATAAAGGGTTATCACTTAGAGCACTATCAAAGCCTTTTTAAGGGCCATCACCTAGAGCACTATCAAAGCCTTATAAAGGGCCATCATGTAGAGCACTATCAAAGCCTTATCCCCACATTTGGTGGGGGTTGAGGTCCAGGCACCTACCAGTTTGCCAAGGCCTCACAGTCAGGTGCAAACTGGTCCTCGATTCAAGGGGGGTTACTAGTCAGGCCAGACCTTGCGGCCAGGATCACACTAGTCCTCAAATCGAGGCCCCGTTGGGGAGAAGAGGCCTTTCACAGATCGTATGTGGATGGTGGTTGGATGATCCCCTCGAGGGTCCCCTCCACAACCACGGCAGTTCAAGTGACCAGGTCTGTGGTGAGTGGCCCCTCCCATCCTGCCACTTATGGCTATGGCTGGTCGTACTTCGGTAGTTTGACAGCAGGATAGTACAGTGAAACATCATTATAATGGCATTATCTGTTCTCTGGAAATGTGTCAGATAACTGTATATGTCAGATGAATGAATCACATAACATAGTAAATGAGTTTTCCCTGTACTTTGGTGATCATTAAGGCAGTGAACACCAAGGGGGGAAGAAGTCAGCAGTGGGTGCGGGTAGAGCTCGGGTGACGTCATAATTGCTCCCTATGGTACCTCCTCCTCCAGGATTTCCTCCCCCCGCCCCCTCAGAGATGCCTGGCGCCTCTTGTGACAGCAGGGCTGAGTCATCTTCGAAGTTTACCGCACCAAAACTAAAGGTGGCTAGTGTGGTTAGGGAGATGGCACCCACTGAGCCCTCTTTAGTGGCCACATCCAATCCTCGGCCCCTTGAGTGCCTGGGGTGGGATCGCACAATAGTTCTTGGCAGCGAGGACTCAGCCATCATGGTCAATTTGGGGGGGGGGGGGGAGTGGTGAGCGGTTGGCCATGCTGCCAGTCTCTACACTGCCTCCTTCCCTGGTCGTGAGCATTTGTGCTCCCACCATGGGAGGGAGAAAAAGAGGAAGAGGCGACACTGATACGTCTCCTCTTCTCCTTTTCCGGACAGGAGGGTGCGATGCCAGAACAGTGGTTTGGGTTTGGGTGTTTTTTCAGCTGGGAAGAGGCAGATGCTTCCTTTAGTGGCTCCCTTGCCAGAGGGTGCTATAATGGCGCAGAGAAGTTCTCCGATTGTCTAGTTCCATTATGGGTGTCAATCAGGCAGAGTTGGAGGGTCTGCGATTTTGTCCCACCCCAATGGAAATTGATCAGGCCATCGATCATTCTTCCTTTGGGTAGGACACCTCTGCTATGACCTGTGCTAATGTGGTGGTGAGTTGGGGTCCTGTGGCGCTTAAGCCTACCCCTGTGGAAACTATTGGTCTTGCATGTTTGGCGAGTAAAGGGCCGGTGCAAGAGCTTGCGGCAGTTGTCACTCCCCCGGCCCCTAGGCTTATTTGCCTAGTGCATGGCCTTAGGCCAGTGTCGTTACCCTGTCAGATATTTTGCTCCCTGAGACTCTCCATGTCTGGGAGGAGCTGCAGTCTTAGTATGCTGCTGAGTCTGCAACACCGGCTGCTGAGGCTTCCATGGTGAGAGAGCCTAAGCCGATCGCTAAGGCAAAGACTGAGGAGGAGCGACTCGAGGATTTGCTTCTCGGATCAAGGGATAATCTGAAGCCAAGGACATCCTTGACCTTGACTGCTCAGACTTCCCGAGAGAGGACTAAGAGGCAGAACAGCGGAGCCCTTGTTTCTCCCGCCTGGCAGTGGAGCAGAAGGAGGCCAAGTCATGGCTACTTCTTGCCACTGCAGCAGGCGAAAGTCGACAGCTTTAGCCAAGGAGGTTGCAGATCGGGTTGACCGCTCTCCCTCGAAGGTGGAGAAACCGGGTTCCATGTGAGTGTGGCATTCATACGGGAAACCTTTCCCGAGGGAGGTGATCTGGCAGCCCGCAACAGCACCGCCTAGGGCTGTGCTGATTTTGGTGGATGGGGTTGAGATGGCCCCCAAGTGGGAGGTACCGCTCTCTACCTTCCATGGTGTGTACATCTCAGCTACCAAGAAAATAGATTTTTTACCCCCATTTTTCTTTTCCCTACTCAAGTCCAACACTCTTTGAAGCCAGGCATTGCACACACACTCTCGGCTGGCTTGTGTGTCACTTTTTCTTGATATGTTTATTTCCAGAACAGCTACCGCTAGTCCAGTTTCCTTTGCTTCATGGTACAAAATAGATGTACAAGTTCACTTTCTGTCAGCCAATTTTTATGATCAATGTAGCATTTTCTGAAAATGAACACGATTACCACATTTTTGTTTAAATTAAAAAGAAAAGTTACTGGATGAAGCTAACTAGAGCCCCTAATCTATTGACTCAAGTGCTCATTGGTTACATAATAGTAACTAGAATGGATAGATTTGCAAGCAAATCTGTCTGGGTGCCAATTACAGCTTGTTTTGAAACCTCCTCCGATACTGTTTTGTGACATCATCAATCATGGGTCATCAGGTACAATCTGCTGAACTTTAGTAGTAGGGTAACCAGGCAACAGGTATATTGTCAAGGGATGCAATGTTATTAGCTAATACAACTACCATTGTTTTTCAGCCAATTGCTGAATAGGAATTTCTTTTTTTTCCCTTCTTTTTTACCCATAACTCTAATTATTTATAACATATCAATGGCCTCCTCTGTGGAGGCAGTTTGCCATCAATTAGCTGAAACTGGAGGTGATTCGTTGTGCCCATCTGCAGTTCAGTTCACAGGTGGAAAACAAGCACATCCTGGTGATGTGCGACAACTGTATGGTGGTTGCATACATCAACAAACAGAGAGGTACCAGGTCGAAGAGGCTGTTCTCCCTGGCCAGGTCAATCTTGCTTTGGTCCCATCTGCGCAATGTCAGGATCCAGTGTCGGCACAATTTTGGATGTGTAAATGTCAAGGTGGACCTGCTTTTGCACCATTTGCAGGATATTCAGACCAAGTGGTCTCTGAATCCCAGGGTGGTTGAGGCAATCTGGGCCCTTTGGGGTTGACTGCACATTGATATCTTCCCCACCAGGACCAATCACAAGATCAACACCTTTGTGTCCCTATTTTCCAAAAAGTTGGGGTGGGCCACGGACACCATGTCAGTTGTGTGGCAGGCAATGTGGGCATAAGCCTTTCCTCCAATGCCTCTTTTGCTGAGAATGTTACACGAGATACTGGAGGAACAGTACGAATTCCTTCTTGTGGGCCCCGGGTGGCCCAAGAGGGAATGGTCCTTGGACCTCTTGGAGTTGAGCGTGGAGCCTCCATGGGTTCTGCCTCTTTTTCCTCAACTGCTCCAACAACCAGGCTCATAAAAGTTCCACCACAGCCTGCACTTGCTCAGACTTCACATCTGGCAACTACCACCAAGGGTGTAGCATCAGCTGGCTTCACAAGGGAGTGGCTGAGCGGGTTGCTTGCAGGAAGCTTCGTAAGTCATCTTCAAGGATTTACAATTCAGGATGGAACAAGTTTGCAGCCTGGTGCTCTGCTAATGGACTGTTACCCTGGGAGGCTTTGATCCAGCAGATCGCAAACTTTCTTTTGAGTCTGTTCAAGGAGGTGCACTTGAAGGTTTGCACCATCAAGTGGTACAAGTCAGCCATTTCAGCTACCCTTAAGACCAGGGTGCAGAGTGTAGGGACAGATCCCTTCCTCTGCGGACTTGTCGACAGTTTTTACACTGATTGACCAGTGGAGTACAATGTTGTGCCTCATTGGGATCTCTCCATGGTGCTTGGGGCACTGACCAAGCCCCTGTTTGAGCCTAAGGATATGGGTTCAATCAATCTTAAGATCTTAACCTTCAAGACGATCTTCCTGTTAGCTCTGGCCACAGGTGCTAGGCACGGGGAGATACACGCCTTAGATAAATCCCTCATCAGGTGGTCTGCAGACGGGAAGGATGTTTTTCTAAGGCCCCGGGTGGGATTTGTGTCTAAGACACAAGTGGCCTGTGATCTGTTGACTCCGTTGACGTTTCATGGGGGGGTCAGATCCCTTTGGGTGACAATGTCAAGTTTAAGCCTGATTGAGCCCTTTGCTCATTGAGAGCACTTCGGTTCTATATGAGTAGGACAGGACCTTATTGAGCAGACCAGAAATTTCTGTTTCTCCCTCTTAGGCAGACAGTGTCCAGGAATCTTTCTCCTAACCCTATCACGGGATGGATAAGGAAGACTATTTCCTCAGTCTACCAGGTAGCCAGAAGGGATGAAGAGCTTGTCAGTAGGGGATATTATGGCTGCTTTAAGGTGGCGTTCATGTAATACCTTTACAACATTCTACCTGTGGGACTTGGCAGAAGTGGAGCTGTGGCTGTTGGCGCTCAAGTGCCTCCCGACAGCCACATCCAACTAGTTTTAGGGGGTGCCTCCCCAGTCCCTCTCCAACTCAGTGGAGTTGGTGTGGGGGCACTAGGGGTCCAGAATGGTTGTCTAATCCGTGGCTCTCAAGTGCCCAGTCTTGGGCTAGATATTTTCGGAGGTACCTCCCACCTCCAGTCTGATGTTACATCAGCTTAAGTGACCTATGGTGTTGTAAAGTGTCCTTAATATGAAGTTTTTCAACAGTAAAACTATTATTCAGAAATATTGCCTGCCATAGGTCACAAGAATTCCCACGCAACCATCCCCACTTTTTGTTTTTTCCTACACAGTGTAGAAAGCTGAATAGTGCATGCTTGCTAGATTGTATTACTGCCACCAGGAGTGCTGTGCTATGCGACGGGGCCTCAACATCAGTGAGTGCAGCAGCATGGATCAGCACTGGACCCACTGAAATTGGGGGAGAGGGGGGGGCAGTTCTGGTAAAGCACCTTAAGTGCACGGAGACCAGCTTAAGTGACTTATGGTGTTGTAATGTTTCTTAATGATAGTTTTACTGTTGAAAAACTTCATTTTTATCACCAGTCACAACAGAAATCACAGTCAACTGAATTACATGTACCATAATGATTCCAGATTCAGATTGCCTGTAAAAAGACCTTTCACCTAAGTCGCCTCGTGTGTGTAGGTCCAGAGAGAATAGCAATAGTCACGGTCACCAGCACACATTTGGACCCAAAGTATGCTAAAGAAATCTGTTAAACCAGTCTCCAACTTAGCACTGAAAGGGTTAAGCATTTTTATGGTCATTCAGGTTGAGAGTTCAAAACTGCATTTTGGAAACCTGTGGGGCAATTTGCAATGTTACTGAGGTCAAATTTCTGGATTACATATGCACACAAGGGTTACACTTGGGTACCAAACAGATGTTTGTATTAACTGATATACAAAAGATTTAATATTAGTGTTTTATGTTGTATTGTTCTATGATTAAAATTGTTTTAATCATGTCCTTTGCCTTCAAGTAGTACTATAGCCGATCAATTATGTATTTATGTTTACTGGAATTCACGATTGAGATTTACCTTTGTAATTACAGTGAAAACTCGTTATAGTGACACCATCTGTTCCCGAAGAAATGTGTCGGATAACTGAATATGTCAGATAAACGAGTCAAATAACAAAGAAAATATGTCTTTTCCCATAAAAATTTGTGTCATTATATTGAATATGTTGGATATCTGAGTGTCGTTATAATGAGATTTCATTGTAGTTTGACATCAGGTCTGCTCCCAATAGAGCCTTTTAGGACCCCAGAGGGCAGCACTGGAGGGTGATAACTTGCAAACTTTTACTTATTTGCATAACAACAAATCACTTTGAAGTTTTGGATTGGCAAATAGCCAAATTTATGCAAATGAACACTATCAACTGCTGCCACCTGGGGTCCTAAACTCCTCTATTGTTGCTGTACCTGCTTCTGGCATACAGAAAATGCCAGCTGTGACATATAACCACAGGTAAATAAAACTTTACATACCTTACACTGAGGTATTAGCAGGGAGCATTTTCCCATGAAACATTACTAGAAATGGTGCAGATACCCTTTCTCACAAAATTAGTATGTTTAAGAGACATTTAAGTTTACAAATATCAAAGTCATATTTATTTAATGCTTCCTAATTGGTTACATGAATAAATTTCCATCAACCTGCTCCAAGTATTCTTTATTTCCAAAATCTTAGTAATATTACGCTTGCCCGCACAGGCAGCGGCCCACATCTCACCAGGCAAGACTATGGTAAATGCAGTTGTGGCTGGAAATTAATTTGCGTGCCTCATATTAGCAAATGACATGGAAAGGAATAGAACTACACAGCTTGCCTCATATTAGCAAAGGACATGGAAAGTAGTAAAACTACACAGCCCTAGCCCTACTTTCTAATCATGTCCTTAACAGTCACCCCCTTTTGCTGCTCCCTATTTTCATCATGGAAGTAATAATTATCATAAAATTATTGGTGTCTTTTTTATTTCAGACATTGAAAGATGGCAGTGATCCCTGGCCTCCATTGTTCCAGAGTCATGGAGAAGTGGATCCTCTGATCTGGTACGAGTGGGGAAAGACCACCTATGATAGACTGACTGGTCTGGGAATGAATGGTCCATTCCACACCTACAAGCATCTCGCTCATAAGATGTGTAAAGATGAGATTCTAAAACTAAGGAAATGGATTGAGGAAAAGTTGCCTGAAACTGAAACTTTGTGAAGCAGATAACTTAAGCAACTAAAACATGGAGCAATGCGGGGGGCTTTATTATACTCAAATTGTGAGCATTCATGGAAATTTACTGTGATAAAAGATTCCAAGACTTTTCATGGATCATTTGAACTGGTGCTCAAATGTATATGTATACACAAATATCTGGATTTATCTGCCCTTTTTATTAGGGTCATTTACGAGACCCAAATGGTGGATAATTCATATGTTTAGTTTGGGGCAAAAATCTGTTGGGAAGCTAGCTCCAGTTGTACTTTTTCACTGTTTTGATGAAGCCGTGGTTTACACAGGTTTCTGATGAACCAATGAAATATGCATTTTTTAGCTGACTTTTGTAGTGTTATGTTACAGTTTCAGTTATGTTACAGAGCTTCTTTTCCCAGAATAGTTCACTCTGATTGTTACACCAATTATAATCACATGAAAAAATTTCCTTGTCTTGTCTCATCCAGACCACTTTAGTAATAGCCAGGGCAAGCACAGATACAGGTAGTTTTACTCACGATGACCACAGTGGAAACACAAAACCTCGGCAAACCCATAAGATTCAAGCAGCCCTGAATCAAGTTCTGTGAAGGGAACCAACCCCATAATCCATACATAGTTGATTGCAACAAAATCACAACACAAACCAGCATGTAGTAATTAATGTCACACCATCATGTATAGAGAGTCTTACATGGCTGAGAGTGACTGTTTCTATTTTTCTCTAACAAGAGATCGTTGTTGGTGGGAAAATCACAAGTGACCACAGGTCTAGACTATCCACACCAACAATGAAACCAAGTGAGAGGAAATTAGTAACTCACTCTCCAGCCATGTAAGATTTTGTTTATGCTATATTTAGTTGGGTATGCAACACAAAAAAATTGCCCTAGGCCTACTTCCTACGCTGACCTGGCATGCTCTCTTTGTTTATGTTCATTCCACTTATTCCATGTTACGCATGACATATAATAAAAAATCTGTTGCACACCTTTGATTTCGTCTAAACGTTACTGCACTACATCCTTGATGCAGGTGCATCATGATTTACTTATAACAGTGTGTAGGTCATGTGATCTACAGTGAGTTACTCCTTTTGAATTTCATGCTGGAAAATGATAATTTATCCTCAAACATAGAATACAAATACATTCCAACCATTTTATGGTTTAGGGGCCATCCATAATGGTCAAAATTTTCACTACGTCCAAAATAGCCACAGGGGGGAGAGGGGGAGGGGGTCAGATCGCGATGACCTTAACTTTCAACCATAAAAAACACTGATTTTCTACATTCAACATTTTCCAGTTCCCCTGTAAAATTTCAACTTGCCACCAGGTGTCACTTTGCAGTCTTTAATTCATGGTGGCAAGAGACTGACAAAAGATTTTCGAGAGATCAAGCAGCATGTTTGCAAAATCTGTGACACTGAATTTGATATACAGTAGTACCTGCTGTATGTGACCACTGCCGTGAGAGACCACCTGGCATTGGTGACCATGTATTGTGTGACACTAAGCATTTTGGTCATATATGAGGTTGAGTGTCTGTATTTGCAAGAAGTGTGAAAAAAAATAATGATGACCATAAACAAGGAGGGGGGATATATTTTTGGACATAGATGAAAATGTTGACAATTCTATTTATGATGATAAATGTGGGTATGATTTACTTTCAGAGATCTATAATCAAAGAGTGCTTCATGTTGTCATGTGCTGAATGGGAAATGTGGAGTGATCTTGGATTGGTCACCAGGTGGAGCTTCATTAGCACCAAAATAGAGATGAGCAAAATGTCTCACTTCAATAGGCTTATATTCTTGTCAGCTGATCTATAATGTACAAAATGTATTTCATTTTGTGTTCCATCAAGGAGGGTAGTCTCTACCCTCCTTGGTTCCATGTGATGTTAGTATGGCTTTATCAACAGAAGTATGGCACACGCAGGGTCTATCGTCCAAGCAAGGGCAGGATTTGCTTCCCAGAAACATGTAACCCAAAGTTTCTGCTTCAGGTAACCATATTTATAATGAGGGGTAACAATTGCGTTGCTACGTTTCTGCACATGCACATTGTAGACTCAAAGCCTAGTTTCAATTTCGTTACCACGTGACTTGGAATTTCAAACAAATGTTTGAACTGTTCATATTTCTAATAAGGAAAATGAAAATACTGGTTTTGGGTCATCCAATGTGAAAACACGGAGCTGTTTACCAGGGGAACTGCATACTTTTGCACCTGACGGCCTGTCACAGGGGCTAGCAGAAAAATTCTTTGTCCTGCTGTGGTAAAAAACTTTAGATCCCTGTAGTTATTATTTACACTGATGTGAGAATAAAGGCACTAAGATACATGCTGGGATGAGCTACATACATTTTTTTTTTATAATGATGAAAAGTTATTTTAAAAACAACAGAAGGAGAAAAAACATTAAGAATGACAGATTGATAAGTAAAATGTCATCTTCCCCAGCCAGGCAACTTTTCAAAGTAATGGGAATTCCTCAGTCATCCCAACTATATCTGTGATCCCTCTGTCTGGTCTGACCCATTCCAAACTAACATACACACCCCATGACCCAGGGTTCATAATTACTTTGAATGTGTTTAAAGAAGTCAACAAGTTGACCACCTTAACAGTATACACCACCAGGACAGTCGTATATTACAGGTAAGGATGAGGTTTTTTTCAAAATTAGTGTCTACATGTGAGGTCTAAATGCCACTGACACATTGACATTAAACTGTGGTAAGTATAAACCAATAGGAAAAAGTCCCAGTATGTGTGGGAGAAACATTGTTTTGAAAAGCTTAGCTGTATCTAAATTACTATATTGTGCATCTTCTATTTACACAGAAGAAAAGTATATGGATGTTGTCTGGGGATGTGTACTTGAATTTATATGGAACAGCCCAATACCTAAAGTTAACCCTTTCCCCCTCAAACCGGCCAAAACCGGCTGGGGGTCAAATGTCGTCTGCTTCAATGTTTTCAACTAATTTCAACACTTATGAAAAACAATTTGACTGAGAAATGTACATGAGACTTATCACGATCATATGCCCCAGGTCAACAGCTTTCCTTGGCATGGGTTGGGCACTTGGTGCCCAACCCATGCCAAGGAAAGCCGTTGACTCAGTCTTAATTCAAGGGGGAAAGGGTTAAAAATGTAATTATGTGTAAGAAAATACAGGATGGTGGACTTAAAATACTTCACTTTAAGTCATAGGTGATATCATTGCTCTTAAATTGGGTAAAACGCATATTTTCTGGGAATGATCCTAAGTGGAAACTTGTATTTCAGGCATTTATACCATTCATTGATATGGAAGATTTATTTTTGACCAGATGTTGTATTCATGAAACTTGGCAAGTACCTTTGTTTTCATAAAACCCCTCTTAAAGTTTGGAATCAGTTTAGAAAAACATTTGAACCAAATGATGGAACAGAATTTCGAAATGAATTTTCATGGTTTTATCATTTCATTTTGAGAGATAAAAAAACATTGGTACAGATCAGGTATTAAATGCATTAATTATTTCCGAGCAGAAAAAGTGATTTTATATCACAGCAGCAAATACTTGAGATATGGTTTGGAAACAGATTTTTTGGAATACTTATCAATTCAATTGGCTATCCCATGAAGATGGAAACATTTGCTACAGGTGAGACATCATAGAAATATTGCTACAGTTACAATGTTAACCTTATGGTAGGAGGATGAAAGCAGTATGCTCCGTTCAGTGTAGAGAATTCTATTGGGTATTTGCATGAAATAATACTAAGCCAACAGCTTGGCTGCTCTGGAGTGCGAATTTTTATGTGAATGACAATAATTGGAAAATGATTCATAACTTTCCCTACATTAATGTACTTGGAACAAGACTGCAAAGTTTCCAGCTTTCACTTTTACATTGTTTTGTAGCTCATAATGCACAACTTAATAAGTTTAAGCAAATCAATTCAGATCAATGTCACTTCTGTGATGAAAAAGATACCATTGTACATAGGCTCTGGACTTGTACTCATGCAGCAGCCCTTTGGGAAAGTTTTCAGTATTGGTGGAATTCTTGTGATTTCAACAACCAGATAAATTTATCTGAGTTTTGAATGATTTTTGGTATATCAATGATAAAAATTATGCCTTAAATAATTGTGTTTTACAAAATATTCCATTCATTGTTCTCTATGTAGAAAGGAAAGGTCATTTAGATCCTTCATCAATTATTTTGAAACTAAACTGGAAGCAGAGCAACATTGTACGTACAGACAGAAAAAGCATCATATTTTTGTTTCACGCTGGGACGCTGTAGCACGTCAGCTATGTATTTTGTATTGAAAAGGAAATAAAAACATGTTAAAAAAAATAATACTCTCTGTCACAACATCATCTAACTGCTACAGTTAACCTTTCTATAAATCTAAGTAAATCGTCCTTGCCAATGTCAGTAGCCTTAGGGTCAGCTGCCATATTGTTGGCGGGAAGATTGATCAATAATCCAGCACTCGTGAGGTTTGAGAAGATTGAACATTATTATTAGTAGTTGTAGTATTAAAAGTGTCACGTTGCTCTGTAGATTTTTCTCTTTGTGAATGGGTATTTCCATTTAAGAATTTCTATACATTCATTGAGTAATGAATGCTCTGGAAATATTCAATTAACATGCAGTCAGTAATTCAAACAATGAAATTTCGACTTCTTGATGTCAAAAAGTCAAATTCTTAATAATCAATAAATATATGGAGTTCTTGTGACATCAAGAAGTCGACTTTTTGCTATCAAGAAGTCACTTTTTGAAATCAAGAAATACTGAATAAATAGCAAAATGGTGCCCCATGGTTATCTTAATTAGAAATACAGATATCTATTTAAATACAGATATTGGTGAAGCTTAGTTAATCAACAATGCCACCTAATTACAAATTTACGATATCTGTATTTAAATCCGATGTCTGTATTTAAATGAAGGTATCTATTTTAATACAGATACCTGCATTTAAAAATATAAATATCTCTATTTGTAAATATTTACAGCTTTAGCATGCCATAAGTATATGTGCAGTGCACATACATATGAAATGCATTGACCAGTAATGCCGCTTTATGGAGGGAAGCATTGTACAGTGGTTTATAATACAAGACACATCCTGGTGTAGGAGGTTTATGGGAGGCACATGTAGTGTGTTTTGCAGTTAAACCACTGCTAGTGCATGTTTACTGGGATCAGACTTACTATTTGCCAGTTTTATACACTATGATACAGCTGTCAACACTCCCATTCCAACTGGGAGCTTCCCATTTTGGAGATCTCAAAAGTGATGAGAGTGACAGCATTTTGTGGAAAAATTGGCTGTTTTTCTTTGTTTTCATGCACTTTTTGTGAAAGTCTCCCAGTCACAGAGCTCTGGGGGTTGATACCTATGTGGTATACATACATAAATAGATGAGGCATCTTTACAGCCAACCAAACTGAATCTGGAGTTCCTGGGTGATTAGGAAATTGAACTGAAGTTAACCATCAGCTGCGTATAGCAGACAGAACATGTCAATGACAGTAAAGTAAAAGGGGTTTGTATGTTACATAATGGACGGCTGTTGCTTCCTCCAGGGCTCAAGTATATTCAGCATCTTCATTTTCTTGCAGCTGTGAATTTCCAGAGTAATCAGGACTAGCATAATTTTGCTTGGAGGGTGCTCCAGGCTATGCATAAATGCTATCTGTATATTGTCCACCCTGAAAAAAACTCGAGGGCTGTGGGAACAGCTTGTGTTCAGCTTAACTAAGCTTGACAATTTGAACAAAGTCAATAGAGACCCATGCAATGTGTATTCTGCCCCAAGCTTGAAAAGAATGGGGAGGGGGGGGGGGGGGGGGACTGTTTTGGAGAGGAAGTGGAAAATGTGAATTACCATTTGCAATCCACAAATGCCTTACAATGTGATCAATAGGAATATATGCATTCACCAATAAGTACTCAGTTTTATAAATTATTTTATTTTATTTGCATGCTCAGATACAGTGAAACTTGCCTTGAAATACCACCCTAGGTATGACCAAATTGTGGTCTCTCATAGGAGCTGTAAATAAAACAAGAAGTACGTACTGAGCACAGTACTGTGAAAAAGTGGTCTTTCAATGCAGGTGGTCCCTCAAGATGGATGCCATTGTATATCACAGTTTGGTGCACCATGTTTAGGTTGTAGTATTATTTGTGTTACTGGCTCTCAAGTCCTCCATATATGACCCAAGCCTATATACCCGTCTGCAGATGCAAGCTGCGATAAGACAACAAAAGTAGCACAGGTCTTCTGGAGATTCTAGGTTTCTTTTAATAAACCATTCCTGCCACTGCTCTCATTGTTGAAACAGCCCCCAGGGGGCGTTGCAGTGTTTCATCTTTGAGAAAGATTGAGCAACATGGAAAGCCTCAGAGAGGGGCTCAATATCATGTCTCAGTTGGACTTTAAACCCCGATCCAGAGCAATTCATAGCCCCAAGGAACTGGAAGCAAAGTCAGCAGCTTTCCCAGGCACATGTTGTACCCAGATCTAGGTAGAGTAAGCCAAAGAAGACTGCATGTTCACTTGTGGTGGGGAAAGAAAGAAAACCAGACATCGATAAGACATCAGACACATGCTGCGAATTTTACATTAAAAAAAACAACAAAAACAAAAAAACAAAAAACAAAAAACAAAAACAAAACAAAAACAAAACAAAAAAAAACAAAAACAAAAAAACAAACAAAAACAAAAACAAACAAAAAAAAAACAAAAACAAAAACAAAAACAAAAAAACCCTACAAAAATCAATTGGATGCCAATGTATGGCTATAAATTACATGCATACATTACAGGCAGTATTTTTGACCTTGGTCATGTTGAGCAAACATATAACCACGGTCATCTAGTTCATAATAAACAGTCCTGGATACACAACTTTTTGTGCAGTTGTTGATGTTTTAGTGTAAGTGACAAGGACATATTGTATGAGCCAGAAATAAGAGGCTGCAGTAGGGATCTGACTTGATCGTAACCTTAGTAACATAAACGTCTATTTATCATGGACAGTGATCTAGGTAGATGTACTCCCAAAATACTTTTCCTCATAGGTCAGACTATAGGGTGAAACTGCTGAACACATGTGCATGTACAGGTGCACATGTCATGTATATATCCTGGACTCTGGATGTCAGCTGGACAGGTTATTTTTTAAATAATTACTAGGTCAATACTGCTGGAGAATATACACGTGAATGAATATGAAAAAAAGTGGAGTTTGCAGTGCATGTATACATATATACATGAGCTGGATTTTATGCACATCACTGGGACATACCAACAGAAAAGGGGTGGGTGAAAATCCCCCTAAGTTAAACAAAATGGAACCCTAGATAACCCTCCTTAAAAAGACAAAACGTAGCCTATCTGGGACAGTAGACATAGTAACTATTCAATTCCAAAAACACTGAAAAGTGTGCGACATTAATGGCACGGTCTTTAATGCTGCTAGCTGCTGACAATACATGTGTTTGAAAGCCAGCCTGCAACTCTACCAAGTCTTGTAATAAATAAATAAAAAGAAGTGAAGGTGATATCTCCACCTGCAAGACGTCATGATGTCAGAAAGGAATACTTTCTCAATGCATCCCAAGGGGGGATAGAGTAAAACCCTCCTATGCCCTGATGGCCTGAAGCTCTTGGGTCTTTTACAGCATCAGCAAGCCAGATAAACCATCTGGGCAGGTGTGGAAGATGTTGATGTTGATTGGGGCAGTACAGTAGGCATATATGCATATTTGTTGCTTCTTGCAGGGCTCAAGACTGATCAGCCAATTCAATAGACCAAAACTTCTTGGACCAGCACAGAGCCACCAGAATGAAGGAAACAGTAGACCACAGAGTCCTAGTCTCTCTCTTTGACTTATTCCATTCAGGGACTTGTTATAGACTCTGAATAGAAGGTGCTTGCTCCATCATTCTCATAATGAGTTATGTTGGTACATGGGAATACACTAGTATACTGTCCACTAGTCCACCATAGGGCTTCCCCAAAATCTTCTGGACAATTCTTGGGTGTAGAAATCACTATTTGCTGATAACTTGGAACGCCCCACTGAGGTCACCCCTGACATTAAGAGAACCTGCAACTTGATGGATGAGCATGGTAATCGGATTGTCCAGAGAACAGAGTAGAATGGCCTTAATACAGGAGAAAAATCGGTTGGCCAGGTAAATATGCAAATAGACGGTATATATGTATGCAGATTGTGCCACCAGCCTCTTAGGGAAGATTACTGCTTCTGTGGTCAGCTTGAATGAGAGTGCCATTACTAGTAGGCCCTCCCCTGCAGCATAAACTGAATGGAATTTCCTAATGGACACCACTACAGCAATGTGGAAATATACATGTCTTGCAGGTCTAGGAAAGATGTCCACATCCCAACTATCTTCATTTTAAAGTCTAGCATCAGGTATTTGTTGTACATTGAGTGGTTTACCAAAAGCCTCAAACTGCCATCCACCTTTGATACTCGAAAAAGGTGATCCTGTAAAAACCCAGTAATTTTACATTGATCATCTGTTGCATGACGCTCTTCTGTTGGGACTTTGACACAGTCTCTAATGGGAGCACTTTTGCAAGTCCTTATCTTTGAGTGTTGAAGACTAGGGTAGTGTGATACGATTGGGCGGGCCTGCAGGACTCCAAAAATGTAACATTGTAACCCCACTCTACCATGCTCAGCATTTGCTGATTATTTGTATATTTTGTCATCTTTGGACAAATGATTGAAGATGTGCTCATACAAGATGTGAAATGCCAGAGAGCTGGATTTTCAAGTTTGCAGTGAAGAGTACTCCGTGACTGGAGCACACCCCAAATAGGGATCGTATTTGGGCTTTCTGGGAACATTGTTATTCTTGGCCTGGCTCTTTTCCTGATGGTTACCATACTTGGCAGGGGTACCACCCTAAAACTAAGCTTTGTGCTTTATATCAGTGGCGTAGGAAGCTTTGAACTATTGGGGGGGGGGGGGGCCCCCAAGTGATGAACTGTGCACGGAAGGTGCACCCTGCTTGGGGGGGGGGGGGGCATCATTATTCAAATGCCACATTATCATATCGGGCCAGGAATCCCTCCATACCTTGGCTCTGTATCACAGTCTCACAGCAGGCATGATGATTTTGAGGTGTAATTCCTTGCTGCTGATACATGTACATAATAGAAAAGCTGTATTCCTTTAAACTGAACCACATCGTACACATAACAAAAATGGCATTTTTCAGTTACAAAAAAACTTAGCTGACTAGTATACATTATATTGTTTAATCTTTTATTTCAACCACAACCAACATCACAAGAAGGCATTAACCACTTACACTACCAGTAGAGTGCATACACAACTTTTTAACTCTCAAAATTCAATACTTGTATCACCTCACGCATTAAAAATCTTTTTCACACAACTAGCATGTAGCCACATAATTCACTGTTTTTATTGAGATTGGCCTTCACTCACTGAAATGTAGCCACATAGTTCACTGTATTGAGATTGGCCTTCACACAACTGAAATGTAGCCACATAGGTCTCTGGTTGTATTGAGACTGGCCTTCACACAACTGAAATGTAGCCACATAGTTCACTGTTTAGTGGAGATTGGCCTTCACGCAACTGAAATGTAGCCACAGTTCCCTGTTTGTATTGCGATTGGCCTCCCATAAATTTACATTCCTGTGCATACAAACTTGTACAAGCAAAAGGACACAGGCTGACAATGCGCACCTATGGTCAAACCATTTTTTCAAAAACACTCCTCAAGAAAACCTTGCTGGTCCTTTAACCCTTTACCCCTTGAATTAGGACTGAGTCAACAGCTTTCCTTGGCATGGGTTAGAGCCCAACCCATGCCAAGGAAAGCTGTTGACCTGGGGCATGTTGTCTTGATAGGTCTCATCTTCAATTATCAGTCAAATTGCTTTTCATTACTGTTGAAATTAGCAGAAAACATGGAAGAAGACGACATTTGATCAGAAGCCGGTTTTGGCTGGTTTGAGGGGGAAAGGGTTTAGCTTTGCTGACCAATGAATAAGAAATCATATACATTGCAATTATGCGTTATGAGTATATACTACCTGTATATAAAATATTCTTACCCCCTCATAGAACATGACCAAGTCAACAGCCTCCCGTGAAACTAAAAAGTGCATTACATGTGCACCATCAAAATGTGTACTTTGACCACAGTACACATCTTTCAGTTAACCTAGAACCCCTTGTCTACCCTTACACAAAGACTACCATATGAGGACTGTGCTAACATGAAGGCATTTCATTTTACCGACAAGCTGACCAATTAGGTAAAACCAGGGGAATGTGTGCATGCATAAAATACATTACGCTCAAGGCATGTAATTTTTTTTATCACCTGGCTTAACCCTTGTGCACACAGGATGGTTGCCATATACCATTTTGCAGCTTTTCCTGTGGAGACTTTCCCTCTGTCCCACCACACTGTGGAGACTTTCCCCCTGTCCCACCACGCTGTGGAGACTTTCCCTGTCCCACCACGCTGTGGAGACTTTCCCTCTGTCCCACCACGCTGTGGAGACTTTCCCTCTGTCCCACCATGCTGTGGAGACTTTCCCTCTGTCCCACCACGCTGTGGAGACTTTCCCTCTGTCTCACCACCCTGTGGAGACTTTCCCTCTGTCCCACCACACTGTAGAGACTTTCCCTCTGTCCCACCATGCTGCGGAGACTTTCCCTCTGTCCCACCACGCTGTGGAGACTTTCCCTCTGTCTCACCACCCTGTGGAGACTTTCCCTCTGTCCCACCACACTGTGGAGACTTTCCCTCTGTCCCACCATGCTGCGGAGACTTTCCCTCTGTCCCACCACGCTGTGGAGACTTGCCCTCTGTCCCACCACACTGTGGAGACTTTCCCCCTGTCCCACCACACTATGGAGACTTTCCCCCTCTCCGACCACCCTGTAGAGACTTTCCCTCTGTCCCACCACACTGTGGAGACTTTCCCTCTGTCCCCACCACACTGTGGAGACTTTCCCCCTGTCCCACCACGCTACCCCTGTGTACTTGCTGTTCATACTTCTACCCTTCTTGCTGCTACCAGTATTTGTACACTTTTGCAGCCCTGGATATTCATTCCTTCACACCCCTGGCATTATTATATTTGTTTGTTTTTTCATCCAGATCCACTTCCTGGTACTTTTGTTTTGCACTGTGCATCCATGCATACATGATTTCCCCTTACTGCTAGCAAAGCATGGTCTCATATTGCAGGTGGTCTTTAATACAGGTAAACCTGTAAGACAGTCTCTCATGAGAGATGATGTAAGCGCAGGAACAACTATTTTAGTCATGCAGGTGTGCACGCTCGAAAAGTGCATTCGAGAAGCTGCGACATCCAAGTCACCAGGTAAAACAACGTTTCATGATACATACCATGCTAAGCTACATACAGTATCTGCACATGATTGTTCACAATGGTGTCATCACTGGACTGCACAATTTGCTTATGACTGGAATTTGTGGTCATATATCTAGACCTTGGATCACATGATTGATAACAAATCCAAACTTAACAGAAAGTCCTGGCTCTGTGGGCGTGGTAACTGTGACAATATCACAACGAAATTACAACTCATTAATTGCAACAAGAGGACTGCATGAACAATCTGTGCTCAGTTGGCACAGATATGTATACCCAAAAATAAGTCCTAATCTCACGTGGGCTTCAGCTACTGTAATTTGCTTTATTTTCGTGTGTATAAATTGTCAGAGCTTTTTAATTTTTGACATTTCACTGTAGTTTTATTGTCACTGTTTTGGACATAATTTCTATTCAATAAGGTTAAAATACTATTTCACTGTTTTTAATTTCAAACTTTTGTGCCACCAGTGAAATAAATGAAAATAAAAATACAGCGAAATTAAAGCAATTTACCACACATCTTTAACTTAACTTTGAGCAGATATTATACGGGTATCACTGACCCACATACTGATATGTGTACTTGATACGGTGAATTAGTTTCACAGAGATATACATTTTAGACCTGACATCATACATTTATGTGTGTGGGTGAAGTTTTATGAATACACTCAACAAGGAAACCACAGCCCAGAGATGAATAGTACATGAATTTCTTATTGTAACCCAAATATTTGACCTTGTGACCTAGTTTCATTCAATGAAACACCAATGGGTTGGGACACATGTGGCTTGGTTTCACAAATTCAAGTCAAGTTGTGGCCTGCACATTTGCATTAACACATCCTTGCCCATGATACATAAATGTAATCAACGGTAAATCAAATATATGTACATTTCTTGAGTGACACAAATTAAAAAACTTGGAAATGGCAGTAGCAAATTCCAGTGAGCTTAGTAGAGGTTTAACCGAGGTGCATTCCAACAATTCTTTAAAACGTAAATTGGGAGCAAGGGCAAATTACAAAAATACACACAAACTTGTACAAAATAGAAACTAAAATGACAGTCACACCCGTTGAACTATGAGTCCCAGGAAGAAGTGTGGCTGCAGGTATTTAAAGCATCTATCCACGCTATTTTCAGACAAAACTTTTTTAAAGCAGGTTTTCCTAAAATGCCCCCCCCCCCCAAAAAAAAAAGAAAAAGAAAAGACAAAAAAAGAAAGAAAATTGCACAAATCACTGATATGTGACCAATTGAACAAACTTTGTGGAGAACCACCCAATACTCATCCCTGGCAAGTACAATGAAAATCTAATTAAAATAAAACACACACACACACACACATATATATATATATGCATGTATATTAGTACCCTATACCAACCACGCTAGCATGTACTTTTATTAATCATGTGATGTAAATTGCAAAATTTACTAAACATTAGCAGAGACTCCAACCTGCAGGACCCAGTAAACGGGAGATAAATGTGAAAACAGCCGCTCTCAGTGGGAGCCCCATTCACATGTTATTAAGAAAGAACTGTTAGTCAGGTTGTAAAATTGTTTAATTTTCATGATAAGAATGCAGGACATCTCCCGCCTAAGTCAGGAGGGTTGGAGTCTCTGCATCAGGAAATAACAGTATCTCCACCCAGCAGACAGTTATGGTGGTGACAAAGTCATGGTCCACTCCCATTTAATTTGAAGTGAACAGAGGCCTGGTTTGTGGGAAGTCATGGAAAATATAAAAAACACAAGTTGGAAAAGTGAACTGTATTTGGACAACAGATGGATCACCATGATGAGTTCTGCCCTACCAAACATTAGTCAGGAATCACATTTAGAAATATTTTACAGACTGTTATTTCACAGGAAACAAATTGATACCAAGGGTAACTCAAGTAGCCTTTGGCATTACTAACAGCTGGAAGCAGAGTCCAATTTAAAATTATTACAGGATGTCTACAGCCAGCTGTGACATGCATGTGGTTCATGTAACTAAAGATTAAACATGCAGCTTTTAAAATGGAAATTGGTATGACAATAAAATATTCAAAGTAAGTATGCTCGAGGCAAGAAATAAACAGTTGCTCCCTGTCCTGATTATGCCAAGGCATGAGTGCTGTGGATGCACATTAGCATGCTACACTGGCAGGCCCATCTGTGCTTCACTTTTTGTGTCCTTTTGATTCAATTTGATGTCTTTAGTGGTTTTCGGAAATGTTCATACAAAAGCACTCCATAAGGACAACATGGCAGACATGACACGGCTGACCAACACAGGGCACCTAACCTTCCTGACTGGATTGCAGTCTCAATACAACAGTCTCTCACTTCAAGTCTGAGCGAAAACATTCAATGGGGACATTGTCCTGCTGCAACATTTTGCAAATGAAAGACAAGACACTAATATGATTTTCTGTCGGTACATGTAGTATAGACGGAAAATATTGTTTAGCTGGTACGCAATACAATTGCGATTTGGCGGGAAATGGGGTATATAGAATGCAGGGTTCTGATTGGATGAGCGGTTTGGCGGGAATAAAGTCCAATACTGATTGGTCCTTGTGAGAATCTTGGGGTAGTATATATAGGGTGAGTGTAATTAACGCAGCATTCCACGCTCACAAATTAGTTGGTCGTCTCCTAAATGGGATTTTTTTTTTCATATGTATAAGCTATTATATTATATTGGAAGAATAATTTACCCTACGCTTTCCAGAGTTTTTGTCATCGTACAGGATGATGTTTTATCTCTGGTTTTGGTGCGGGGGTTATGTTGGTGATGTAAAGCTGAGAAGGTTCATAAGTGTCTGGAGTAAGTTTTTGTTTAAGTATGGTTATACTTTGATGTATGCTGCTGACTTCTATGATTCGGCGTTATTTCTCAGCCATTTGTATTTTCTGCTGAATAAACCATCTCTGTGCGTGAGCATTCTATTTATATAAATTAATTGAGTAGTGTTATGTTTGAGTATTTAAGTATTTTGTATGGAGTAAAGGCTAAACCTGGACCATATTCCTCTCCATAGGCCACTGGGATTAACTGCCTGGGAATGGGCAAAAGGGGCAAACAAATCTCAATCCACACAGACATTTTGGATTTGAGTTCTGGAGCAGAACTTGGATTTGTTGACATATTTTGAACTTGAGAATAAAAATCCATCTTAACCATTATTGTTAAAAGTAAGTCAAAATTTTTTCAACACAAGTCCAAAATATTTTTTTGGGGGGGAATGCAACCCATGTATATCTAGCTACTTGTGACATCACAAATGTTCCTTCAATCATAGCCGTGAGAACATTCCGTGTCCCTTAGCAACCAATCACTACAATGTACACTGAGTCAGTGACTTTTGATGCCAGGAAGGCCATGGGCAGACATATCACCTCCACAATGTGAAAGCTCCAAACCTTACTGTCTGCATTCTATACACACACTTCCAACTTTGGGTGAGCCTCCAGCCATATTTGTAAGAGAAACAGTGTGGAACCACCAATTGTGTACCACTGAACTGTCTGGATGTGAGCATGCACCTGTAGCCATTAGACCAATTTCTGAAGAGCTGTGTAAAAAAAGTGAAACTAATCAGACTTGTTGTCCTCTGTCACTGAAGGTGGCATGGGGGTACATGGACTTCATAAAGGTTAGGGCAATCGGTCTGTCTGTCCAGCTGCAGATCTCAAAAACCCTACAAGACGGCATAATGAAATTTATACCAGAGATGCATTATACCAAGGGCATGTGTACTGCAAACTGTTTTTGACCTTGACCTATTTTCAAGGTCACTGGGTCCAAGAACATATCCACTTTTTAACGTTTTGACTTGTACATCTAGTGCCATGAAACATGCAATGTTTCTTTGGCACAGGTTGGTGTGATCTTGAAAACAGGTCAAGGTCATCCAAAATACCACACACTCAGCATCTTCCTACATTTAGGCCCTTTGTTGCACATATCAAATGCAAAGTTTCAATGGTACTTGATATATAAGTTAAAATGGCCCCAAATGGACACTGTTGGCCCTGCTACTGTGAAAATAGGTCAAGGTTATCCATATAAGTTACACTCAGCATCCTTTGTTGAAAATATCAACGGCAAAGCTTCATGGCACTACTGCACCTATGCTGATGTTTTCCCTTTATATACATACAGAGCATTTCATCACTTTTGTCACTTTAGATCAAACAGCAAGTACATAGATGTATTCTATCAAGTGTGCTTAGACACATAATTCCTACTGTAGACAGCTTGCATCGAACACACATCCCATATCAACAAAAATCAAGTGCTACATTTTTCCATAAAATTAAATTACTTCATCATCAACATTTACTTTGATACTTTACACTCAAGCTTCATTTATGAGAAGACAATCTTCAATACCAAGTACTATTGTACTCCTGCCAGTCTCAGTGCAACACTCAGAGTTGCACCCAGATTTGCTGGAAGAAACACACTGGATCTCACAATTAAATTGGAGCAAAAAAATAATACAGTGGTCCCTGTCTTCAGAGACCACCTGCCTTGGAAGGCCACCTTTTTAACATACTTTGTTTAGTACTTTTCTTGTTATGTGTACCTCCTGTGAGAGACCACCTGTCTTGAGAGACCACAATTTGGTCATCCCTGAAGGTGGTCCTTCCAGACAGGTTTCACTGTCAGCCTTAAAGCAAAAATTTCATATATCTAACTTTTATAGAAAGCTGCATTTGTTCTACCATGAAAACCAGTGTTACAAGCAGACATGAGCCTGACCAAGGAAAAAATTCCCTGAGAGTATTGTATGAAGTACTCACCCTCAGGGAAAAACAACATTTGGGTGGGGGGAAATGTAACTTTCTTTAGAAGTTCAACCAGAAATCCAGGAATTTCTGTAAGTCTACGACACAAAATTCCCTGAAATCCTGGAATTCCCTGAAGAGGCTCATCCCTGTACAAGACAGTACATGTATGTCTTTTCTGGCTAACAAGCTTTTGAGGTGTATGTATCTGATACAAAACGTTCAAATATATGGTATGCAATCAGTCCCCTGTAACACAATGGTCACATTGTGCGGGACTTCCCCTAGAACATTGTCCTCCTTACAAGATGCCACTTCTCACAAAAATCCTTTTTGATATTAAATTTCATTGACTGATTTGCCCACCTTTGCACATATATGGCTCCTGTTACCTTGAAAAAGAGATCAAGGTCACCAAAATGTTGTCAAGTAAAGTAATGGTGTCAATGTATGACACGTACAGACAGCACAAGGCCCACATCCAAGGGACACATCAGCTACATTTGAGTTTCAAGTGGCCAGTAATCTTGATGTTCACAAACATATGATGGACAGACAAAGCCCAAGACGGCAGCATCAACAGACTGACAATGCAAAAATACAAAGGGTCCCCCTATGGGGTGAACCCATAAAAATATATGTCTTATGAGGCCATAATTTTCTTTAAAAGTACAAGCATATTTCATTTCTGTTATTTGTCCCTGCCTTCCCTTAAAATACAGATCACCCTTTTTGATGGACATTTGTTGCTGCCACATATCAGGCAGCCACATGGCCACAACCAGCGACCACAAACATCGATCCCTTTCACACCCCTGATGGAAGCACCTGATGTTTTTTTTGGATGTTTAAGAATCACTTTGAAGCTTTTATTATGAAAACGGAAAACTCTATTCAAATGATCATCCCTATGCGCTGCAATATGTGCTCCTAAATTCCACTAGTGATATATGTACACAAATCTCTGTAATTTCTATCTGCAGTCAACTAAAAAGTGGGGTCCACTTTGTAGGTTTTCATAAACAAAACATAATTGAGATCAAAGCAAATATATACAACATGCTTAGCATCAACTTATGGCAGTGTTTCATTTATCTAAACAACAGCACCCTTTACCTGGACGCTTTAATACAAACTACACTTTTATCTCGCATACCTGTGCACACATTATATAAATCCCCACATATTAAAACCTAAACTATGAGTATCCGTACCACATCCTCTTCCCACGGAGCAAATCAGAGCAGTAAAAACACAAATTATGATCAAACAAAATACAATCTTGCATTTTGCCGCAACACTGCAGTCAGCCATCTTCACCAAATATCAATCCCACAATGCAACAGTGATGATATAGTGTCCTCAGAGACAAATTATCAGTATATCAATTGACTGATAAAATTACATTGTTTATAATTATCTTATTGACTGTATATGGTCTTAGTCATTTAGTATTATAATTGTGATATGTTTTTATTTAATATACAGTTCGAAAAGGTTAATTTGCCAATTTTGGCAAAATTTCAAAACAAACCTTCACAGGATGTTGTCATAACTGCAGCATTCTACAATATATTACTGCAAAGATGACAACCCCCCTGGCCACAATATATGTGACACTTAAACTACCAGAATTTTTGTTCTATTCATCTGATCTATATAATCTTTGTAAAAATATTTCCGTTCTTAACTTGTTTCACCTGCGAAAATGTTGTGAGAAGGGTTGATTTTGGCTTTAAGTATTTCATACTTTGTGTCAAGGACTTTCCAGATTAGTATCAGCATACCTGCATCTTAATCTCACCCTTTTCAAAATTCTTTTCTTTGACAATGTACCTTTATGAACAATGGACAAGCAGTTTTGATGACACAATCAACAAGCCTTTCCTTGTTACAAACAAAAGGAGGATATATATTATATTATATTATATTACCACTTTCTCATGTCCTGACCAATGGAAAGTTTTTCTCAAGACCCAAACAATAAACAAGAGGACCATGATGGTCCTGTGCTAAGCTGACGATGATGATGATGATATGTGTGTGTGTGTATATATATATATATATATATATATATATATATATATATATATATATATATATATATATATATATATATATATATATATGTATATATGTATATACATACTATATAAGAAAATCATAACACTGACCTCAAGTTATTAATGTTTCATAATAGTACCCTGTGACCTTGACAAGGTCAAGGTTACAATGTGGTTTCTCAGTATGTCCTTAACAGGGGACCATGTAACATCAAGTTTTGGCTGGAGCAGTTATCAGGTATAGAGATTGAAATTCACTGCACTGGCCCCGTGACCTTCAGAATGTGGTCAAGATTACCCATAAACTGTGTTGGCCTTGCCCTCTTGCCCAGAAACACATTTCTGTCAAGTTTCATGTATCTTTGTCCAAGGACAATTGAGCTAGAGCCCAGACATGAAAGTTTAATAGCCAATGTGTCAGCTTGATCTCTAGTTTGACCTTTCAAGGTCACCCAAGATCAAAATTAACTACAACAAATGAAAGACAATGGGCACTTTCCTATTAATATTCAATACTAACTGTGGGTCTAGGATCCAACATATTAGGCAATCTATCATTTTGAACTTTCATTGTCACTCAAGGTCAAGATTAAATACACCAAAGGAAAGCCCACAGGTACTTTCCTATTAATGTTCCATGGTAACTATGGGTCTAGGATCCACCATTACCAAGGTAAAAGCCAACATAATCAGTATGACATCTCATTTGACCTTTTAAGATCAGTCAAGGTCAAAATTAACTGTACCAATTGAAGCCCACAGGTACTTTCCTATTAATGTTTAACAGTAACCATGGGCCTAGGGTGCACCATTATGAAGGTACAAGCCAATATGTGACATTTGCAGAGTCGGAAGAAAAATCAAAAGGGAAAAAGCTTTTGCACTTATTCTCAAGGTAACACATCCTGAAATGAAATTCACAAGTAACATGTACCCTAAGATCCAAGGTTGCCCAAATGACATCCAAACCTACTATTTATAGAAAACCACTATTATATTTAATTTCAAGGAATTTTTGTTATGACCCAAAGCCTCAATTAATTAAACTACTCTGTGACCTTAAAAAGTTTTGAGAACATAACCCACAAATATGTGCGAGTGTCATTTCAAAGCAAATTGGGCCCAAATCTGTCGAACAAACAGCATAATCCATCTCCAAGGATGTGAAAGAGGATCAGGCCGACTCTTCTTCAGCACAAGTTAAAAATGGTAAAGTTTTGATGGACAAAAGCTTGGGCCATTTACCATACAATATGCTCAGCTGACTGACAAGTCAGCTGGCTGAAAAACAAGACCATTGATCAAAAAGAACTGAGTTGTGAACCACCCATGCATGGAAGCTAACTTATGATATACATTTGCATCAAATTTACACATTTTGAAACCTCTCAATGTTTGTTTTACCATAATGTGGTAACAGAAGTGACCATGCACATGGTTTTATAATAGAAATATAAGGCACCCACCCCTGGCTGGCACAAAAAAGTCTGAACACTCTGGTGTTAAAGTTTATGACAAATAAATTTGTTTGTCCCATCATAAATGTTGATCCAAGCAGTTGCTCCTGTTTGACAAGTAATCAGGCTTGAATCACTTCTGGCAGTGGCTCCTGTTTGGCCTGATTACATCGCAGTACGGTAGGAAGTGGCAATATTATAAGGCCTGCCAGCAGTATGAAGGCTCCAGCAATGTAGAATGAGATGTCATACTGACCTACGGCATCGTACAGCCAACCTGGAAAACACATCAAATGACTGTAAAACTATGCAAAACTTACCTGGACCATATTCCATATAAAGTTCTATTTACTGAACGGCAGATTGCCCATAAAATCCTGAAAACATATTTGATGCTGAATCCAACATTACCCTGATGTCATAGAGATCAACAAGTAGAGTGCCAGCCACACAAATTTATGGGACTGTACAACTGTACAGGATTTGTCTTCCTCAAAAATGACAATTCTAATCACTAATGTGGAAGAATGCCTCTGGAGAACACATTACCTTACCATGGTAATGCTGGTGAATAATGTATTACACAAAATTCAGAAAAATTTGACAGTGCTTCAACAGTATTTCTTGCTATGATATAAGTTCAACATCCCAGGTAATGAGGAACAGACCATAAACCCTGGTGACACTGCCGACCCTGGTTACAGCACACTGTGTCACCTTCTCTTTCTTAAAATTGTTTAGCCAGAACTTCAAGGGGTATTTTGACACTTGTATATCCTCATAGGCTGGGTACATTGTGGGGGCATGTAGGGCCTGTATTTTTCCGTTTTTAACGGACACTGAACGGAATAATGAATTTTGTCACCTCTGAAATGAAATTTGCTGTTTTGCTTAATGTGTTTTTCATACAACGAGAACTACTGAAACGGAATTTGGAAATTTCTGGCTGGTGAAACGAAATTTCTAGTTTTTTTAAACGGAAAAATACATTGTGTGGGCATGTTACCTGTTATGGGTGTTCCCAGCAGTGTCGCTATTCCCTGTATCAGCTGCAGCAAACCAAATGCACTGCTGACTCGCTCCACACCCACCATGTCCACCAGACACATCATTTGTAGGGCATAAGTCACGCTGAAGAAGAGGCCATAAATCGCTGCATAGGTAGCCAGCAGACCATAGTTAATACATAAGGGTACCAACAATGTTGCCAGACCACTGATTGCTACAGAAATTGCATACAAGACAATAGTGCTGACTCGCTCTCTGTCACCAAGGAAGCCCAACACAATCTGACCAAGAGTGCGAGCTATGCCTATGATGGACAAGAGAAAGGCTGACCTACTGTCACCAAAGCCTAAAATACGTCCTTTGTCCACTAAGTACACATAGGGAGTGCCTGCCCATAAGTAATGAATAAAATTGGCTGCACAAAAAAGTAAGAAAGCCCAATTTTGTGGCAGAGACTTATCAAACATACTGATTACTACATTTCTAAGCTCCGTCCAGAAGAATCCTAAGCACCTGGTCCTTTTGGGTTCTACTTGTGCTGTTGATTCAGCCTGTAAAGGTTCATAGTGATACAGATCTGGACAACTGACAAGCTTACTGTCAGGGTAACGTTCAAGCACTACAACATTACGCATTGCACACACTTCATAGTGGTCTTGCCCCTCCCCTAGTTCTGCTGCTGAGCCACCAGGTGGCAGCACATTGTGTAATGATAGTGCTGCAGAGGGATGAGGATGTTCTTGTGCACCCAAACCATGCATTGACTTACAACGCACAATCTGATTTGACCTGTATTTCTTGTGTAACCTTGGCATGAGTATGTTCCCACTCTGCAGCTTCAGGTGGCCAGTCTCAGCATTTCTGTAGGTCTCTTTATCTGTTGTATTGTCGTCAACTGTGGTCATAGCAAGGGGTCTGAATAGTGCTGCAGCCACAACGATATTGAAGCAGATACCTCCTAATATCAAGGACGTGCCCCTCCAAGCATATTCTCCAAGTAAGTATTCAATAAAAGGAGGAAAAGCAAAAGCTCCAATGCCAGATCCTGTCACTGCAAGACCAGTCGCCAAGCCTCTCCGTTTCTCAAAATAAAAAGTTACAATAAAGATAGCAGGAATGTATGTCATGGCCAAACCTAGGCTGGACAGCAGACCTATAGTGACACACAGGTAGTCAACTGACGTGGCCCAAATGCTGAACACAAATGAAAATCCCATCAGCAGACCACCAGCAATGGCTACATTTCGACACCCATACACTGTTGTCAAAGCACAGACAACTGGGCTGGACAACATGGGTATTCCATATAGCAGTCCTCCAACCAGTGCTGTCTTCCCTTTGCTCTCTGAGAAGTAATCCAATAGTTCGGTGTAGAAAACACCAAAGGAATAAGCCCAACCATCTGCAATAAAGTATGCAACAAATGATCCGATGACGACAATCCAACCCCAGCCTCCATCAAGGGCAATCGGGGTAGGCACACTCTTGGTTTTCTTTGGCGATTCTTCCGAGCCTTCCATCATTACTTCCTTCAGTCTTACTGTGTCAACGTTTTCTGCAAAAAGGAAAAGTACCAAAATTACAAGTAATTTAAATGTGATCCCCTTGCCTTTGCTGTTTTCAGAAAGATCTTTACTGGGTCATTGTAAATTGCTTCCTTTTCAATAAAACCTTGTTGCTTCACTCTAAATTGCTATATTGCCACATGGTTCGTGTATACAATTTTTCATCTTTTTTGCATTTAAGGCATTTCACTGAAGTTCTCAATTACTGCTATTGCAAAACTGCCTACTAAATCAAAATACAATGAAAACTAGAAAAGAAGATTTGCTTCACAGCAAATTTGTCTGGTGCCTTCAAAATGATAACAGTTTGAAAAGCTACACTTTGCCATTGTTTAACACAATTTAGATTTTGTGTATCAGCCAAATTTGTATAAATTAAAATACTACAACTTTGGTTCTTGGTTTATTGGATGTGGCAAAAACAAACTTACAAATTGAAACTGCAATGGTACATGTACCTGTATGTAAAATAGTTCTGAAGTTAATCAAGATTTAGATTTTGTGTATTCACTTTATTCGCATAAATTAAAATTCAACAACTTTGGTTCACAGTTCATTGGATGTACCTATGTCACTAACATATAGAGTGAAGTTAAAATGGCACTTCTGTCTATGATAGTTTTGAAGCTATTCAAGATCTAAATTTTTGTGCATTCACCTAATTTGCATAAATTAAAATTCTACAACTTTGGTTCATGGTTCATTAGATGCGGCTATGTCACAAACTTACAGGTAGAAGTTGGAATGGCACCTCTATGTATAATAGTTTTAAAGTTGTTTAAGATTTAAATTTTGTGTATTGACCATATTTGCATAAGTTAAAATTGGATGCGTCTATGTTACAAACTTTGAATTGAAGTTGGGATGACACCTCTATCTGTAATAGTTTTGAAGTTATTCAGACAGATTTAAGTTTTGTATATTCACCTAATTTGCATAAATTAGAATTGTACAACTTTGGTTTATGGTTCATTGGATGCAGCTTTTACACAAAGCTTTAAATTAAGTAGGAATGACACCTCTATCTATAATACCTTTCAAGCTATTTGAGATTTAAATTTTGCATATTTGTCTAATTTGCATGATTTAAAATCCTACAACTTTGGTTTATGGCTCATTGGATGTGGCTTGACCACCAACCTACAATTTGAAGTTGGAACCACATCTCTATCTATGAAAGTTTTGGAGATATTTAACTTTTAAATTTTTCAATGCCCTAATTAGCATAATTTGTACTTATAAAACTTTAATTTACAGTCCACTTTATTGGCATGTGGCACAAACCTAAACATGCACATTGAAATTTTGAGTCTATCTGAAATAGTTTTGAAGATATGGAGCTTTTAAAATTTTAATTGCCCCTAATTTGCATAACTTTAAACATCATGACTATTCCAAACCAGGTGCACAATTTCACTGCTTGGTTAGTCAACATGGCAAGTGTGGTGGTTTTCAAAATAATAGTATCCCAGAAAAACTCCTGACAAATTTGGTCCTGACAAATTTGGTCGTAAAGAAAGAAAGAAAGAAAGAAAGAAAGAAAGAAAGAAAGAAAGAAAGAAAGAAAGAAAGAAAGAAAGAAAGAAAGAAAGAAAGAAAGAAAGAAAGAAAGAAAGAAAGAAAGAAAGAAAGAAAGAAAGAAAGAAAGAAAGAAAGAAAGAAAGAAAGAAAGAAAGAAAGAAAGAAAGAAAGAAAGAAAGAATTCTTGGAAAAACAAAATATCTGGGTTGGCACCCGTACATAATAAATTAATAGTGATCTTGTTCAGATGCTCTCAAGATTTGAAGTCAGAAGAACCACAAAATCAGTGTCAATATGTTGTTAATCAAGTTTGTTCATTGTACATTTCAATTATTTGCAGCAGTCTGTGACTGAACCCTTATAGCAGCCATGGCACTAGTGTACAATAGTAATGCTGCCTTGCATCATGGTAATGTTGCTTCCTAGATGCATAGTTACAATTGAACATGTATGGGAATGAACCTACGGAGTTTCTTCTGGTGTTGTTATTTTTACCTAAAATGAAAGGTTAAACTGAGATCAGTAAAATTTAATGTAAGAATAATAGAAATTTACATTTTCATCTTTTCCTTAAAACTCATCAACTGGACTTAATTCAATATGGTGGAGTCTATGAAATCTTTTCAAGATGGATGATCTGAGCTTGATTTCCACCGTGACTTAACAACTTTTTGTTTCCTCCTGATAAGTTTTAAAGCTAGCACTTTCATATGACACAAGATTTTACTCCTCTATAAGTATGATAAGGTCTCTGTTAAGTTCAAAGATGGATGACCTTGGCCTGATTCCAAAGGTCATGGAGCCACTTATGTGAATTTTATGTGCATGATAACCTGAAAAGTTTTAAAGCTGGCACTTTCATATGACAAAAGATGACACTCATCCATAAGGTCTATGTTTATACATACAAGTTAAGCTGAGCACAGCACTGTCACAGTCTTCTTCCATTTTTTTCCCTGTCCCTTCATATTTTAAGGCTGGGTCAGTGGGTTTTTACACATTTCAACTTTCCTTGTTTACAATGAAAGGAATTTGTATCCTATACATCACATGAAAACTTTTGCAATATTTATATTTGAATGTTTAATAACAATAAAAATGCCAGTTACATTCCTGAAGTCTTTCTCTTCTTTCAACTTCTATAATACTAGATCAACAGACCAAAATCTTTCCAAAATATAAATTCTAAATTACAGAGGGTACATGAGTGGGTAGCAGCAAACAGATTATCTTTAAATATCTCAAAAATTAAGTGTTGTAAACTTCATTTGCTTATATACACCAACATGTATGTATATGATGTATGCACGTATATATATATATATATATATATATATATACATATATATACAGTGCTCCCTCTTTATAATGCTGGTGTTGGGGTCTACAGGGTATACCGTGTTACAGCAAAACTGCCTTACAACTTTTAACATAGAAGTAATGGAAAGAGTACTTCAGTGGGAGCCATGGTACACATGTGTTATATCAGAAACCGCCTTGTATTGAGAGGTGTTATAAAGAGGGAGCACTGTACATAACCAATTAATAGTTTGAAACAGCTAAAAAAAATTTTGTTAACACACCTAGGATGTTTCCTGATGAATTTGCCCCTGTGTTGTGCCACCTCAAGTCCACCTAAGGGACTGACAAATGTGGTTTAACAGAGGAGTGGCCTTTATGGGATATAATTCCTTTATTACGGATTAACAAAACTGGGTCTGTATATTGGTCTTAATAAGAGATTCTAATATATATATATATATATATATATATATATATCTTGCATTATTGATTTAGATGTCCACAAACAATCAGGACTGCAAAAACGTTGACTCAAATAAATCTAAGTGAGGTTACAATCCTTGCTGGAAGATGGGACAAAGTTCACACACACGTCCCAGTTATATTTTATTTACATCTACATTCTGCAATATACTAATATAGTAAGTTAATCAAATGAATGATGCTGGCAATTTCAAAAAGGTAAAAATCCATTAAAGAACACTTGTCAAGTGACGGTCTATTATAGCATGAAGAGGTCATATGCCTCAAGTACATGTACTTTGATATTTTCTGCTGACAGCAGATTTAATTTTACACACATTCCAGTAAGGACACAGAAATATTGATCTTCATGGGCAATGCTAGAAATGATATTTGAGACTGTCAGGTTTGGTACCTTTGATATAAGGTACATTTAAGAAACTATTGGATGCAGCAGATACTGAAAATTTTTGTCAGATTACTATGCGTGCACAAAACACATATCAAATGGACCCGCTGATTCTATTTTGGTTAGCATATTGCCAATCTGATCATACTTTCATTGTTCTAGACCATCACTTAACACAGGTTCCTCTCAAATCATGATTTGGTGAAACAGAAAATGTATTCAGTTTTTATATTCACTGGTATAGGACGCTTGATTTGATGACAGTTCAGTTCAAAGTATGATGGGAGGGGCTTTCAACATGGTGCAATACATGCAGTTGCTCATTGTTATCGCCGTCGTCTTCGTCATCATCATCGTTTACTTACTGATTTACTTTTTCATGTTGAACAAACTGGGCAAGTTTATCAACTCAGGGGGAAGTTAATTTTATGTGCCAGTTGTCGCCCACAGGGCAAGTCGACAAAAAAAGTTAAAAGTAAGAAGTGACATGTGGAATTTCTTGACAATGTCTCAAGAAACTCTGGTTGTGTATTCGAGTATAGGGTAGGTTTGGTAACAGGAACACTATAACTGCAGACAAAAGCTTTCTTTTTTTTTATTTTTAACTTTCATTTTACTCCTTGGCCTAAGCAGACAGCATGAGTTTCAATAAGGCCTTGGGTGGTTCATTAACTAGACCTTGTAACCATGGCAACAGCACCTTATCCTCATTGTTACCTCTGCACAGGTAAGTGACACAAAGGGTGACCGGTACCATTGTGTCCAGGGCAGGTGCACACAAACAGCTGTCTTCTTGTGTAGCCAATGGTGGGTGGCTGGGGGTGTCGAGTAAAAATAGCATGCCCATACCACATGCATGTGCCAGAAATACAGCACCGATGCTCCAGTGCCCACCACACAGGTCTGGGGCCTGAAAATTTTAGCAGGGTATCTTTTAACTTTGATTTAAAATGACCCACGTCAAATTTTGAGCACCAGAAGTGTATTAGTCTAGTCTTGAAAATATTGTGAAAATAATTTTGTTTCTGATAACCCTTACAACTAGCCTGAAAATACGACCAAAATTTGCCACTTGTGCCTTAAAAACTTGTGAGAAGAAAACGCCCTCTTCCCACTGTCCCCTGGGTTTTAGCAAAACTTTGCTTTTACCCATAATTTGGTCTAAATCAGGTTTAGAAAAAGAAAAACCCTTACTTACACAGTATGAAAGCCAATGTCATTAAATTAACTTGGGTGAGGTCAGGGGTACAGGGTGGGGTGGGGGAAAATTCCAGCAACTTATGAGTAGCAGGGCACCCACACTGTGGACAGAATTGGAGCAGACGTAAGGCTTTGAACAGAAGCACCTTTGTAATAGTTACAGTACCTGACAACCATCCTTCAATACTCTTCTCTTTCTCTGTGACACTGATATATATGTCAACTGCAACACAAAACTATGCGCTTGCAGCTGGCAGTTAGAAATTACTGGTCTTTTAAGCTGGAGGTACCGTCAAAGTTGACTAAGTACTGTGCTGATTTATAATAATAAATACATAATACAGGACTGTGTCTGCTATAAATGTTAGAAGAGGTGGGAATCAATTCCAGCTCAATCTACCACAAACTTACCAAATGTAGATACTACATGTATTTCAATCCAGGTTATGTAACTTACTCATCCTGCTTACAGACCACAAAGCAACAAAAATATATGAAAACTGGGCATGTGTCAATCAACACATTTATTTTCTGTTTACAGATCTGCACATGAATAGTACATATCTATTAACTCTTTCAGTGCCTAAATTTTGGACTGAGTCAACAGCTTTTCTCAGCACGTATTAGGCACATTGCGCCTAATGTGTGCCAAGAAAGGCTGCTGACCTGTCTGGAACTATAGGCATGTTAGTACTTGAATGAAAGGTCTTTTTACAAGGAATATGAATCTGGGATCCTAATGATAATTCAGACTAGTTCGACTTAAGTTGATCAACTTAAGTTGATCAACTTAAGTTGTGACTGGCACTGAAAGAGTTAACCTTTTCAGTACTAGGTAAGAAACTGAGTCAACAAATTTCCTTAGCATGCTTTGGGGCACTTTGGGTGCAATGTGTGCTGATCAAAGATGTTGACCTAAACCATTTTTATGTCTGGAATATACAATATTATCCTGACACTGCAAATGAAATGCCTTGCCATGATAATTTAAATGTGGCATCATTATCATCATTCAGACAAACACACCTTTTGTTATGAATAGCACACTGAGTTAAAACAGCACTGACCTCTGAACAGATTTGAAATGGTCCTGTCCTTGCTCTATCCAGGTTCAGCACAGTAAAAATATGGCATGCACGTGTCACAATGTCATTAAAGTTGACCTGCAAGGATCATACTACTTGGGCAGTATGTCAGTGGGGCAATGTGTCTAGTTTGAAATCTGATCCTATCCAGGTCAGCTTTATTAGTCTTACACTCACTCTTTATTCCCAAAGGAAAACATCAATTTCCATTTTTGGGGTTGTGGTGTAGGGGACTTAACCCTTTCCCCCTTGAATTAAGACTGAGTCAACAGCTTTCCTTGGCATGGGTTGGGCACTAAGTGCCCAGCCCATGCCAAGGAAAGCTGTTGACCTGGGGCATGTGATCTTGATAAGTCTCATGTACATTTGTCAGTCAAATTGTTTTTCATAACTGTTGTAATTAGTTGCAAACACTGAAGCAGACGACATTTGACCACCAGCCGGTTTTGGCCGGTTTGAGGGGGAAAGGGTTAATATAATAAGGAGGCTACATGTATAGCCTCCTTGATACACCACAGACTTTGTGTGCAAGTACATCATGGTACACTGTATCCTATCGTCTCTGGTGGTTTGGGCTACTACCCCCATGAGATCAACTGCACCTGCTGGAAGTGAGAGGTGGGGGCGAGGGGGAGAGGGAGATGGAGTCCCTGTTCTTCTCACTTGCCAGGAAACTGAATGATTAAATGTCTAACATAACCCTTAAAGTGCTGATTCAATACTATGTCAACGCTTTCCTCAAGTCACTTTGCACACATTGCGTGTAAAGTGACTCGAGGAAAGCTGCTGACTAAGACTACTTTTTGCTTTTGACTAGGCTTGCTGGTATTTGAATGAAAGGTATCTTCAAGAGGAATTTGAATCTTTTAGCCATTATATGTTTAAAGGTAGAAAACGACTATAGCAGTGACTAGCACTTTGAGGGTTAAAGGTGACTCAACAAGTAAATCTATGATACCCGAAGAAAACTGAAGCAACCCACCCCAGAGAGTTCAAGTTTCATGAAACAAATTATATTAAAAACAGAATGGCCAATTACCAAATTATATGCAACAATTATTAATACCAGGCCTAGCACAAATTGTCAATGGATCCAAGTACATGTACTCAATTTGCAAGGATATAAAGACAATTCAATTTAAGGAAGTACAAAAACATCGCTACAGTAAGCTACATAATGATACAAACATCGCTACAGTAAGCTACATACAGATCATATATCCATGCAGTCAATGGTTTACAGTATTATTAATATTGAGAGCCAACACTTCCACCATGGAACAGTAAAAATAATGAATTGTTCCTTCTTCTGTACATGTGGACATGAATTTCATGGCATAAACAGTATTCTTTACTCGGGACCAATTTTTCCATAAGCCAATCACCTATTGCAAATGCAAATTCATTAATCATTAAAGCAGAAATGGATTACCCAGTAAAGTTCCTACTATATAGTGTAAGCGCAATATGAGTCATCTACCTGTTGCAGACCCAAAATAAAATTGACTGTCTCTTAAATCTGCTTATTATAAGTGCAAATTGATATTAAAGCCATAAATTTCCCTGTTATGAGCACAAACTAATATGCCATTAAATTTGACTTCAGTGCAAACTGATAAACCATTTCCCTGTTTGTAACAAGCAAATGCTCACAAATTAATATGTATTCTAATAATTATCATTGAAACTCTATCTTGAAATATATGCAAATAGTATTGCTAATCCAGTCACCTTGTGCCTAGCTTTGCCTTCAAATTGTAAGGCCCGTATAGGACTGTGTACAATTTAAACTTTTCCCTTGTAGTAACTCATTCCATACTATGGTCACAGGCCTTGGTCAGTGGTTCTGGCACTGCTTGGCAAGTCATGCTGCAGCTGCTACAAGGGCAGCTGCAGCATGACTTGTCAGGCGGTGCCAGAACCACTGACTTAAGACTATAGGCATGTTGGTACTTGAATGAAAGCTCTTTTCATGAAGAATTTAAATATGCAACTGTCGTCTTAAATCTAGGTAAATGTACGGAAAAACCAGGGACTGGTATGGAATGAGTTAAGACTGAGTCAACAGCTTTCTTTGGTGTTGTTGGGTGTTCAGTCCATGTCAACATGGCCAAGGAAAGCTGTCGACTTTGTGTGTATTTTCTTGATACATCTCAAGTTCAATTCTAATTCAAATTGTTTTGTCATCACTTTTTACATTAGTCAAAAACATTGAAGCAGACGACATTTGCCTGTTTCAAAGGCAAAAGGATCGACCCTTTCCCCCTCAAATTAAGACTGAATCAACATCTTTCCTTGGTGTGGAAAAAAACTTTCTGTTGCAAGGGTTGGGCATTAACTGCCAAGTATTTGAGTGGAGTCATGTTGCCTTCATAAATCTCACTGACAATTCTTAGTCATATTGTTTGTAACTACTGTTGAAATTAGTCAAACATTGAAGGTAATGGCATTGACAACTGGCGGGTTCAGGAGGGAAAGGGTTAAGACTGCTTAACAAAAAATAAAGCACTTGAAAATATCATAAATATCTTATTTCATGTAAAACTGTTCATATTGCAGAGTCCACACTACTTGATGACCTTATTTCAGCCTCTTGATACCGAGTAATAAAATCTTTCCTCAGCTCACTCTGAGCACAATGTGCCCAGAGTGTGCACGAAGGGAAAGTCAACTGATGGCATAGTGACACAAAGGAAGCAGGCAATATAAGACAATCACTGGTTATTTTTAATGACAAAGAGTTGTATGCCAATACATCGACAATAGGTACCTCTGGGTTCAATATTGCATGGATGGAAATAGGTAATTTTCCTCAGAACTAAAAAGTTCTAAAATTTACATATGTGTGTGTGTGTGTGTGTGTGCATATGTATGTATGTATGTGTGTGTGTGTGCATATGTATGTATGTATGTGTGTATGTACATGTACGTTTAAATTTTTTTCTGCTCTAGTTTGGACTGTTTACATTGTTTGCTGACGAGAAAAATTTACTCAAAACAATTTACACATATATATATATATTATATATATATATATATATATATACACACACACACATATATATACATACTATGGAACGCCGTTTCTCGTTTTATTCCGTATTTGATCAGTTGATTAAATATTTGATCAGAAGAACAAATAAATTTATTCTTATGAACAAATGTTTTGATCGATGATGATTTGTTCCGAAGTATAAATATTTGATCCGCGGAACAAATCAGACAGGGAGCGTCAATTTAATCAAGTTGGGGGACATTTGATGATGTGATCAAATCGATTTGATCAGAAGAACAATTTGATTTATTCAGATGATCAAATAACATCTATTTATTCTTCTGGCCAAATCAATTTAATCATCTGAACAAATATATTTGTTCATGCCATCAAATAAGAGTATATTTGTTCTTCTGATGAAATCGATTTGATCAGAAGAACAAATCAATTTAATCAGAAGATCATATCAATTTATTCAGAGGAACAAATAAACTGTATTTAATCATGTGAACAAATGCATTTGTTCACCTCATGAAATTGATTTGTTCTTCTGATCAAATACTGTAATAAACAAGAAACGGCGTTCCATAACACACACACACACACACATATATATATACACACACACACACATATATATATGTATACATGTACATATATTTTAAACTGAATTCTCTTTTTAAACTGAGAGATTTTACTCATGATCATGATCAATAGGACTAAACTTATAGAATTTGTAGGTACTGGCATTTAAACATGATTTTGAAAATCTCATCTTGCTGGCAAAAGCCAGCTGACATTATAGTGCATGCCCTGAAGCAACACTATAGATGTCCTTCTCACCATTTCCAATGCCCCATAACAGTCAAAGCATCAGTTCACTGGGCACCAAAGAAAATTACATGGCCTGAGGAAAGCTTGGTAACAATCTGTGTGTTACACATTTTGAGGCAAAACAGGATGAAATTTTACTTTTTTTTTTTTTTTCATTGGTTTTGCACTGCACACAGGAATGAAAAATTTCCCAAATATGAACATTTAGATCCATGTACATGTAGGTACACACCTTTGTGTGGGCCTTGGTTTTATTCATCTCAGCAAAGTGCTTCTTAATGAATGATAAAACACGAAGACAGCTGTAGGTGTAAAGTTTTAATTACTTAAGTTCCTTCTGTGATGACTTTTGTTAGACTGAAAACCCTTGAGGATACACCACTGTGCAGTGTGTGCACTTAAAAAATAACCAGAGTGTGCAACAGACCAATTGTGGCTATACCAGATATTTTAACTCTTTATTTACTAATCACAACAAATGCTTTACTCACCTGATTAATTACCATGATTCCAGATTTAAAATGTTGGCACAAAGATATTTCATTCAAGCACTAGCATGCATGCATTTCAAGACAAAATATAAATGGTCCAGGTCAGTTGCTTTCTTCAGCACACCTTGGATTGCTCCCAAAAACACACTGACTCAGCCTGTAATTTAGCACCAACACAGTTACTTCTTTCCTGCCTCAACTTTGTTGGACTTGCCCGCGTTCCATCGGGTATGTCACTGGGTACACACTGTGCAATCCACTCCATGAAATGTTGTTGGCCTGGCTGGGTTAGCTGACATTCAAGACAGGTGTAATCTACAAACCTTATTCAAACTGCCTCTGTCTTTTTTTTTAGGTGGCCCATGCGAGAGCGGATGTTGTTCATCCTTATGCTAGGTCATCCTGACAATTATGTTCAATGGTAGTAGCAACAATGTTGGCTTTTCTTGAATGTATTGTTTGTTTGCTATTACTAACAAAATTGTTACATTTATCCACTTATGTCGAATAAATGAAAATCTGAATCTGAATCTGCCATGGAATACTTGGTTCACTCTCAGCATTTCATTGGCATGTAATCAGGTAATAATGAAACATTTAGCCTGAAATGTCAGTTAAGATGGCACTCTCCAGCATGTTTCACATATATTTTAAAAAGCTCTGGTGTACATGCAAACAAACAAACTAATAGTGTCAGCAAAAAGTGCTGGACAAATTCACACGAAAAGAAGAAAGACAGAAACAAAGAACTTGAGGAAAAATAGAAAAGTGTGTGTTAACACACGCACTTTAATAATTTGCGAATAAGTATGCATATCTCTGAGTGCAACACTGGTTTGGGTACATCACAAAGTGTCTGCCTGATGGGGACCAGTATTTACTTTTAGTTGAGACTGGCGAGTCCATGTCAGATAGGTCCTGTGGTTTTCAGATCATACGCATAGAGAGTTGTCAGCATCATATTTTATTAAAAAATATGAACTTGTAATGCAAACTTTTGCAAGCTATTTTTTCACAACTTGATATTAGACAATGACAACAGTTATTTAATTGGCTCTTCTGCAATTTTTTTCAATTGCGAGCTCCCAGAAAATATGGTCTGCTACAACACATGTATATATACACTTGCATCTATGGTCATACACAATTGCCTATGTTGCCTATTAATTCATGGATGCAATATCCATAGGCTATAACATTACAATTTAATACAAAGAGAAACTTAACAAACCTAATTCTGTAAGCCCATGTCATCTTTTCTTGACATGTACTTAGACAGCAATTTTAATAAAATGATTTATACACACTACATGAAACTGATTTTTTGTGGGCCTGTGTGCACAAAAAAGTGGGCTTATCAAAAATTTTATATACATATATTTTACATTTAGTAACTGCTGGGCTTGGCATTAGGTTATGAAATACAATCAGATACCTTTGTGAAATTCTTCCTCACATCAATAGTGTTTTTGCATGAAAGGCATTAGTGAACATGAAAAACAATAGAAAGTCCTGCAAACTTTAATAAATTTGAATAAAACATATATTCCACCATTGATCCACTGAGGCTGAGCATTAGAGATTTTTTTTTTGCAATTTCCATGTGACCTCTCAAGGTCAAAGTTATTTGGCCTTGAAATTTTCATCCAGCCATATAAGATTAATGGAATGTGACGTAACAAAGGACAAAAGTTGTAGCATTTAACATTCACAACTTTTGAAGGCAGATTTGCTTTGAAGCAAATCTTCTTTTCTAGTTTGGCTTCGCTGGTAGGTCTGAGCTCCAAGAAACTTGTGTTCTGGCTTCTGCCAACCGTTAAGCTCATCCTACCCTCACCTTCCCCCATCCTAAGATTTTAGGCCTACCTAAAGCTACCCAAACTCGTCCTAACGTCGTTACTATTCTACTGAAACCACCAAATGGAAATAGGGAGAATAAGCCAAACCTGTAAGGCTGTATGACCATGGCATTGCATTGGCTACCATTTGCACAGCTGTTGTGACACCTGCCGTCTGCTATAGTATTAACCCAGGTTAGCAAGGACAAAAATCCCAGTATTCGTTCAAGTTGAATATGAAAACATAAGTCATAACACGTCGTTGCTAATTTTATGCTTTCACTTTTGGGTATATGTGCTTGCGCGCATAACATTACCTTACTGCAACAGGTATCCTATCGATACAATATCCATACCTTATCAGTAAACTCACTGACCATGTCGGACTCCCACTGGTACAACACCAGTTCATGTTCTCTGGGCATTCTTTGACCGCGCATAAAGGACTCCTGGTAAAAGGCGAAACGAAACCACTTGTTCCGGGTGTTTTTGATATAAATAAGTCGGAACGCGTATACTGATGCCGGAATAGGGCTTCCCTTGTTTCGCGCCCTTTTCCTCTGCTTCTTTTGTCCTCCCAGACCTTTTTTCTACATTTTCCTTTCTTATGAATTATATGGAGGCATTGAAATGTATGGCAATTAATTCTACACAAGTAAACGCACATGACTCGATCGCTGGAACGAGGGATCCGCCATATTGGATACCGATACAAAACTTTCCCAAGCAGCGGATCCGGCCAGTTGATAGCGCTGCGGATTGTTGTTAAAATGTGGCTTTCAGAAATTTAGCATAGAGAGTTACTCAATTTCCGTTTGAACAGGTTCGTGTTTTTAAAAATGCAAGGGTAAATTCCGCCTCAACCAGTCACCGTGTCAAACACTGAAGCAGGTGCCCCCGCAGCAACCATAGACTTTGTCGCTCGAGGAAAGTACTTGAGAACCGGTTTTTTTGACGCATGCGCAGTGGCCAGGTACTTTCATAGCGGCCAGCCGGTTTTTTGCCTACGATCGAAGCTACACAATTTACCGGGATATAATCAGATTTTTCTTTACTTGCAAGTATTCCTACATATAAAATTTACAAGATGTTCAATAAGGCCATACTTATTTGATTAATAAACGCTAATAAAGGTCTTATATTGGTAATTCGAAGGCAAATTAGTAAGTTGTGAGTTGAGAATTCGGTGTTTACAGTTTGAGTTGCAAATTTTTTTTCATTCTTGTAGATGTGTAGTAGTAATCAAACAGGCAAATAGCCAGAAAAATTGAACAAAATTCATATTTTATGTACACACAAAATACATGACAGCCTAACATATGTACATTCCCTGAATTAGAATCCCTAAAATCGACATACATGTAAATGCTTAAATATGGACATGAACTGTTACATCCTAATAAGGCGATAAAAGATAATACTTACACTAATTAACAATTAATTATTTTTCAAATACGAAGTTTATATTAAATTTAGAGAACTGAAAGATACAGTATCTTCATAGCCATTTTGTAAATTGCTTATCCTTGCAACTGAATCTACTCTACATTTGCATAGATTACGTCCTATATGCAATAAATGCAGATGAGATGCCCAGATTATATTGGACAGCGAAGTAAAGTGCCTGGCATTTGGAAATTCTGCATATACATGCTCCATATACATTTTCATATGGTGATCATTCTCCATGGACCCTGAGGAAATTAAATTATTTAGTATGTAATTTCACCAACAGATGGCAGTGCAACAGATTTCAATTACATTTTGTTCTGGATTGATTTTCATTTGAGTTTGTTTTTTTTTTACTGGAAGATCAAGTGGCAAGGTAACATGTAAATTCTCACAGAATAAATTATACCTAATTTGAGGGTTTGCAGTGATTGTATTTGACCTTATGATGTTTTTGGCAACATAAAGTGTAACCATGAAGAAGGGAAAACTGCAGTGCCCTGGAACTGACTTACCATGCTATCATTGCTGACAAATCTGTCTTTTCCATGACCAAAAAATACTACATAAGCAATTTCAGAATTTACCAACATTAGATAAGGCCAAACAAAATAATACATTTCCCCTAACAGGCTTAAAGAAAATTATGTTAGGTAGGCAAAATCATTGATTTTATCATGTTTTCTTAAACAGAACATTTATATTAACCAATAGAAATTATATCCAGACACTGAACATACCAACACAGTTAAATTATTTTGTTCCTGTGTATCAACTGCTTGTAACATGTAGTTCAATGCAATCACAACACAAGGAAAAGCCATTACAACACACAAAAAATGTTTAATTCACACCAAATATATATTTTTTAAAGCAAATTAAGTGGCGGGGGCCAGTTGGGTTACTGGAAATACAGCTATTAATTTGTTTGGCCGAACTTATGCGTTGATTTTAAATTTTGTCTCAATGAACCACTACAAATATAATATACACTAACTGTGTCCCTTGTAATCTGAATGTTGTATGGGAAATGCACAATAAGCTGGGATCTTTCCCGAGTTCACTTTTTGATCCTTAGGTAAATATATAAAGCATCTAGCAAATAGATATACAAAAAACAACAAATAACAGAATCTTGTTCCTTCACAATATACACGTAGACTTTATTATTCTGAATCACTGATACAAAAATTTTCTCTATTCATCAACATAGTTCCATGATCATGCTACACAATATTATGTACTAGTATTCACACTTAATTCTTCTCTTACAATAACATTCAGTGGTACCTATAATTACACACGCATTTTGCTGCACAGGAAACATGTTCTTTATTTCCAATTGGTTCATCCTTTGCTGAAGAATCCCTTCGTTGATGCATGGCGAAGATTAAATCAGAACATATCTTTTCACTCAAACTACATATATTACATATATGATGAAGTACATGTAATTGGACCTTCTATACAGTATACTAGTCAAATTTCTTTCTCTTGATTTATGTTGATCAAGTACAAATATACTTTTACTTTTCATGTAATCTTGTGGTGCTTGGCTTTGGTACATCATAATTCTTGTTCCTGATGAAGTACTGTCAAGGTTGAACTAGTTAAATGTGGGTTGAATATGTGATTCTCTTCGCCAAGCTTCGTATATAAAGCTTGCCCAGTGTGCCCCACGAGGAGGGGGAATCACGTCGCACACCATAAAAAAAATTCTTAAAAATCATAATGAACAAAATTTTTTGAAGGTGAATAATAATGATCTAATCAGAAAGATTTTATCTTCAGACATCCCGATACATTTTAATATTATAACCTGCTTTAATCTCACATCTATTCCTAACTAGTACAAACTACTGTCTACAAATGATAACTGTGAATAAGGTACCAACATGGGAAGTGCGGCATATTATTTCAATGCCAGGTACACTGCATGGATCCAAATTCACCGAAATCATCTCAACAGGCTATTTATTCATGATAAAGATACCATTTGTTTTAAGCAACGTCTCAGCTGTTCTACCCCGACCAAGGGACTGGTACACTCCCGATGGGAAGCCATGCAGTGTAGAGATCATCAGCAACTTCAACAGGCAACTGGAAATAAACAAGGCAACTGGGAAATATTCAGTACTACATACAAACAAGGGATTCAACCGCAAGGGCAACCTTCAAACACACCTGTTTGCGAAAGATCAACTTCATCTGAATGACAAGGGCAAAGAGGTACTGGGTGAATTCTTTGCAAAAACGATCAGATGCCTACAGAGAAGTCACATCAACCAGTATAATCAGTAGAGCAACACAATGTTCACTCCCCCATGGCCCTTTTCAGGGCCACCAAATCCTCCAGAAAGAGGTGGTTCAAAACAATTGGTATATAAGCATAAGGAAAAAAAAATGGTTCAAAACTATTGTTATAAGAAAAGAGGTGGTTCATAACTATTGGTACAAAAAGTTGGTTCTATAAAATTGGTAAATGAAGAGAGATGGTTAAAAGCAATTGGTATAAGCAAAAAAAAAATGGCCAAAAAAACAAGCCAAATCAAATCAATATTAATTTACCCAATAATACCATGGAATTAAACATCCACTGGAATATGTAAATGTAAAACAGTACATAGTTTGTCCATTTGTATATAAAAAATAAAAAAACCAACCACGGTTGATGGTGGATCCCATTTTCTTTTGTCAAGAAGTGCTGTTGTCTGACGGTCATATGGTCTGAAACATATAAACAAATAAGATTAGCCCTTTCATGTAAATTAGGCTAATTCGAGAATCAATTACCCTGAACGTGTCATGCACATCTGGAATATAAGTACACATACCACAAACAATGACAAACACCCAGGATAACCTTCACAAATTCATTAAGAATAATTTTCTGGTCAGAAGATTCCAATCCATGGGATTAACATCTAAGCATAATAATTTTTTTTAAAGAACTACTGTCTATGATATGCACTAATCTTATTCTAACTTTTACAGATGAACCAGCAGATACTACATGTAGTTCAAATTTTTCAGTGGTTACAATATTTGATAAAACAGATTGTTAAATATGATAAAATGAAAGATAAAATTATGAAGAGTATCTCAACAAATATTATTGTATAAAAAATACTGTTTTCTGTAATTTTAACCCTGGTAGTAAAGAATTCTTTCCCCGAGTGGTCAAGTGAAAAACTACTGAAAAATTCTGGATGTTCTCTTTATTTAATAATTGTTTCCAGTTCTAGGCCTACAGTGCTTCCTCAAAATATTCCTTATTTCTAGTTTCGAGATTCGGTCACAAAATATTCAATTTTCTAGATTTGGTCACAAATTGTAGGTTGCCTAAATAATTATAATGTCCATTCTGAAAACTTATGTGAAATATCCCTCTATATTGCTAACTTTCATACATTTATTTATATTTTAACCAAAGGAGCGAGCTTTTGTTTCAGCATGGAATATTACCTCAAACTGGGGGAACAAAATTAAATTATAGTAATAAATTATCCACAAAATGCTATATCTGTCATAGACTTATATATTTAAATGTATCTACGATAACTTTTGTCAAAAAACATATCAAAATAAATATACATTATCGACATTTAACAAGGCCCTAATCAAGAGTACGCGTACATTTGATTGTCCTTCAATGAATACTGTCACTGGCTACAAAATTACATCCCCGACAAAGCATATAAAAAGGTGCCATTGAAATATCATTATAGTAATATACTTACTGGATAGGATAGTAATATACTTACTGGATAGGATAACCGTCTAATGAACCCATTCTTTATAGAAATGAAGTGACCTTTTCAGGTCACTTGAAACATGATTCAGCTTCGATTCTGCAGCAGTCTTACAAGTGGCAACTGAACCATCAAACTACATCTTATACGGTTACTTTTACTTTTAGGTGATTCTTAGGTACAAGTTACACATAAAGCATCGACACTACCACCATAAAACAACAAAAAACGAGGAAAATACCAGAAAATAATTCTCCGAAGGTACTTCCGTAGCATGATCAAGTTTACACCGGAAGACTACGAAAGTACCTGGCCACTGCGCATGCGTCAAAAAAACCGGTGCCCAAGTACTTTCATCGAGCGACAAAGTCCATAGGTTTTGCGGTGCCCCCACCGTCGACAGGGAGCAGTCATTATTTACTTGACCCTAATTTTTTTTTTACCGTGCAATGAATAGTGTCAATAAGTTCCTGTCGGAAATTTGCAAAGTGCTTTTCGTATGACAAACAAAGATAACTATTAACTGCTTTAAACAAATAAACTCAGGATCTGTAAACCACAAGAACGCCATTCCATGGGTTGCCTTGGCCTTTGGGTTCCACATGAATCTTTTATCCCTCAAAAACACATCAACTATGAACATCAAATGGACCCTATGCACAAGATCTGTAAATCACAGGATGTCACAAAAATGTTTGCTGATGATACTAAGGTGTACAAAGCAATTCATACAGTTTCTGATTGTGAAAAAATGCAAACAGATCTAAATACCCCAGGTAGTTGGTCAGACACTTGGTTGTTGAACTTTAATGCTGATAAATGTGTTGTTTTAAAGATAAAGGAGAAAGAAGATTATGTTTACACTCTTAATGGTGTCAATTTGAGCCAAGTTAAGCAGCAGAAAGACCTAGGTGTTTTGATTGCAGATGACCTTTCGCCTAAGTGGCACATTCAGAGTATTGTAAACAAAGCTAATCAGAGAGTAGGTCTGATTAAACGGTGTTTTACAGGACTAGGCAATAAAATAGAAACATTATACAAAAGTATAGTAAGACCAGTGCTTGAGTACGGGGCAAATGTATGGAGCCCCTGGCATAAAAGAGACATTGAACTTTTAGAATCGGTACAGAGATGTTGTTTGCGGCTTTCTTTGCAAGACATTAAATTAGATTCTCTTGAAGAACGTAGAAGTTTTAGTGACATGTGTGAGACATATAAGATGATACATGGTCTGTATAAAAATAACTCAGACAGATTCTTTTCTTACACTAATCGTTCTTTACGTGGTCACTCTTTATAACTGGCAAAGAAGCACGTACACAAGGACAGACACTTTTAAATGTTTTTTTTTCCAACAGAGTAGTCAACAAATGGAATAGTCTTCCAGAGGAAGTAGTGTCTGCCCCGTCTCTGTCAGCCTTCAAAAGAAGATTGAGATCCCTACCTAAAGGACAAGAGGGATAAACCAACCAAGTAACCGAGTAACCAAGTGTCATGGGGTTACGGGTTCCATCACCAAGCAATGAAGCATGCTACCCAACCAATTGGCTCACAGATTTTTACACCAATTACCTTACAGTTTATAATTTTAGTAACCAATCAGCACGCAGCTTCACCCAAAAACACTGTGGTGTGTGATTTTATTATCCAATCAGCATGCTGAGTGTTTATCCAAACCTAGGCATTGTCATAAGGATATCTCACTTTAAATCAGCTCAAAGTTGGTTCTCTCATCATGTTCAAGTTGGGAATAACCTGGACAGTTAGTCTGAATGACAGGAAAGGTAAGATTGGACCCGTTAATAAACCATCAATGATCTGGTAGCGAACTGCCTGTTTACAGTGTTACACACAAATTCAAATGGCATTGGAAACTGGAACACAGTGGCAATGTTGTCTAAATCTTGAAAAACTTATTGAAAGTGTCATAGCAAACCGTGCTGGATTTCAGTTAGGATATTCATCTTTCACATTAAATAAAGTTTGTGTACGTTTGCAACTAACAAACCTTGAAAAAGGCCCTGATCCGTGAGGCTGTTCAGGCTGCCACTGTCATGTACTGTGAACTGTGAGCCAGGAAGAGTGACAGAGGGGCACATGCCCTCTGGTGGCAGAAGGGGAATCTGTTCAAAGGCGTTTCAACAAACAATGCCGGCCTGCCTCCTGGTGGCTGATATGGACACCACAGTCACTTTGTCACACTGCACTCAATCATTAGGCCTATTTTGAGGATCATTGAATAACAAAGACAGTAGTCTTTTACGATGCTTCCTACAAGATGCTAAGGTGTCAATTAAAAAAAATTTAATTCTTAACTTTTTCTTAATTGAAATCTTAACTTGACATAGATCATCACATATATATATATATATATGTATGTATGTATGTATGTATATATATATATATATATATATATATATATATATATATATATATATATATATATATATATATATATATATATATATATATCACAGGGAGCTTTGAATTTGAGTGCAATTTTAATCACACCATGCAGCTGCACGGTATGGTTTGTTTGCTGTATCAGTTATCATATATATGTACTTCTTGACTGAGGTCCCCTTTTCGGTACGTTAAAACCGCACTGTTCACTGGTATGGCTTTATTCTCTGTTTTGCAATTTTTCATATTATTGTTCTTAAGATTAAACTTCTGAGGATACCAATAATCACACACTGTACACTGGCGTAGCTTCTCACTATTGTCAGTCACTGTATAATGCTTCTAAAAATTCTACATTTATAAACACACCTGTATGCTGATATAACTTCTTTCCTGGCATGTGCGAGTCATTACAAGCTTCTTGAGATATCCTTTTTCTGTATACGGTACATATGGTCATGCAATGCCCTGGTAAACCAAGGCTACTATTCCCTTTAGGGCTAGATAAAATGAAAAGTGTTCAAATGTCTTCCCTCTGCAACCTTGACAAGGTAGATCAAACTAAGCATCAAACTTCTATATTATGCACATGTTATGGTGCATTTGGTATTGCCAGCCCTCTTACGTCTCAATATTTAGAATTCAACATCCTTCAATTACTACGTCCTTAGTGACCTTAAAAATTAGGTAAAGGTCATTCAAAATTTGGCCATTTGCCCAATGCATTTTTAGTGTAAATTTTGAAGTTCCATCTCAATTCATAATAAAGAAAAAAGAACTTAATGGACTTTTTACTCCTGTAATGCTAGTTCCACTTCACATACCACCAGTGGTGCCACCATAACTCCATATGTCATCAGTCTGTTGTCTTTATAATGTTTCTGTAATGGTATATTGACACATGTGCACAGGTTCAGATATAATGACCGTTTAAAAAAAAAATAGCGTTCAGAGAATGGATTACCGTCGACGCCCACATTTTTTCCCCTCAATTCTGCATTTTTTTCACTTCACAGGTGCCATAATACGGTACAAATGTGCCAAAAATTTGATGAAGCTGCGATGAATCTTTCTTGAGATATTAGGATAACAAGATTGTCCACTTGTGTGCCACTCAGACGGCCTTCAAATGAATAACTCAAAAGTTTCAGAAGTTTGAACATAATAATGCGAAGCTGGTTTTCCATAGGGACAGGGTATATTATAATGTGCATCTCTGTTAAAATATTCGTGAAGCTCGTGAAGCTGCCATGTATCCTTGTTGAGATAATAAATGATAACGTCATCCCCTTGTGCACCATTCAGGCAGCCTTTAAATAAATACTTTAAAATTTCATAAAGGATTTATAAATACAAAGAGGAAGCTTGTTTTAAACAGGAGCCTGGTTCATCATAAGATCCATCTTAGTCGGGGGGGGGGGGGGGAGGGGCAAAAGCCCATTTGGGGGTGAACCTGGATCCTGCGGATCAAGTTTTTTTTCTTTGCAGATTCTGGTAGCCCAGGTAGTCCCATTCGGGAATCCAGTTGATGATCATGTGTCACTGTTGAGCATTTTGGGGAAAATGCAAATTAAGGCGGCCGTTACTTAAATTCAGTTTTTTAGCAATATCTCGAGAAGTAAGCATGCTAGCAAGATGAAATTTGTGTTTATGCCAATGTTTTCATGGTCAAAGAATCAGATGGGATCACTCTTGAAGAGCTGGAGTGATTACGTAATACAGAATTAAATATGGCCGCCAGGCAAGGAGCGCAGACTCATTAAAATACAGTTTTTACTACATCTGCCTTCAAATTACAGTTTGCTGTGAAGGAATGTTATCTCTCTAGTTATTGTAGGGTACTAATGTGACACCTTTAAGAAATTAACTCCTTTATGACATGAAAACTCACCACCTGAGGGGCCATTTCATTTGTCACACATGAGGGCATTGATGACGTGTGTCGGAGGGGGGGAGGAGGGGGATCATCACCTAATTTGCACACAAAATACAGACGTTGCCACAGTAACATCACTATATAGTCCTAATGCTACTGGTACATTTATTTAATCTCTTCGACTGAACTTTTATATTATTTACTTTATTACAAATATATGCCAACTGTGTCTTTGAACCTGAACAGGGTCTCTTATCCTGCCCTTTGAATGAACAATTTGAATGACTATTGCAAAGAGGTTTTAAGAGAATAATTAAACCCTATAGTCAACAGCTTTTCTTGGTGCACTCTGAGCATTGAGCATCCTGAGTGTGCCCAGGGAAGCTGTTGATTAATATAGAGCCACAAGTGTGGTCTCTGGTAAGCCGTTGACCACACTTGTGGCTCTGTTATTTCATGAAAACAAATGAACATGAAAATAAAAGAGTCAGGATCATAGATACGCCCATGTTTTGTAAGACAGGGCTTCCATCTGGTATTAAGGTGCCGGGGCTTACCTGAGACCTTCAAATCAGCGAAATTGAGCTTTTATTACTTTTGTGATGATGAAGTGCTAATCTTTATTTGTGCAAAATAGTTTCACTGTGACATTTTTACTTCTATGCAAAACTTTAAGATGAAAAAAGCCCCTCTGTCAGTGCAAGCTCATCTAGAAGTAATGTTGGACAATCCTGTAGAGATACACATGTTTAAACCTATGAGGTGAGTTTTCTTAACCATAATCGAAAAAATATTCATTTTAACGTTTAAAACTACAGATATTTTTACCATGCGCTCCTCAACTAACAACCCGTGTGTTGTTTCTTTGCGTGTTGTTTTCACAAGTAGTTTTTTTTTCAAAGCAACCAGTACTTGTGCTAATCCCGTAAACTCTTTCATAGCTTAAGCACCGGGTGATTAATTTTGTGCAAACATCGTTAACACAAAGAAAGGCCAAGTACTTAACACGTACTAATGGTTTCAGAAAGCACACTTTGAAGACTTAGGAGCCAAATTTCATATCGCTAACACGTTGTTTTCCCATTTTAAGTCGGTATTTTTAGGGTAATTGCGTGAAATAAAAAGAATTACTGAAATAACACACATGTACATTGCAAAGATATGCAACACGCTTAAATGTACCAAGTTGCATCGATATCCGCACAAGGGATGGGCTCGTATAGGCGTTGCCTGCTCCCCACTCGTACATGTATTTTGAGAAATAAAATACGTTTTAACCAAGGGAAACACACACACACACAAACAAACAAAAACATAGAGTGTCTGCAGGAGCAAAATGTGTCTTGCACGTACGCTTGTTCGTTTGTATATGTCTTTTAAACCTTTTGATTACCAAAGGGATGTCTTAACGCAAGTGTACGTTCTTGATATGAAGAGAAACTGTTGAAGTTTGTGCAAATTGTCGTTAGTATTATTGTGCCTTTTGTTTGACAGTAAGCGCACCAAAAATGACATTTGGCTATGTTCGATGTGTCCACGAGTTTGCGGTCTCCCCTCATTGAAAGATCATTGAAAGCCGCGCTCAACCAGATGGATGCGGTCTCTCTGTTGCATTTTTATGTTCATTTTGTCCAGGGATTATTTGTCACTGAAAGGCAGACCTCCGCGTCAAAGAAAATCACACTTCTTAAAGTACGATCGAAACGCAACAGTTAACTCGGAAAAAGGAGAAAAAGAAGGGAAAAATAAAAAAACTACCCACAAGCGAAAGAAAAAGATGAGACAGTAGGGATGCAAGCAAACAAAAAACACCACAGTAAATTGATGATATTTGCTCAAGCCTCAAGGACATCCTTAACTTTAACTTATTTTTCCCCCTTAAAGACTTAAATTTTCCACATTGTTTTTGGAGACAAGATAGTTTCTATACTACACCTTCAGAAACCAAATATATGTTACATTTGTCCGAGCATATTAGTGAAAAAACTCGCTAAACAACGAGTGAAACTTATCACGGCGAGCTAATATCAATGCAGCCCTCAGACTGATCTCAGCAGCGTACTACAATTAATCCCAGAATGCAATTTCCCAACATGGCGCTAATTTATTCAAAATGGCGACCGTGCATAAGATCTATTGGTTGTTAGATGTGGTCACTAATGGTGATGTTTAGATAACCATTCACAGTCAAAGCCTCACTGGACATGTTTTTACAGGTGAGCAGATTATTTCACAGGTGACTGATTAGAACCACTATATTATTTGTAAGTGTCTCGGTCAAAGATATGACAGAGTTTAAGGGATTGGTGCTTAGTCAACCTTCTTAATGGCCTGAGCAGATGTCATTTGTGAGCAATTAAAGTCAGAAAATCTCCTTGGTTATCTTTGGCAGTGAATATCTCAGAAACAATTTTTTACAAGACTTGGTAATTTTGAGAAAGCCGCACTCAAAACTGGATGGATGAATCTTATAAAAATTACTGGCTATGTAAAGACAAGAGTATAACTTAGGTAACCATTTTTTTTGGCAATATTCCAATTTTAAATGGTACTTTTGGAGCTTTGATTTAAAGCTTTTTATACCAAAAGTTTTGTTTTGATCCTTTTTCAAAGTGTAGATCAGACCCCTTGAATAAAATGACCCTCATACTTCACAAATTATACTGAGAATATTTTAACATGCAAAGAAACTACACATATTGACAAAACTAAAAATGTATACATCGGGCTTGTATACAAAAAGAGAGAGACAGTGGCAATTTTTGTACCACTATGTAATATGCACCCTAAGTAAGAGCTGGCAGCTGAATGCGGTAAAACAGTTGTTTAGCAGAAGAGGATTCCCAATCACTTGACTTAAGGGGTGCCATATCACTTGTCACTCTTAACAGCATTTGATGTCAGACCTTTCGACCCCCCACCCCACCCTCCCCTTAACGTCAAAAGTGATCTTCCATGACACACCACAGATCTTTTCCTGTACAATGACTAGACAGATAACATTCCTTCACAGCAAACCTGTAATTTCAAGGCAGATGTAGTAAAACTCTTATTTTGATGAGTCAGCACACCTTGCCTAGTGGCCATATTGAATTCTGTATTACGTTATCACTACAGCTATTCAAGAGTGGTATCATCTGATTTTTTGACCATGAAAACATTGGTATAGACACAAATTTCATCTTGCTAGCATGCTTACTTCTCGAGATATTGCTAAAAAACCGAATCTAAGTAATGGCTGCCTTAATATGCATATTCCCCAAAATGCTCAACAGTGACACATGATCATCAACTGGATTCTCGAATGGGACTACCTGGGCTACCAGAATCTTCAAAGAAAAAAACTTTATCTGCTGGATCCAGGTTCAGCTTTCGTAATTAGAGCTGCGATCAATATTTTCTTTTAGATATCGCGGTAACGTCATCAGGGCTGACGCCACTCACACGGACTTACAATATATACGTCAAAATTTAAAAAACAATCAGTAGAAGCTGTTTTTCAATGAGAACCTGGTCCATTATAAGGTGCATCTCTGATAAAAAATTGGTAAAGCTACGGTGAATACATTTTGAGATATCACGGTAACGTCGTCAGGGTTTCCGCCACTCGATGGCCTTCAAATCAGTGCGTTAAAAGCTTCACAAAAAAATTAAAAATAATCAGAGGATGCCCATTTTCAACAAGACTCTGGTCCATTATAAGGTACATCTGTGATAAGAAAATGGTAAAGGTACGATTTATACTTTTAGCTCCGCTGACTTGTCGGTCAGCTGGGCTTTCAGGAGGATCAGTTTGTAGCCCGTCCACAATTCACATTTTTTACTTCTTCTCCGAAACCATCAGCCAGATTTACATTAAACTTGGTAGGGATGTACCTTGGGTAGGTCTCTTGTTCAAATGGTCATGCTCCAGTGATTTGTTATGAATTTTGTTGTTCTTTTTTGGTGTAAATCTGAAAAAAAAATTCTCTCTGAAACTGCTCACCCAATTGCTTTGATATCACACTGGGGACTCCTAGGAAGTCCTTAAATTGCTCACCAGGTGGTGCTGCATTTTTTTCTCTTTTTTTCAATGATTTTTTTTTTGTGTGTGTGTGTTTTTTGAACTTCTCCAGAACTGTCAGTCAGATTAAGCTGAAACTTGGTGGATATGTTCCTTGTGGAAGGGTCAAACAAAGTTGTTCACTAGGTGGCACTGCTATGGATTCCTAGTTTTTAACATTTTTTTCAATTCGGGTGCTTATCGGTCAATGTAGCATTCCTATTGATTACTATGTAAGTCAATGGGCATTTTAATGCTAATTCACCTTTTTGACTTTTTCTCCAAAACTATAAGCCAGATTTACTTCAAACTATGTGGCAATGTACCTTGGGTGGGTCTCAACCAGGTTTGTTCAAATGGTCATGATTTTTTTTGTCCTTTTTGGGGGGCAAATCTTCTCTAGAACTGCTTACCTGATTGATTTGACATCACACATGCTCCTAGTTCTATATTTGTTCATCAGGTGGTGCTGCGGTTTTTCTATTTTGTTATTATATTTGGGATGCACGTGATGCAGTTTCTATGACTGTGACATGAGCACATTAAAGGAACCCTGAAGCACACAACATTTGAGCAGCAGCTGATTTTGGTTGGTTTACTGGGGAAAGGGTCAAAGGAAGTCATGCCAGCTTAAAAAGTAAGTCTGTCAACTTCTTGAACAATAGAAGAGGAAGAGTTGTTTAACTATTATCCATGAGCATAATTTGGCATATATACTGCAGAATTGTGTGAGCAGTAATAAACAAAATCACAAATTTACAAACAAGTATCTTACACTGAGGTAAAATAAAGGATAAATCATTTTTGTGCACTAAAATTTAAGTAAAAATCAGAGTCAGATGCATTTGTTCTGTTGGAAGGGACCATGTCATCACTTGCATTGTTGGCTTCATATTTGGTCAAGTTGGCTGGCTCCAGTGTTCGGGGAAATGCTGTTCTCCATAGTTTGTTTGGTCAAAGTTTCCAGTCTGCTGCTTTGATGATTTACAATTTGTTTGTACTATAATGGATTTTATTTTACAATTTTGTTTTTTCAGGGTATTACTTTGGCTTTATTATAAAACAACTGACACTCATATATTGTAAAATGTGTACCTTTTAATGATAGATCTTGACATGAAACTATTTACATTATATCAGTTTGTCCCTGAACACATGACATCAGTAAACCACTATCCATTAGTCCTCGGAGTCACTATAATTATCCACCTCTCCAGGGCATCCTGCATTGTCGCTGTCACTTTCTTTGTCCCAGTCTTTCATCTTTGCTCCCATCATGAAATCTTCCCTCAACACATTCCAGCTAGGCTTCTCTGTGTCGTCTGAATTTTCCTCTCTTGGTTCGTCTTGCTGCAAAATCAAAATGATATTCAGGCTCCTGTAATTTTATTGTCCCATTTCTACATAGTTATTTATGATCATCAAAAGATAAAAAGAGTTTGCTTCTATATAGATCAGGAAAACAGAGTACACAAAAATGCATGCAATTTGTAATCAACTGGTACTATCTATCTTTGCCAATCAAACTGCTGACCAGCACATTAAACAATGTACAGATGTACCAGTCATGTTACAGTAGGCCTATCATACACTGTGCATGTATGCAGCCCAGAGAAAGATGCAAGTAAAGTCTGATGAAAGCTATGGCAAATGTTTTGGTGCTTCACTCAACAGGAGGTGGTTTGAAAGCATATTTTTAACAGTTTGCATGGATACCAGTTGGTATCTATATGGCATGATTTGATAATTACATGACTACCAGTTGGTAGTCATATGGCATGATTTGATTATTGCAGGGGTAACAGTAAATTTTCTATCAGCTCCAGAAATTTTTTAACTCCAGAGATTTAATTCAATACTTGCCCCAAATTTTACAAAAAGCCCTTGCTGGACAAGCAGTAACAAGAGGATCATGATAATACTGTGCTCAGCTGACATACATCTGCTTATTTTAAAAAATTTACCCAAAAATTTATGCAAAAATCAATGCAATGTGACCATTTGAATAAAATATGTAGAGACCTATCAAAGGTACATTTCTACAAAGTGTGACATAAAATGGCAATAATTATCTAAATTGTTTCCATTACAAGAAATCTCCATGTTCAGGTTTAGTAAAAAAATTTTTTATTTTGTAGTTTTTCAAAAAAATGAATGAAAAAATGAACCGAGTCAACCTTTTGAACAACTTTGTTTGACCCTTCTACAAGGAACATATCCACCAAGTTTCAGCTTAATTCGAGTGACGGTTCTGGAAAAGAAGTCGAAAATAACAAAAACACACAAAAAATCATAAAAAATTGGAAAAAATTTGCAGCACCACCTGGTGAACAAATTCTAAACTAATAGTCCCCGGGGGTGTCCCTGTGAGATATCAAAGCAACTGGGTGAGCAGTTTAGGAGCAGACATTTTAAGATTTGCCCCCCAAAAAAAGAACAAAAAAAAATCATAAAAAATCCAAAAATCACTGGACTGGACCATTTGAACAAACTTGGTAGAGACTCACCCAGGGTACATCCCCACCAAGTTTGAAATCGATCTGGATGAAGGTTTTAGAGAAGAAGTCGAAAATGTGAATCAGCATTAGAATGTCCATTGACTTGCATAGTAATCAATGGCAAAGCTGCATTGACCGACAAGTACCCAAATTGAAAAAAAATCGTTAAAAATCAGGAATCCACAGCAGTGCCACGTAGTGAAAAATTTTGTTTGACCCTTCTACAAGGAACATATCTACCACCTTTCAGCTTAATCTGAGTGATGGTTCTGGAGAAAAAGTCAGAAATAGCAAAAACACACAAAAAATCATGAAAAAATAGAAAAAAAATCACAGCGCCACCTGGTAAACAAATTAAGAACTACGCGTCCTGGCAGTGTCCCTGTGGGATATCAAAGCAATTGGGTGGGCGATTTCAGAGAAGAAGATTTTTTAAGATTTGCCCCCCAAAAAGAACAAAAAAATTCATAAAAAATCCAAAAATCACTGGAGCGTGACCATTTGAATAAACTTGGTAGAGACTCACCCAGGGTACATCCCCACCAAGTTTGAAGTAAATCTGGCAGACAGTTTTTCAGAATAAGTCGAAAATGTAAATTGTGGACGCTGATGGACGGACGACGAACCCTCAAAAAAGCTCAGCTGACTGACAAGTCAGCTGGGCTAAAAAACCTAGATCTATGTGAAGTTCTGATAAATAGTCCCGAACCTTTGTTTTGTGTAAATTTGTTTTCGCCTCTGCCGTCACATTTACTGCAGTTCCCTTCAAAATGTCAATGAATGCTCCCTTGCTCAAGGATTTCATGACATTGTCCTTCTTTCTCTCTGATGGTCCAACTTCTTGCAACTTGTCATCAATAGCCTTCTGTTGTTTTTTAACTGCATTGAACAGCTGTACCACTCCCCTTAGAGACAAATGAGAGTATATGTATATCAACAACTTTACCATTCCCCAGTAAGACAAATCACAGTGCATGTATATCAAGTGTATCACTGCCTTTTAGACAAATCACAGTACATCAACAACTGTACCACTCCCCTTTCAGACAAATCCCAATACATGTATATCAACAACAGTTACTGTACCACTCCCCTTTTAGATATATCACAATACATCAACAACTGTACCACTCCCCTTTTATATATCACAGTACATCAACAACTGTACCACTCCCCTTTTAGACAAGGCACAGTGCATGTATATCAGCAACTGTACCACTCCCCTTTTAGATATATCACAGTAATCACAGTACATCAACAACTGTACCACTCCCTCTTGCAGACAAATCATAGTACATCGACAACTGTACCACTCCCCTTTTAGATATATCACAGTACATCAACACTGTACCACTCTCCTTTTAGATATATCACAGTACATCAACAACTGTATCACTCCCCTAAAGCGAAATGAAAGTACACTCATGTACAACAACAGCTGAACTGCTCCCCTCAGAGAGAGAGAGAGAGAGAGAGAGAGAGAGAGAGAGAGAGAGAGAGAGAGAGAGAGAGAGAGAGAGAGAGAGAGAGAGAGAGAGAGAGAGAGAGAGAGGAGAGAGAGAGAGAGAGAGAGAGAAGAGAGAGAGAGAGAGAGAGATGAGAGAGAAGAGAGAGAGAGAGAGAGAGAGAGAGAGAGAGAGAGAGAGACCCACCAAACTGCATTTAAGTCTTCTAACTTGTGCCGTGAGGGCATTTTCTTATCACTGTTATCTATTACACTTTGTCTGCATCAACTATATTGAAACAGAGAACTGTATATGCTACCAGATCTGTATGTAATAAATAATCAACCAACAGTCCATCCCAACTTCTACATCATCTCATTAAGGTATAAGGGCTAACAGATATTAACCCATCTGCCTGTGTAGCCGATCATCAGCTTCGATGCTACAGCATATATGATTTCATATGGACACCCCCCCCCCCCCAAAAAAAAAAATAAAAAAAAAAATAAAGTGTAACTATCACTATGTCACAGTCAATCCACAAGACAAATGTTATTCAAGGGGTATATCATGAAAAAGAGATAAAGCAACATGTTTTCAAAGAAACGAATGCTTCTCCACAGTTTCTAACTCACTTTGTTGCAATCTTCTGCAGGTTTTTCTCCTTTTCCCTGTCCAAAATGTCAGGCTTGACTCGTCCCATCTCATCCCATACCTTTCTCTGCAACATAACAGCATGTTATGAAAGAATTTACCCTTGCACTTACAGGTACATGATTTTCTTTCTTAAGCACTGTCATGGGGCAGATCCTTCAAAATATGCAGCCAAATCAGTAAATGAAAAGTACTAACTGCAGAATTCAATCTAATTCTCATAAAATTCAAATTAAAAATACATTAGCCATTTGCAAATTTCTTTACCCAAATGAATGAAACATTAGCAGACTCTCTTCTGCTGGAATGCGTGCATGCATATGTGTGTGTGTGTGTGTGTGTGTGTTTTCAGTCAAATTGAACAAGTTCTTTCAATATTTTCCTTTCTTCTTTTCTTTTTTTTTTCCTTCTTCCACAAATCTGTGGAAATAAAATCTTGTGTTTCATCTCCCATGTGAGTTTTTTTCAGAGTTTTAGAAAGTTTTTTAACACGAACACATATGTGGACCTACATTCTATCCTCTAAAACACATCACTACTGGTGCATATTTTCAATCTAGGATTTAGTTTTGCAAGTCTCCTTCATGCTCTCACTTCCTTCACCATTTTATTTGTCTACTTTCTCATTATTCAACCACAATGTCCCAGTACATGTTGCAAGATACTTGTGGGAAACTTATTGAGCATGCTGTGCATTGGCATACCAAACTGTTCCGTGCAAAATTTGGAAATAATTGTCAAACACTAGTACTTTGCACTGGAGACTCCTGTTAAAGAGCAGTATTTGGCATTGACATACAAAGTTAATAATATGAGCAGTCAGATTTCAACAGTTGGCCAAGTTTGTAGTAAATGATCATGCATTGTTATCAAGCAAGTACTCACCTTCTCCATCTGTTCTCGCCAGCTGTTCTCTTCTTCCTCATCTGTCTCATCACTCTCTTCTCCTTTCCTTTTTTTGGGTTTGATGCCTTCTTCTTTTAACTTTTCTTTTCTTTTCTGGTTTTTAGTTTGAATTATTTCTTTTTCTGTCTTTCCTTTGGCTAAAATAACTGACTTATTTTGGGGCATTTGTTTAGCCAGAATTTTGGCCATGACGTCTGCCAAACCAGACTTATGTGGTGTTTCAGAAGTAATGTCATTGTCGCTATCTTCTGTCCCTGGAGTGCTGCCACTGGCACCATCATCATCATCTGTCTCAGCTTCATTATCATCAACTTGCTTCTCAACTCTTCCATCTAATTAAACAAAACGAAAGCAAACTTGTCAGTGTAATTCAGGAATGACTTCCTGTAAATATAATTCATAGGCAGTTCAAAAATACTTTATGGCTGACAACCCTAATACGTTGTATTGTTCATAGTGCATCCCTCTGCCCATCACCTTTCCACATTTTTATATTACCATTACAGCTCAGAACACCGGAGGCATGGGAAGAGGCTACCAGTTTGTACAATACAGAAACTCAGGCTGTTTTCTATCAGATAAATGAGCACATTTTCGTTGATTTTTAGTACATTTATTATGCAATTATTTTGCTCTATCTTTTTTCATTTCTAAAAAAATCCAAACACAATAACAACTGAATTAATGGCCACCTGTGGCTCACCCTAAACAAATATTCCCTAAAATAACTACACAATATTTAACTCAACTTTCAAGAATACTATAATACTACAGAATTGGGTTACTGTCTGCAGCTATATAAACTCTTCCTGGGCAACTGACACTTGTCTCACAGCATCAGTTTAGAATTAGAGGCACTCAGCTGATCACAATTATTATGGTCATAAAAGAACACAGTTTGAACCACTTGTGTAAACCTACGTTGCACATATAGTGGGCCCGGTCATGTGAGACCTCTATAATGAGAGACCACCTGACCTGAAACACCATCTGTTCAGGATACTATTCTTAGTACTTTTTATTTTGATGTGTACTTCCTATGAAAGACCATATATCTCAAGAGACCACTGTCACAATTAGCCCATCCATAGAAATGATCTTCAAGAGAGGTTTCACTGTAATATTTTTTCTGTTCTAGTCCATGTTGCATTTCCACACAGGAGTAGAAACCTACCAGCCCTGATTTGAATGGGCTAGCAAAATACAACAAGTCCTATTTTCACTTTAGATTTGAGCTATTTCAGTTCACATGATTGCATGACCAGTGTGATACAAAGACTGCATGTGTCCTAGCAGTCATCAGAACACCATCTATCACTCATCTCAAACATTTAGAAATTTTCACGCTCGACTAGCTTTTCACGCTAGTATTTGATGTGCGAAAATAAGATGCGCCAAATTAATTGACATAATGAAAGGTTATATATAGACAAGCCATGATGCATGAAATTAAAATATGCAAATATTTTCTAATTTACGGAAACACAAGTTTGTGCGAAATTAACCACACGCGAAAATTTCTAGAACTGCAGTAACTACACAACTGAAAACAAATCTTGTGACCAAATGTTATAAATTGTACATTATCATTCCTCTACCTCTATCATGCGTATCTTCACCTATTATATTGATTTCTTCCATAGCACAATCTTCAAGTTGATGTTCTGCAATGCTCAATGTTCTTTTCCAGTTTTTAGGCTTTACTTTTGATACATGTATAGCTATTAGATCAGGTTTCAAGTCATGTATTCTAATTTCTAGCCTTCAACTTGTGAAATTTTCTTCAAGACATCAGCATTTGCAGTGAAAACCTTGATAAATTGTCCATATGTATGAATGTTTTTCTCACTTTTACTATTTTCAAGTTCCAAGTAGGACCTCTTTGTAAAGTCACCCTCACAGGGTGTTGCTTCTTATTATGCTCTAGAGCACATAGAAAGTAGAACTAGAAACAATCTGGACATTGCATTGTTTTATATTACTCATCATTCATCTTAATACATACTATGGAGGAATAAACTAGATGGAGGAACAAGGACGGGACTTCAAGGGGTAGATGTGTAACAGCACCTTTTGGCGTCAGATAAATTAAGCGGTCACTTCCAAGGGGCTGTTCTGGTTGCTTTGGCAGTGACAATACATCGTCATTATAATTCTCGTGACTACCAACTTGTCACTTCATATGGTGATGGGAACATGTTTTGGCAAACTTTGACCATCTTGTCATCAAAATCACTCCTTTGTTACTGCATCATACCCTCTATTCTTTGTTGCATATCAATCATTTCACTTGTTTGCTCACAAGACCTCATGAGTGTCAGCATGCGGAAAATGTCTTTATTTCATTTTTAAAGCAGCATAAATGAGTTACTTTTACCCGCAATCCATTGTCGACTGATTTGGAAATGTAAGCATAAAATCAGTTCTGTTTGTCGTAGCGCAAAAATTGAAAAATGAAGAATGCCCGCCATGATAGCTTTCTTGTTCTTCCTATAATTCATCTCTCCTCATAGCACTTCTACCTCTTAAAAGAGAGAGTGCGCACTTACTGCCCCTTCTATTGGACAAAACAGTCTCTGCTGGTACAGGCACTGGGATGTCATCAGTGGTGTTGCATGTTCCGCGCCATATTGGAATCTGTCGGAATATTTCCACAATGCGCAGCACCGTATGAGAATTCTGATATGGTGCGCCCATGTGGGAATCACGGCAGGCATTGTTGGCGACACTCACAATAAACGTCCGAGAACACAATCTCAAATTGAAAGTGCCATAAAATGAACATTTTAATGTCTCAAATATTGGAAATATGTTTTATGCTCACTAGTAATACAGTGGTATGTCTAAAACATCCTTGCTTATGCAGGCAGGAACGCAAAGGCAGCTCAGAGTACACCAGCAAGTAAATATTAACACATATGAAAGAGAGAGACAGGGAAAAGAAATATGCATCTTACTAGAGTCAAGTTTCATATTGAGCCATGACAGTATAATAGTAGGCTACTGTCATTGAAAATATATTAGAGAAAAAAAAAAAACAACATGGGTCTGAACCATATGAGGGTTGGTCGCATTTTCTCGCAATTCCCACAATGCACAGCGCCATCTGGGAATATTGGCGCAGATTGCTATGTGACACGCAACATTGCACACCAGTTCTGAGGACTGCTTATCCTGATTAGTAATGCCTCACACCTTTGAAGTTTAATTAAGGAACAAAGGCACTCTCTGCTTATACAGCTGTGCATATTGGGCGTTGTTCCTCCATCTAGTTTATTCCTCCATGATACATACAGAGCAAAAGTATTACTTACAATCTCCGGTGCATTCTAGTATTTTGTGCTCCTCATTGACTTTCTCACACTTTATAGTGGGATATTTTTACAAGAGTATTAAAATATATATGTACGATTGTCAGAAATTTATCTTAAGGTATATATATATCTGGGTATTTTGTACTATATAATTATTATGAATAAAATGAATCAATCAAGAAACATACAAAAAGACCCAGCCATGAGTCATGATTATGTACCAGCTGCTGGTGCTGCACGCAGAACAAATTTCTCAACATACTACTGTTCCAACCCATGTTGGAATCTGACCCAGGTTGGAATATTCCAACAAGGTGCGGTCATGTGGGAATGATGCATAATATACGATAGTGTGATATATGTATTTAGAAATAATTGTATGACCTGTTGTACAGTTTTTAAAAACTTTGATGCGGCTTTGTTGCGGTTGCATTGGCACACCAGCTATTACGTTTCCATTTTCACCCTTGCCGGTCACGAAAACGAATGATAAATAAACCAAGTAGCTGTACAAAACAGGCATCGGCGACGGTAATGTAAGTGTGTTGTGCACCGTATGCTTCAAAACACACTGAAACTTCATTCAACATGGAGAATAACAAATAAGGAACACATACACAGGCCTTCCCCTGTCACTCGCCAATGTAGTAAAATGCTATGAAAATGCCACTTTGACTATAATTTTTTCCAGTTGGCTAATGGTTAACAAATAGGAGTGTCCCAAACATTGTGTTATGCACACAGATAGATAACTTTATTCTCGGATCCGCACATCCGGGAATCTTAGTTTACATGCCTGCGTTACTCGGTGAATCTCCCTGAAAGCGTCTGTGGATACCCATTCAATGTATGCTAAGCGTTACCCGAAAACCAGTGCTATAACCCCGAGTTATGATCGTCAAAATCTCTCCAATTTTTTATTCAGTAGCAGAATTCGGCAAAATGATGCTGCCTTCAGAGTTATTTTGTTGATTTGCGGTCGACAACATGGATATAAATTTGGATAAAAATGTCTAATTTTACATGGGACTATATGCGATGTGGAACTGTTTTCACAGGGCCCGCTCATTTGCATAACAACAGCAGTCAGCTGATAAGCAGCTTATCCTTATGACGCGTTGGCGGATCCGAGAATTGACCCACACAAGTTTGGCTACAAAATTAAAATTTCCAGGGGAAGCCCTGCATACATATATGATTTTACCATATTTATCTTATGCAAGGGATATGTACTTTATTCACATGTATACGGAGTGGCGTGAGTAACATTGGTCGTGGGATACTGGCCTTGTGGTATTACTAGATAGGCAGCATCGGTTCTCTCGCACTCAGAATATTTTCATACCCCCGTGGCCACTGGCACTGCCACTGCCATTGGAACTCGGGAATGTAATGTTTAAATACGCTGTGGTAAATCAGGTATAAATACGAACAGCCTATTCAATGTTACTTTGAATCCAATGGGACTAAATATTCGTAGGCTACCAGAAATTGGTGTAACTTGGCTGGTGTATTTATTTGCTCGAGATCTGATCTGAATTGACCTTACGTCCCAAGATCCAAGTTCAGTAGCACGTGGTATCCAACACGTGAACAGATCTGAATGTTTTGGTCAATGTCTACTGTAAGAATAACAAACACATTTCCTTATAAATGTACCATTGCCTCCAAATCGATTGTCATAAACGTAAAGCTATGTATACCATCAGAATCCTCAGTTTCATCCTCTGAAGTGGCACTTGATTCGTACGCAACATCAACTCTGGGCGCAGCCATGTTTATCTGGTCACGTGATACAGTATGGCAGGGATCCGTTAGTTCGAGAGACGTGATCAAAGCATGCTGCTGCAGAAGGCTTAAATATGATGATGTCTTGATGATAATAATGATGATGACGACGACGACTCTGATGATGCTGATGATAATAATAATAGTAGAAGTAGTAGTAGTAGTGGTAGTAGTAGTAGTAGTAGTAGTAGTAGTAGTAGTAGTAGTAGTAGTAGTAGTAGTAGTAGTAGCAGTAGCAGTAGTAGTAATAATAATAATAATAACAATAATAATAATAAGTACAAGGCAAGCTATACCAATTGGACACTATCAACTGCACATGCATCTTCGTTCTTGAATTCAAATCAAGCGGGAACCTCCTAGTAGTCCTACCCTGACCCCGACCCCTGGTTTGTTTCGTCACAAAGGTTTAGGGTATATGGATAGAGTGGTATTTATTAGAATGTCTATAGTTAAGCACAAACAAGTACGTTCAGATTGAAGTAACACAGCATGTTAAAGAGTTTTTATTTTTCATGTTTTGACAGGCCCTTGATAGTGATAGTATTGACACATTGTCGTCTGCATAGCCTGTAGCCTGTAGGCTTAGTTACCTTTTGCGACATAGGCCTATTCAGGGGGATGGAATACCTATTTCGTTATTCGTTATTGGGCATGCTTACTTAAGTCTTAAACGTGATTTGTGATTCTATAAAAAAATCAACCGTGATTTGTGATCAGGGTTTCTTGTTAGGCGTTATTTAAATAAACACACGTGAAATGTTATCGTGTACTTTTACAATTTGCCTATAATATCTGTCATTGTGATAATTATTTTGTCGAAAAATGTGATGAAGATTTGTATGATTGACATTATTGTGACTGTGATATGGATTTATGAATTTTCTGTGATCTGTGACAAGGTCCTTAATTAGAAGTAACTGTAACCCCGGATTCAGAAGGGTATTGCTGCTCCCTATTCAATTTCAAGCATGCACAAATGTTCACGGAGACCAACAGGACGACAGGTACAATATGTAAATAGCTTCCGATTTGCTTAACATATTTATTGAAATACATGTCTCGATAATCAAACTTCGTAGGTGACAATTATCACAATCCCAGCACTATTATAAATTACCCATCCCAGGTTTCAATACAAGGTTTCAGCATTCAGTATGCCGAGATAAACTTATTAAAAGGCTGGTAGTACTTGCGGCTGTTCGACTAACTACGCCTGTGCCAACTTCTAACCAATCACAGCTCTTGTAACAAGAACACGTTTCTATGATGGCTACCAAGGACGCTTTGGAAACCACATGGACCCGCGTACATTGTAAACAGGGCTGTATTTGTGCCTGACGAATAGCCAACCCGTCTCATAAGGTGACCGGCGACAACAATGTTCACTTTCGTCGTGCGAGATCAAGAAAGTACTGTTTATTCTGCGGTGGCACGCACACTTCTGTCTCGTAGGAAAGGAACATGGCGACAGCTGTCAAATAAAGATAGCCCCAGGTTTAATTTGATGTTTGGAGAACGAAATAAACTTCCGTTTGGGAGGTTGGGTAAGATGACACAATTTGTCTATTGAGTAAGATGACCCATTTTGTCTGTTCCTGTTCATGCATATGCAGCAATCCAAGACCAAGTGCTATTCGAAGCAACAAAGCTTCGAGGCTTTGACCCCTTGTATTTGAAAAGGGTTTGGACATCTTACATTTGAAACCCCAAAACAACAGCGCACAGACCACTCTCGCATTCTCCCTCTCTCTTCCCTCCCACACCAACCCCACCAAAAACAACAGCTTTAAAGCACTGGGGTTTTGTTTTCGAAAATTGCATGATATAGCGTAAGCACCAATTGGCCATAAGTTATAATATGACAAGAGGGTAGTAACTAGTGTGTCACTGTTAGCTGGTTTCAAGAGAATGGGTACCTTTTTTTCTCCTTGTGATGCTGGAATTTATCTGTGGTCTCATTTGGTGAGGAGGAGGAGGATGTAATGAGCAAAATCTGGAGTTTAATCTTGTTTATGTTTTATATAGCCTTCTCTTTCAACCATAGTTGGAGTATCAATATTCTCCTCCAAAAGCTTACGTCATATACTTTGGTTTGTTCACCTCTGGGGCTACTAGGCAGTACCAGGCCAGGCTGAGAGAGTGTCCACCAACCATATCAATGATGTAGTCCTACCCGGCTTCTCAGTGTGGCCAGTCACTTGTTCACCTCCAAATCTGCTTAGCCTTTGGAGGTGAATATATATATTTTTATCCAATATGTAATCAGAGACTTCTGTGTGAATACTAAAGCTGCAAAAACACACAATATGAGTCATGCATATTAATTTCCCACCACAACTGCATACCTGGTTGTCTTAGTAAACATAGTCTCACAAGGCGAGATACATGTACGGGCTGGTGCCTGTGTGAGGAAGCTGGATATTACTAATATCTTGGAAACAAAGAATGCTAAGTACAGGCATCTTGAATTCCATTCTTGTAAAAAATTTAAGAAGCAATAAATGAATTATACTTTGGTATTTGATAAACTTAAATTCCTCTAAAAATACTAATTTTGTGAATAAGGGGTGTCTAGTCCTGTCTGTCACTGTGATATGCCCGGAGTGCAGACACTTCGGTACCAGACTGACCAAGTCATTTCGGGAATAAGTCAGGACAAGTCACTTCGGAACCAACACATTTCGGGACCACTTAATTTTTTTTTCAGAGAGCCAAACACAGCACAGAAGACAGAAATCACAACTTCAGGACATGAGTTTTTATTCAATCAAGCAAATAAATGCATACATATTTATTGTTTACAAGATACATTATTTATATACAAAGTGATATATCAAATAAAGCCTGGGATATAGATCCATAGGAGGCTGAAATCAAAGCCTGGGATATAGATCCATAGGAGGCTGAAATCAAAGCCTGCCAATTGATCATTGAACAGGATAACCATATGCTCAATTCTTTAATGTTATTTTAACTCTTATACACCCAAGTCCACCTTGGGACAGATGAAATAGCTCCCTGCCTCTGCCAGTGACCTGGCACTGCGTTGGTTGTTCTCATACTCCATCCACAATTTGGCAAGTTGGTTATTGCTTAGGTACATCTTCTTTTGTTGACGCTGGCTCAATTTTGCTTGCAGCACTAGTTCAGCCTGTGAAATATATGATTATATTTATGTATGGCCTGCATTTTCCGCTGCAGCTTGATAGGGAGGTGGATAGAGACATGCTTTGACATGCACGTCCCTGACTTGATGCACAAGTGGGAACGGTCATGGTCTCCAAATTCTGTCAAAATTCCAACAATGGTTTGTAACGATGGCACTTGATCACCTGATCAATGATAATGCCTGCCTGATCGAACTTGTACCCACATTCAACAAGCCTGTAATGTTCTGGGATTTGGAGCTAACTTTGTACACTTGGTGTATTTGGGTGTTTTACAGCTGTTTCTTTCTTCACATACATCATGGATCTCTCTTTAGAAGTGTTACCATTTGGTGTGAGGCTGTATGCTCACTGACATTGTTTGAGGGATCCCCTGCATGTATTTTCTTGTATCTATCTACACTCTTGCTTTGGCTATATATTGTATTTTAAATGAATGTTCCCAGAGAGGTCTCAGTGGTTGATGGAAGATGGACCAGCATGAAATCTTGTGTTTGTCATAAACTACATGTAATATATTTGCATCAGTCATTGTTGAGCACGGAATGAAAGTCTAGGCTTCTATCCACATCTGGTGAGATGTATGAGTACTAGTGGTACTTTGTCCATGGCTAGGCACTGCTTGGTAGTTGTATTTGATTTCAGCTTTATGTCTTTGAATTTATATCTTGGTTTTTGCATTAACAACACATGATGGTAGATTATTTCAGGGGTTTACTCTTCTCAGTCTAAAGCTCCTCTCCCCTACCCCCCCCCCATTTTTTTTTTTTGCTCCATAGCATGATCTTGTTTCTTTCAATGGTTCTTCATACAGCTGGCCATTTAAGTAGATTAGTTGTCTTGTAATACTGGAGTGCAATATTTTGATTTTTTGGCATTCAGATCCAATTCAGATTCAAGAACTATCTTCTAACCAGTCCTATTTTCTGATCACCTTATTTGACTCTGTATATTAATGGTAACTCAAAGTTTTAGAGCTCAGTTTAAAGTAAAAAATTGTTACATTTATGGGCTAAATTCTGGTATGGAGATAAAGATCATCAGAGTATATCAACCACAGTAGCTTAAGAGACTGAGAATCACTGGAATGAAAAAAACTAACTATTTTTAGAGATCTTCAAATACCAACCATAACATCAAAAGAGAAACTGTTTATCCAACCAAGGAGCCTAAACTAGGAGAGAACACTCAAAATTTTTGTAGTTTTTAAAAAGTTGAGCATCATTCCTATATTTTGTGGTTGTCTTTCAAATTGAAAATGCAAACAGTCCTGAGGACAGGTGCTTTGTATGGAGAACTATAGTCAAAATGGTACTGAATGATGAAAATACAATGTGATACATACAATGTACATAGTTATTTGCCAAAGAACATGTGTTTTGGAGCAATAGGTCTTGCTGTGTGATGAAAAAGTGTTGCTGTTGATTATAATTCATGATAAAACCTTTCACTAAGCAGGCGTCAAAATAATTTCTGTGGTAAGAAAAATGAGGCGAAACAAAAACATAAAAACTGCGTATTAAATAGAACTCTGATGGGTGCAACAGTAGTTTTAAGGTTACTTCGTTCTTAATTGCCTTATCACTTAAAATGTGAACTCACAAGACAATACACAAACGTGCTGGTGGGCTAGAAACATGCATTGACCTTGAATTGCATGGGAATAAAATACATGTAATGGTCAACTGATTGTTCTTGTCAGTAGATATGACTAGATGAGAAACTAAGATATGTACACCTAGGTTTACTGTAGGGAAGTTGCATGTGTTTTTGCTCACATAGCAGTTTTCATGTTCACATTTGCAAGTCACTATGGAGAGTAATGTGACCACATAATCCCAGACGGTAGCCAACATTTTTTAGGGGGGCATTGCTTTTCTTGTTATTGCCCCCACAAGACAGACATGTCACCCTCAGTCTTTACATCCCCGAGAAGACTTCATGATTAAGGCTAAGCACAATGCTGGTCCCATAGACCTGACCTTACCTGAATGCAGGGATAGGAACTGTCCACTGATCAGCAGATTTTCAGAGTTTGTGTGTATGTGTGTATGTGTGTGTGTAATTATACCAGTACCTTTCTTTGTTAGACACCTATTTTTTTTCATTGTTTTCCAATTTATTTAAGAGTTTTCTGCAAAAACTCATTCTCATTCCTGTGAATGGGTACTTGAAACTTTCTATTTTGCTACTGGCCTCCCTGGTGTGACCTCATCTGTAGCATTTTAGGGGAGGAGGATCAGAATAACCCTGACCTAAAAAAAAAAAGACTTTCGCAGACAACAAAAAGACGGGTATGGCTCCATGAAAGAGATGGGTGGTCTAAGATACTCAGAACTCTTATCCCTTTTTGAGTTGTGTGTGATTTGTCTTGCAGGGCATGAGCCAGGTGTGGTGCAGCTGGTCAATTATTATAGAGGCTCTGGGGCTCTATGTCGAAAGACCTCTCTTGTCAGGTATGCATTAAACTTTAAAGAAAAATTATAAAGGTAAAAATTAAGATACTTACAGAAGAAAGCTTGAAAACCCCACTAGTGTACCTTTCACAGCAGTGAATCACTGATATATGCCTTTATTTTAGTAACTAAAAATCTCTCAATTCCAGATGTATGAATGTCTTTGGCTCTTTTTTGATAACCTTGAAACCAAAAACTGATAATATGGTGTGCTTTAAGTATTCCAACCTGCTGCAAAATTATTTTATAGTGTCTATAAATAGGGTATTATTATGGTTTATACATATTGTACATTCATGCTGGGACCATTCTGTATCACTTCACTGCATTTTTGTTTTTAGGATGTGGCATAGAAAACAAAATCCCCAATGAGCTTATTTTTGATGAATAATGCACACTTTGATATGAACAAAAATGCATTTTAACCAATTTTCTGGGGAAATATCATACCAGTTTGTGTTGGAATATGCAAAATTAGTATCGGTACATAAACAGTGTTTTGGCATTGTTCTTTAACAAAAAGACAATTTTAATTTAATAAAGCTGTCATAGAATACTACTATCAGGTTTGAAATTATCTCCATTACAAGCCTCTGCTTCCTAATATAAAAGTATTTCCATGGTTTGATATCTGGATGAAGAGGAATGTGTTACAAGGCATTCAGATGTACACTGATTATTATACCTCTGTGACACAAGCTGATACCAAAACGATACCTCAGTGACATAAGATCATGTCAAATGATACCCCAGTGACATAAGATCATGTCAAATGATACCTCTGTGACCGCAGATGATACCAAATTAATACATCTGTGACTCAAGATGACAGGAAAGTGATACCTCTTTGACTCAAGATGATACCATCATTGAACGATCTTTACCTGTGTTTCATGACCACAGAACAACCGTGTCATATGATGGCCTAATGTCCTATTATAGCATCCATGACAGAAAGCTACAGTTTTGTGCCACGATCATTAAAACAGGCAAGATTTTAGAGATTTTTTTCTGAAATCACAGCCAGCTTACACTCCAAGATTTACACTTATCATACCTTGCAGTGACATGTAGAGTGCTGTGTGACATGTTTAGTGGTGACACCAGCTGTGCACTGATCAGCTCACACAGGAACATTCTTCTTGGCAATGAAATGATTTTGAAATTGTATGACCAAACAATCTCAGTGTGCGCTTTTGCTCCTAAATATTGGTACATTTTCAGTATATTCTTTTTCAAATTGGTAACTGGAATAACTTTATGGGTCCATCCCAACGGGCAGATCCAGTGTATATTTTCAGGATCTCTGTCTGCAGTCAGTTGGTCTGTATATCTGTGGAGCTGTTTGTTATTCATTCCTTTCATTATTTACTTGTGAACATGATATCTCAAGTCATGCCACCTAAAACTCAAATTTACCTCATGTGTACCTTGACACAATTTGTTCACTTAATTACATTTTGGGGATCTTGACCTTATTTTCCAGTTCACAGGAGCTATGTGTGTGCAAAGGTGTAATCTATCAGTCAATGCTTTGTACTGAACTGTCTGTTGTTTATTATATACATTCACAAATAAAGAACCCACTGATTTTGGTTCATAATATTTTATTTTACTGCAGCACTCTCAACAAATATACAAAAGATAATGACAAGGCTGCCTTTGAATGGATGCCACTGAGTTATGTTTTGTACCCAAAAGACCATGACACTACAGCAAATGAAAACAAAACATCAGCCTCTGGCAAAATCCAGAAACAGGATGAGAGAGACAAGTTGCTTCAAGCATGTAGTGAAATGCAGAACGAAGGCAAGGAGGGGTGTGTCTGGATTGCCAAGTCCGCTGCTGGGGCAAAAGGTAGAAGTAATTCTCATAAATAATTTGAAAAATAGGAAATAATGCACTCTTTACACCACATATATGTTAAAAGGGTTTGGCAAACTTATTCATGTATTATCATTGAGTCCATAGTGTGCAATATATAGGAATATAAAGATGATACTTTCTGGAATAACCTTCTCAGTGACGCCTTGACTTCATTGTATAATTCTGAAGCACTTACATTACTTTCATCAGATAAAATGAGGCACTGAGCATCACTGTTCATGAACAGTAAGTCTGTAATTAAAAACGTCTGCAGAAATAAATACATGGATTCCATATCCCCTCTGTGCCTGGTAAAGCTGCAGCACTCATGGTTTTATTGCATATCACATTATGTAGACAACATAATCCCATGATGACTTGATCAGGTTGCTTGTAGCCATCAGCATAAGCTCACTACAGGTCAACAGAAGCACAGGATTCATATCTGATTGCATAGGTACATGTCTAAAGTTTTTCTAATCGGTTGCTGTTGTAGGAACTGGTATACTAATCTCTGATGATCCTGAAGAGATAATCTCGTACTGTGATAAACAAACTCAAGCTCATGTGATACAAAAATACATTGAGAATCCTCTTCTACTCGAAGGGCAAAGGAAGTTTGATATCAGGTGTGTACATTGTCTGCAATGCAGGCCTTCTACCCCCATCTGTACATAAACATCAGAACATAAAAAAAAACCAGAGTCTGCTTCGCAGGCAAGTGTGTACATTACGTACTGTGAAAAAAATCAGCCATTATTTTTAGTGAGCATAGCAATTACAATACTTTGCTCTGCACATCTGTGCCCATGTGCATTACTAACTATAATATACTTGTAAAATTTGGAAGTACAATGACAGAATGCACACCATACGAATATGCATGGATGACATAGAAGCATTTGTGTCCTTTAATACACCATCAACACATGTATAGATCACCCTCAGTTGCCCGTCATTAAGGTCAAAGGGTCATGAAATATTGAGCCAAACAAAACTTGTATCAATCTGATTAATGTCTCAAGAATGTTGACATTTGAACCTGCCTACTGTAAATTGCTTTAATTTCGCTATGCTCTTATTTTCACTTATTCTGCTGATGGCACAAAGCCGGGAAAATAAAAAACACAGTGAAATAGTATTTTAACATTGTTTGCATAGGAATTATGTCCAAAACAGTGAAATTAAAACTACAGTGAATGTCAAAAATACACAAACCATAAAAATTTATACACATGAAAATAAAGCAATTTACTGTAATTTGCTTAACCCTTTCAGTGCCAACTTCCACTTCAGTCAAACTCCTTAACAAGGGACTGCACTGAATTATAATAAGGGTGCTAGAACTCCTCAACAAGGGACTGCACTGAATTATAATAAGGGTGCTAGATTCATGTTCCTTGTAAACATACCTTTTATTCAAGTACCAGCATGCCTGTAGTTACATCGAATACAAGTACCAGCATGCCTGTAGTTACATAGAATACAAGTACCAGCATGCCTGTAGTTACATCGAATACAAGTACCAGCATGCCTGTAGTTACATCGAATACAAGTACCAGCATGCCTGTAGTTACATAGAATATAAGTACCAGCATGCCTGTAGTTACATAGAATACAAGTACCAGCATGCCTGTAGTTACATAGAATATAAGTACCAGCATGCCTGTAGTTACATAGAATATAAGTACCAGCATGCCTGTATTTACATAGAATACAAGTACCAGTATGCCTGTAGTTACATAGAATACAAGTACCAGCATGCCTGTAGTTACATAGAATACAAGTACCAGCATGCCTGTAGTTACATAGAATATAAGTACCAGCATGCCTGTAGTTACATAGAATATAAGTACCAGCATGCCTGTATTTACATAGAATACAAGTACCAGTATGCCTGTAGTTACATAGAATACAAGTACCAGCATGCCTGTAGTTACATAGAATACAAGTACCAGCATGCCTGTAGTTACATCGAATACAAGTACCAGCATGCCTGTAGCTACATAGAATATAAGTACCAGCATGCCTGTAGTTACATAAAGTATAAGTACCAGCGTGCCTGTAGTTACATAGAATACAAGCACCAGCATGCCTGTAATTACATAGAATATAACAGTCCAGGTCAATGGCTTTCCTTAGCATGCTTTGGGTGCATTGTGCCCAAACTGTGTCAAGGAAAGCTGATGATTCAGTCAAAAATGGGGCACTAAAGAGTTAAAGTATGCAACAGCCCCACATGAGTGACACGTCCTAAAACTTTTGACATTCCAGTATTTGCACAGAACTGAAAATGTCAACATTCGACATAAAACCATGTTACCTTGCTAGGTTACCTGGGGTGTTCATATTAGAATCAAAGCTCTGCTGAAGAGAGTGTCCACATTTCAGGATAACTAGTTTAAATGCAAAGTTTCCAAATCAGTCAGTATGATAAATTCTGAAAATTCTCCTGTGGTACAAACCAATTTGACACGCCATTTGGCGACATTTTATACTGATATCTTCATTTGGTTTTGCTTGCAAGTATACAGGAAAGAGCAGTACAAAATGTATCACTTTATACTGGAAAGCAATGCAGTAGTACATCATACATTTATTTGCCATATCTGAAGTAATACAGCAAATACAATGTAGCTTGTTTTTGAATGGATAAATTTTTGCTTTTATCAAAAGTTGATAAATTTGAGATGTTACATTTGGAATTTTATTGCTAAAAATATGCATACACAAATTTGTTCCAGTCAAAAAAAAAAAAAAAAAAAAAAAAAGAAAAAAAAAAAAACCCTGTTCATTGATGTACTTACACATTAACACAAAATCACTTGTTTTAAGTTGAAGAATTTTTGTATATGCATATATATATACACACACACACACACACACACACACACACACACACACATATATATATACATGTAAACGTGAGTACCTCTGCTTCAATCACATTTCTTCAAATCAAGTCTAACATACCATTTTCTGTTAACATGAGAACTTGAATTGTCCTATGAAGTTCTTTCTGCACCTTAACGTGTGCATATGTGTTCTGTACAGATGCTGGGTTTTACTGGATCACTTATACAACATCTACCTATATCGGGAAGGGGTGTTGCGTACAGCTTCAGAGCCGTATCGTCCTGGAGACTGGCAGGATATAACCAGTCATCTGACCAATCACTGTCTGCAACAGCAATACTCAGCAAACTATGGAAGGTTTGAAGAAGGAAATGAGATGTTTTTTGATGAATTTAACAGGTAAATAACATGATTTACTTTTTATTATTTTTTAAACCATTTTATAACATTTCTAAATAGATTATATCTACAAAAATGTACTATTTGTAGAATAGGTTGCAGTGGTATGAATGTTTACAGCTATGTTAATAATTACTTGTAAAATTTGTATCTTCGTAACTGAGCACCAGGTTAATAGTCTGTAAGCAAAATACAGGTTTTGCCAATTATAGATTTTATGGTATTGTCATTTTAACATGACCTGTTGAATGGGCCTGGCATGCAGTAACAATCTGACATTGACTGTCAAATTTGGAAAAGGAACATGGAATGTCACGCTCTTTCACATCACATGTATTTCAGATTCTTAATGGAAAGACACAAGACAAGCCTTGATGTTCAGATTCTGCCACAGATCAGACACATCATAAAGCAATGTCTTCAGGTCATTCAGGAGGTCAGGCGCTTACTTAAGTTTATCTGTGTGGCCAAGGACGTTCATTTATCTGCTGTGTTTAAAGACAGTAATCCTTCATTGTAGCAGTTTTAATGGTTCCAAAGAATTAAAAATAATTGACTCAAACTACTGTTGTGTCTAATTGCTGTAACCTTTATCTACTGTAGCAGTTTTAATGGCTCCAAACAATTAAAACTCAAATGGTTAAAAATCATTCAAATTTAGACTACTGTTACATCTATTGGCCCTAAACCTGTATCCGCTGTAGTAGTTTGAATGAGTTAAAAAAAGTATATCCTGTGATAACATTTTGTGACACTCATCCACTGGCTGAGTAGAAGTTCTACTTCATAAGCCCTATATCACTTTATAATATTTTTGTTTTTGTATTCTTTCTACTTTGTCAACATGTGCAACAAACAGTTAAGTAGTGCAAGTAATTGAGAACTGTAATTTGGACAAAAGTTGTGGAAGGGTCCATTTTAGCTATGAGATTGTATCCATATATCTTCCTATGTTTTGATCCAACCACAGTGGCAGAATTCATAATTAAAATACAAGAATGAATAAATGGATAAATCAATTAATTAAAAAATCATGAAAATTTGGTCAGCTTAATTTTTTTTTTGGGGGGGGGGGGGTGTCTCTTCTCAGTGTTTCTGTTACAGGCTTGTTTATTGATGTGTGGCCACTGGACCCGATGTATTAAAATGGGAGTTGCCTTTGGTTTCATACATCACTTAGGTTGTCAGGCTGTAGTTGTTTGATATTATGCCGAAGTTAGGAATTCAGATGTGGCCAAACATTATATTTGTTGGGGCTTCAAGTATAGTTAGGCTGGAAAAGAAAAAAAAAAGGAAGGATTATGGTAGCTTGTGCAACAAATGTCTTCATTTGACGATGAACACTGATTGAAGGAAGAGTGTGAGATTGCGGAACATGTCCTCTGTTGCTGGGCAACTTGGAATCTCCACACTGACTATTATATGCTTCTTTTCTAGCAACTTAGTACTGAGGGGTTATCATACCAGAGCTTCCAGTTGTTTGGTTTTGACTTCTTGGTGGATACAGACTTCAAGGTGTGGTTGTTAGAAGTCAATGGGGCCCCAGCTTGTGCACAGTAAGTAAGCAACAGCATAAAGCCTCTTGGGCATTATGTGGCCCTAGCTAGAGCTGAATCCACAGAAATGGCTCGTATCACTCGGGTTTTTACATCTATATGCTCATATCATAGCAGCTGATTGTTACTGCTGCCGAGCAACAGAATGAGATATGTTGGAGGAAATTGGTATGCTGCACATCTCATTTTATACAGAAAGGATTCTGCTTCAAGAAAAGAAGAATAATTTTCAAAATTAGATATTTAGAGAAAGACACAAAATAGCCTTTCGCTACACATATATATTTTTGGTAAAAGGAGAAAGCCAAAAGGACCTCACCAGAGAGTGCCACTGGACAAGAGAGATCACATGACCTGTTGTGATGGGGGGTTCACGTAATCACTTGTCCATTGGCATCCCTGTTAGATTTTAGTCTTCAAAGATTTATCCATTGTTGGCAGTTTCTGTGATATTAGGTAGCTGCTGAATGACTTGGCTGTGAGACTTGAGTCTTTGAAGCTTCACCAATAGGAAAGGTCAGAATTAACTCTACTGTGTGCATTTGCCCCAATACACAACTAAATACACAAACATTTGGAGTGCTAGAACAGTGTATTCCCATTAGTTTGTATGGTAAAGCAACTTTAAATAAACCAGTCACTTTTGTAGCTGTGGATATATGATTTCCATGAGGTATTACTTATCCATCTAGATTTACTGTCTGAAATTTGATGTTTCTATGTGCAGTAGTTTTCAAGTTGCACATTACAATGTAAAGTAATGGGAATATACAACCCTAGCCCTCCACTGGCTACAGTGCCCTCTTTTAGGCAGTTCTTGAACCTTCTCTTCTTGTCCTTGCCTGTTGATGGTGGTTTGCTCTGTGATTTCAGGCGGCCACTGAATGACTCAATTGACAGTGAAATTTGAGTCTTCAAAGCTTCACTAATTGATGGCAGTCTTTTCTGTGATTTCAGGAAGCTTTTGAATGACTTGGCTGTGTGTCTGGTAGAGAGAGCCATTGATGCTATATTTCCACCCAAAGTTGCACCTTCTGGTGGAGGATCAAATTTATTTGACCCAATATGACTGGATTATGTGACTTCACTGTGTCAGCACAGTGTTTGTGAATACCTGAATGCTGGTATGTATTCCAAAATTACATTAACCACCCATGTTATATTAACCACCCATGTTATATTAACCACCCATGTGCTGCCCTCTGTTCCACAGGAGTTTCACATGTTGTGATATCATGTTAATGGCAACATAATTTGATCTAGAATACATAGTTCTCAGGTCCTCTGAAGCCCACATCACATTCAATAGTGATCAGAATATTCAATCAGTAGAGAAGATAGAATCAACATTCTTCCATTGAGTCATTTCTGTTACTTTACATTTGTCACACTTTAAAGGTCAACAAAGTTATACAGGAATTTGTGTGATACTGTGTAACAAAATCCTTTTATTCATTTCAGAGTTGATCTGCATGGATAATGGTGGAAGACAGTCAGAAAGACTGGTCAGGGGCTGACAGAAGTCCCAGAAAACAGATCATGGAAGAACACACAGATCTGATGCTTTGGTCAAGGAGATAATTCTTATGTGCCACATGATGTCAAGTCATCCCCATTTAGCAGGAGGTTCCCACTCTTTTGTCTTCTGCTTACTCTGCTCCCCCCCCCCCAAAAAAAAATCCATTTAAATCTTCTTTATTCTTAATTTTTGCATTGGGTAATAAGTCTCCCAATTTCTTGACAATGTGTTGACAGATGTGCATTATGGGTACAATAGTAGACTATTTACATACATCTAATATAGATATAACTTCCGCATACCCATTACAGACAATTGTACCTTGGGCAGATCATGGTGTAGAATTGTCTGCATATATACCTACATTGACATGTATTTCTATGGATGTTCTGCTCAAAATGTCCCATCTAGGACATGCATGTACAGCAAGTGCAAAGAGTAAACATGCTGATGCAAAGAGTAAACATGCTGATGCAAAGAGTAAACATGCTGATGTAAAGAGTAAACATGCTGATGCAAAGAGTAAACATGCTGATGCAAAGAGTAAACATGCTGATGTAAAGAGTAAACATGCTGATGCAAAGAGTAAACATGCTGATGCAAAGACCAACTCAGTGTTTGAGCAGGACATGCCACAGTGAGGCTCATAGGCAAATTCTAAGAGAGTATGGCCCACACAAGGAGAAAGAGCTGTTATGCAGGCAAGCAGAAATGAACAGTGGGAAAATAATATGGTTTCCTTTGTCTGTGTGTTTTAAACTGTGATCTTACACAGGAAACTTCTTCCGTCATAAAATAACAGTTCAGAAGGACAGCTGACACTACCTGAATATCCACCCTGGTATATATGTGGGTTTTTTTTTCAAGAGTGATTTTATATTGATAACAGGTAATAAGGATTCTGATTGGATGTTAAGGTTTAGACAACTATGACTGTCTCCTGAGATCCACGTGAATCATCAGTGGAGGGTGACAATTGTAATGTCCCATGTTCAGTGCAGGGAGACATCACTATTGTCACCCTCTCTATTCCAACAGGGGCGCTGTAATGTCTTTATGCCTGGTGGTGTGCACGGGAACCAGGCTGGCGCATGAAGCAAGCAAACAAGGACTGCTGGGGTGTGAGTGTTTGCTTTATCAGTCAATTGATCGGTTAATCCCATTGCGCATAATGGATGGTGAAGCTCTGGAAAGGCATAGACTTCCCTAGTTGTGTTGTAGGCTGATTGATACCATACAGTATAAATGTACATCTCATTGAACATTGGTATATGTACTGTACACAATATTGCTAGCCCTCCCTCCCCCCCCCCCCCCAATAATGTAACATATAAATCCCATGCAAAAACTGTGCATTCGTATCTCCTACCACAAATATAGAAAGCAAATCCCATACAATAATTGTACTATATATAACCCATTATCTCCTGAGTAAATGTTTTTGGACACGAAATTACCTGTGATGAAGCAAAAAATGTTCTATAGTTATGTTTTAGGAAAAGTTTGCTTGAAAGAATCATAAGATTTTATTTCTTCTATCCAAAAAGGTTTGTCTAATTGAGAAAATTTTCTTGAATATTTTATAGAAAAATTACCAAATGTGTTTTTTTTAGCTCAGCTGATTTGTTAGTCAGCTGAGCTTATCTTGTGGTCCTCCGTTTGTCCCTAATCCCTAAGAGGACAAAACCATAGAGAAAGACATAGCATCAACTTTAGGAAAGCAAGGAGAGAAATCTCAACAAAGGATTAAATAACTTCATTGAGAAGCAAAGTAACAAGAAAAGAATCTGTTAGGAAGTATTTAATGAACGGAAAATCAGAATCATGGAGAAAGTTGACGAAAAATTCAAGTTCTTGAGGAGTGGACCTCTTCAAAAATGGAGACAAACAAAACAAATGCTTCTAGATAATAACTGCAGCAAAGAATTACTTGATATACATAACAAATTTGTGATAACACCTATTGAAAAGCAAGTGATAATATTGCACTTACTCGCAAGACATACTATATCAACAACATACTGCAAGAATTAAGTAGTGAAACTTATCAGCAAGCAGAATCAACAAAAACAATTATTGATGAATAAGTAGACAAGAACAAAGTTTTGAAATGTTTTATACCAAATGAACACAGGAAATTACTGATCATCTATGCAATTATTAAAATGCACAAGAAACCTGTCAAATTTAGGTATATTATCACAGCAAAGAAGTGTGTTTCAAAACACGTTGCTAAGATACTAACTCAAGTTCTGAAACTTGTCCAAAAATCTCATACCAGTTATTGTGAAAGAGTTCATACATACACAAGAGTGAATTGGATGTGGATCACTGCAAGTACCAAGGATATCTTCCAGGACATGTATAAGATCAACAAGAAGGAAGGTGCCAAATCTATCCAAACCTTTGATTTTTCAACATTGTGTACATACAAAGATCAGCTTAAAAGTAGAAACGTTGCTAATAGGTTCTATAGGCACTGGTCATGCAGGGGCCAGTTTGACCCCGATCTTATACAGGAGCTATGGGCCGAATACTTGAAAAGAAAACACACTACTCAAGATAAAATTAAAGCTAAGACAGTTGAGAAGAAGATTAAAGTGATCACTCTAAATTCATGCAAAGATTCTAAAAACACCAGAGCTTGCTGGCGTATGCTGAAGAGACCGAATGGTCAAAATAATTTCCCCCTTAGAATATGTGATCCTAATGATTGCTCCCGTAACATTGATGATCCTAAGGAGATTTCCCATACCCTAGCTGAATATTGGCGCACTATTGGTAATAAAGAAAGTTGAATTGACTGTTCGGATGCAAAGCTGCTAAAGGATAAAGTCAATAGCCTACACAACTACATAGGGGAACTCAGTGGTCTTACAGATATCACCATAGATTTTGGAAACATTGAGCCCTCTATTAAGAAACTCAAGTGTGGTAAAGCCTGTGGAGTAGGCAACATCCCCAATGAATTTCTCAAGAATGGTGGTCACACTATGATACTCTCCTTGGTGAATCTATTTAATTTTTGTAAATTAACAGCACTTTTACCAAAAGAGTGGTCCTGAGGGCTTGTGAAACCTCTTCACAAAGAGGGACCAAAAGAGGTGTTTGGTAGTTATGGTGGTATCACAATAACTTCGTGCATCTATGAATTATTTACATCTGTATTTGAAGATCAATTTATGAATTTTCTTGAAAGCCATTGGGCACTTTCAGAATTACATGGAGCTTGTCATAAAAGACAGAGGCTTGAGGACCACTACTTTAGCTTAAAAGGGTTATATGTACCCTTAGGAAACATCGTAAGTTAAAAACATTTTTTGCTTTCCTTGATATATCCAAAGCCTTTGATACTGTTAACAAAGACATGCTTTTCATGAAACTCTGGGAAAAGGGCATTCCAGGGAAAGCATGGTGCTCAATTAAAGGTCTCTACGGCCAAGTTAGTAATAAAGTCATTTTCCGCCCTTTTCAATCTTCATGGTTTGAAGCTACAAGTGGAGTCAAGCAAGGTTGTATTTTATCCCCTACTCTGTTTTCCATTGTTATGCAGGATTTGATCGATATGTTAAACGAGAAGACGCTGGGTATCCTTTTTAATAGAACCGGAATTCCTGGGCTACTCTATGCAGATGATGTGGTGCTAATGGGTGATAATGAAGAGAACATAATGAAAATGTTGAATGTTTCACATGCCTTTGTATGTAAATGGGGTATGTCTGTTAATTATAAAAAATCAAAAATAATGGTTGTTGGTAAACGCTATAACCCCAGCAGAAAATGGATGTTGGGAAATTCTGCCATAGATGAATGTACGTCATATAAATACCTTGGGATACTTTTTACCCAGTCTCTAAGCGACCTTGCACATGTGAAAACCCTATTAAAACCAAAGGCGTCACGACTTTGAGGCTACTTCTGCAGTATTCTATCTGCTCATGATAATAAAATAACAAGGTCTCATTTGGCAATGATATTTAGAAACGTATAATTTTACCTTCTATTTCGCATGGGTGTGCAGTGTAGCTGAACAGCACTAGCGAAAGTAAAGCATATATCAATATTCTATGGCCAAGGCAATAATGGAAGTAAGATCTACTCCTGATGCTTCAGCAGTTATAGAATTTGGATCGCTCAAACTGATGTTGGACCGCACTCGCATCAAATACTACCACAGGCTCAACTATGGTTTGCCTGACAGCAGATTGGGTAAACAAATTAATGAACTTATGGGAGCCTATACAGGCGGAGCTAAGCTACCCTGGCCTTACTTTAGCGAAATTCACCAAATTTTGATTAATGTTCGAATGGATCGTGCATTAACAAGCAAAAACGAATCATGGCTCCAGCCTTATCACAAGCTAAGTTTGGAAAGTTATAGGATAGAATTTTTTCAAGATATTGACGATAAATGTCCACTCTAATGAAATATTTTTACGTTTGGCAGCACATATCTTGACGATATTGGGAATTTCAATGGAATTGGATTAAAATTCCTGGCCAGGGTCGGTTGCTTGGGGCTAAACGAAGATCTTGCCAGATGGGGGCTCGCAAATTGAAATTTGCCGTTTATGTAAACTCGAGAAGGAAGATTTTCCGCATTTTATGTTTAAATGTAGTAAAACAAATCATATAAGAACGAAGTATGTCTTTATGTTGGAAACCATATTGAGGGAGCAAAATTTGGAGTACGTATGGCATAAGTACATAAGTTCATCTCTGATATGCCATAGGGAAACTGTGTCTTATACTCGGTGACCAACCCTTTTATATGGGAACAATGTTTGGTCTTTGTTTGACTATTCGTAAAATATTTCTAACTGAAGCATGGTGTTACAGGTGAGAGTCGCTGGATGACCTGTCTGAGCCGACCTAAGTACATCACTTTTTATTACAATCTACAGCTGATGTATATGGATGTGTGTCGTCTGTGTATTTAATTTGAGATTTTAGATCAATTCCTTGTATATATTTACGTGTATTCTACTAAAACGCGTCTGACGCACCGTGGGTTCGGCCCTGCCCATGGTGCCCCCGCTGTAAAGGGGTAGATTCAGCAATAAATTATTATTATTATTATTATTATTATTATTATTATTATTATTATTATTATTATTATTATTATTATTATTATTATTATTATTATTATTATTATTATTATTATTATTATTATTATTATTATTATTATTATTATTATTATTATTATTATTATTATGTGCACAGAATCGCAAATGAAATTACAATATCGTATGAAGCCACAGAATCATTACGTGGTCATTTTCGTGAGTTCCTACAATGACTTTAGTAGAGCAGCTAAATTTTCAGAAAGGCTTATTTTCAGTTTTCGTTCAACCGGAAAAATACCCAGCTGGATTTGGTATCAATCAAAAGATAAGAACCTGAAGTTTAAAGTCAGGTAGGGTGTATGATCAATTTCGTGGTCAATTTTTATTTATATTGGTTACCATGGCAACGAAATTAAGTTTTCGAGATATGAAGCGAAAAACACCTTATTAACCATAACTTTATACACATACAAAGTACCACTTCACAACTTTACATCAGCATACCTACCATACAAACGTTTCATAAGAAACCCGTTTGAGATACTAAGTGTCAACAGTTGGTTGCCATGGCAACAGAATATTTGTAAAAATCACTTAAATTTGCAATTAAACATTAGAAACTTATTTATAGTTTTAAATATCAGGAATAATGGTCATCACATTTAATGTTAAAATGCAAAGAGATTCTATCTGCATTAAAAATGAGGTCAATTGAGGGATGAAAGAGTGTTTTGGGTTACCTAGCAACGTTCTTGCAAATGTTTAGATAACTGGAAATGAGAAGATTTTTGTGGATATGGCAATTTTATGGCCAGCACTGCACATTGCTGAGAAATGATACATGTGATAATAATGACGGTATATCTTTCCTTAAACAAAAAAATACCTAGCTAAATATGGTATTAATTGAAAGATAAAAACCTGAAGTTATAGGTGAGGTAGATTGTACTATCAATTTTATGGGCTATATGTGTTTTTATTGGTTGCCATGGTAACGACATTTAGTCTAGGAGTAATCAAGGAAAAACACATTTTTTACCATTACTGAATAAACTTACAGCGTACCACTTCACAACTTTACATCAGCATAATTACTTTACAGACGTTTCCTAAGAAACCAGTTTGAGATAGTTAGTGGCAACAGTTGGTTGCCATAGCAACGGAATATTCACAAAGATCACATAAAATTGCTATCAAACATTAGAAACTTGTTTCTAGTTCCAAATATTCGGAATTAATTTTTAAACTTGAAAACATCTAGCTCAATTTTGTATCAATCGAAACATAATAACTAGAGGTGTAAGGTGAGGTAGAGTGTATGATCAATTTTATTCTCAAAATGTACTTATATTGGTTACCATGGCAACGGAATTGAATTTTTGTGTTATCAGGGCAATGTCACTATTTTAATTTTCTAAGTATCAAAGTCATCACTTCACAATTTTGCATAAAATATGCCTGATATAAAAACAATTAATAAAATACTGACTTGAGATAAGATTTGTCAACAATCGGCTAACATGGCAACGGACGGATTACCAATATTGCAAGAAAAAATCACATGATGCATCAGAAGCTTGAAAAATATGATCTAATCTCAATCATCAGACTTAAAATTTGAATAAAAATAAGGTATTCCAGCACTAAAATTTTGATCAAATAATTCATTTAAGTCATTTTGTATTTGATATATGTATGAATTTGAAAAAAAAGTTCGCTAGCAGCAGTTGCTAAGCAACCATGTAAGACATCCTTCGTACCGCTGTAATTCCATTCTTGTCCCTGTAAACTAAACGAATGTAAGACCTCTACCATGTGTTGCTGTAGATTATATAAACTTTCCAACCAATTGCTCTGATGTAAAAATTACTTTGTATCCAGTTTCACTGTGCCTCATAGCTGGTTGCCATGGAAACCAATTATTAATAAGAACAACTTACATTCCATTGCAAAGAACAGCAAATGCAGAATTTTGAAATTTAATTGAACTACATACACAACAGCATTCCTGTTCTTCAGCGGCACTTGCTTCTTAATCAAATATGAACCACTGAGTTATGATGTTACCAGGGCGTGGATGCCTGAAATGCGAATTATTCTGAGTGTTTCCATGGCAACACAGGGCGGCCTCAGATGAGAGGGGCCTTATAAGAGAGAGACCACTTTACAAGTATTGTAGTTATTTGCTATGGTAACCAATGTATAAAAAAATCAAATACTTGTGACACAGTCACAATGACCTGCTGTTCTTGTATAATTGCAAAATGTGACATTTTGGTAATGTCATTCAAGTTGCCGTGGGAATTTTTCCGTTCCATATCTGTGTCGAAATATTTTTAAAAGTACATTTCCATTATACTGCATTTATGTAAAGGGGTGAAGTTGATATATCAGATAAAGTGGAATTGTAATGCAATTATACTTTTAATTCTTAAAATTTAACTTTACTTTCATTTTTTGCCATGACAACCAAAGAAAAATAATTTATGCCGTTGAAACATGTGCTCATCTCTGCCTGGAATTTGTGTTCCATCAAAGATATGCTGCAGGAATGAAGACATTTTACGTAAATTCATTGTATACAATTTACACTATCAATACCAGTGGCATTGAGCATAAAGACAGACTATGTCAACAAAATTCTGCTAAAAATATTGTTATTTAGGCATGAAACAGTGGTATTTTTTTTAGGGTCCGCCCCACAGACGGGCCCCTTTATGTTTTCTGGTTGTCCGTCCGTCCGTCTCTCTGGATGTTCGTCCGTCCAGATGTGCGCATTCTCGTTACCACGATAACTACAGAATGCCTCCATGCATTTTGCTCATATTTGACAATATGACCTGGTTAGATGAACTGATCAGGTTTTGGTGTCACCATGACTTCCTTTATTTTGAGCAAATGGCAGCTATATCAGCTCGTTAGCGCAATATCTCCAGAATGTTCCAATGTATTTTGCTCAAATTTGGCAGTATGTTTATCTGGCATGCCAAGGTGAACTGGTTAAAGTTTGGTCTCAGCATGACCTAATTTGAGCAAATGGTAGCCTAATTACATACTCATTACGGCTCGTTACCGCAATATCTCCGGAATGCTCCAATGTATTTTGCTTAAATTTGGCAGTGTACTTATCTAACATGCCCAGATGAACTGATTCGATTTGGGTGTCACCATGGCCTAATTTTGAGCAAATGGTGGACCCTTCAGTCAACACTTGTCTTTAGGTATGTTTAGTTTACACTAAATTGACCATAATTGTAGCTAAGAAAGCAATACTTGTTAGCACAGCTGACTTGTCAGTAGCTGAGCTTATCTTTGGGTTTTTCATCCGTGGTCTTAATTGACTTCTCCAAAACCGTCAGCCAGATTCACTTCAAACTTGGTGGCAATGTACCTTTGGTGGATTTCTACCAAGTTTGTGCAAATGGTCACGGTCCAGTGATTTTTGGGGTTTTGATGATTTTTTGGGGGGTCTTTTTTTGGGGGGGGGCGTCAAATATTAAATAATTTCTATGAAAACCCTGACCCAATTGCTTTGATATCACACAGGAACACCCCAGGCACTCCTAGCGCTTAATTTGTTCACGAGGTAGTGCTGCATTTTTTTGATAATTTTTAATGATTTTTTTTATGTTTGTTTTTGCTACTTTTGACTTTTCCTCCAGAACCATCAATCAAATTATGCTGGAACTTGGTGGATAATTTCCTTGTGGACTTGAGAGTCAAACAAAGTTATTCACCAGGTGTCAACGCTGTGGCTCACTGACTTTTAAGGATTTATTCAGTTCATGTACTTCTCCATAACCGTCAAGCAGATTGACTTCAAACTTAGTGGCAATGTCCCTTGGGTGGGTCTCAACCAGATTTGTTCAAACAGTCATGCTCCATTATTTTTTTCATTTTTAGCTCAGCTAACTTGTCAGCAGCTGAGCTTATCTTATGGTCCTTTGTCCTTCGTCGTCTGTCATCTGTCGTCCGTCGCCAAAAATCGACTTTTTTTCCAAAACTCTCACCCAGATTCAATACAAACTTGGTGGCAATGTACCTTGGATGGGTCTCTACCAAGCTTGCCAAAATGGTCACTCTCCAGTGATTTTTTTAATTGATTATGAGTTTTATATTTTTGTTCAGTTTTGGGAAAATCTTAAAAAATCTTCTCTGAAACCGCTTACCTGATTCCTTTGATGTCACAAAGCAACATTTCTAGAGAATCATTTCTAGACACGTCTATGTTTCTTGTAGAAGGGTCGAACAAAAGTTGTTCACTAGGTGGTAATGCTGTTGATTCCCGAGTTTGACGATTGTTTCAATTTTGGTACTTATCGGTAAATGCACTTTTCCTATTGATTACTATTTAAGTCAATGGGCATTCTAATGCTTCTTTACATTTTTTACTTCTTCTCTAAAACCGTTGTCCAGATTGACTTCATCTTGGTTGTTATGTATCTTCGATAGGTCTCTACAAGATTTTTTCAAATGGTCACGCTCCAGTGATATTTCATTTTTTTATGATTTTTTTGGGGGGAAGGTGTTTTTGTTTTTAGACAAATCCTTAAAAAATCATCTCTGAAGCGCTCACCCGATCACTTTGATATCACACAGCAACACTTCTGGTTCTTACTTGTTCACCAAGTGGTGCTGCAATTTGTTTTTCTAATTCTTTTATAATTTTTGTGTTTTTTGCTATTTGTGACTTGTTTTCCAGATCCGTCACTCAGATTAAGCTGAAACTTGGTCGATATGTTCCTTGAAGAAGGGTCAAACAAAGTTGTTCACTAGGTGGCAATGCTTTGGATTCCTGATGTAACGATTTTTTTTCAGTTCTGGTACTTATCAGTAAATGCACCTTTCCTATTGACTACTGTGTGAGCCAATGTGCATTCTAAAGCTGATTCACATTTTCCGACCTTTCCTTCAAAACATTCAAACATTCGACCAGATTGACTTCAAACTCGGTGGCAATGTACCTTGGGTAGGTCTCCAGATTTGTGCAAATGGTCATGCTCCATTGATTTTTTTATTTTGTATGAATTTCTTAGTTTTTTTTGTGGGAGGCAAATCTTAAATGGCACGGGTACATGTAGATGTCAGCTGAGCACAGGACTGTCGCAGTTCTCTTGTTCAAACATTCTAATATGACATTTGGTGAAATGTTTCATTTCACTTCAAGCTACAGACAAGTATCTAATCTTTTAATGGCAAATTCGTTATTTTATTAAAAATTCTGTTATCATGGCAACCAATTATTGACACTGACCACAAGATGCATTATCATGAAGGACCTTTTCAGCAGATATGTTGATTTAGAGTGGCAACTTGAATGTACAGAATGTTATCATGGTTATGGTTAAAGATGTTTTTTTCCTAATGATTACTTCAAAACTGAATTTGCGTTACCACGGTTACCAATCGAAACACATATTGCAAAGGAAATAGGTAATACAGTCTACCTAACCCTAAGCTTCAGGGACTCATCTTTCGTTTGACACCAACTTCAGCTGGGTTTTTTAAAGTATGGGTAAAAATCTATTGCCAGTATTGCCACATGTATCATTCTCCCAATGCACAGCACTGGCCATAATGAATCACCAGTATCCACCAGTGTGCCAATTTTGAATGATCTGTATATTTAAGGGAGTGTTACTAGGCAACTATCATCAATTTTATTTGACTCAATTGACCTCAAGCTTAATTGTGAAAGACTTTCTTAACAATTTAACATGATATTAGATGAAAATTGTGTATACTATATGAAAAGCAAAAACAGGTTTTCAGTGTCTCCATGCAAATTCAGGCTTTCTAATTAGCTTTCCGTTGCCATGGCAACCAATTGTTAACATATGTTTCCTCAAATTGGTTTCGTATGAAGTGTGTTTATACCAGGTATGTTGGTGAAAAGTTATGAAGTGATAACTTGTTTGTTTAAAAAGAAATGGTTAAAAATGTGTTTTCCCTTGATTACTCAAACTCTAAATTTCGTTACCATGGTAACCAATAAAAACATATATAGCCCATGAAATTGATAGTACACTCTACCTCACCATTAACTTCAGGTTCTTATCTTTCAATTAATACCAAATCTAGCTAGGTATTTTTTTGTTTAAAGAAAGATTTACCGGCATTATTATCACATGTATCATTTCTCAGCAATGCGCAGCACTGGCCATGTGCCAAATTGCCATATTCAGAAAAATCTTCTCATTTTGAGTAATCTTAACATTTGAAAGAATGTTGCTAGGCGACCCAAATACAGTTTTTTGTCACTCAATTGACGTCACTTTTAGTGCAGAAAGAATCTCTTTGCATTTTAACATCAAATGTGATGAAAATTATTCCTGATATTTAAAACTATAAACAAGTTTCTAATGTTTAATTGCAAATTTAAGTGATTTCAACGAATATTCCGTTGCCATGGCAACCAACTGTTGACACTTACTATCTCAAACTTGTTTCTTTTGAAACACCTGTATAGTAGGTATGCTGATGTAAAGTTGTGAAGTGGTACTTTGTATGTGTATAACGTTATGGTTAATAAGGTGTGTTTCGCTTTATTTCTCGAAAACTTAATTTCGTTGCCATGGTAACCAATATAAATAAAAATTGACCACGAAATTGATCATACACCCTACCTGTCGGTAAACTTCAGGTTTTTTTCTTTTGATTGATACCTAATTCAGCTGGGTATTTTGCCGGTTGAACGGTTTCAATTTTTTGGTGGACTCGCCACTGTACTACTTGTAAAAGGCATCGATCTTCACGTCTCGCAATCAGTCACATGCCGTCGTCAGCAAGCTGTGGAAGACAACCGTCATGGGCGACTCTATGGCAGACACAACGCCAAATAATGAATTATTGTTAGAGGACTGTCAGGTTACATTGCAGACTGCATGGCCAATATTGAATGAAGTTCTGCCTGTTGGTTGTCCCTTTTGTCCCTTTTTTATTTTTTTCTCTATTATTCTTTTCTATTAGGCCTATTATCCTTTTAAATTTTATTTTAGTGCACCAAACGGTCAAAATTAAAATATAGACGCATATGCGAGATTTGTTAGTTTCTGATAACGTCGTCAAAGGTCTCTGATGGTTAAACTTGGCACCCTAGGGTTCAAAACGTCACATTTACCAATTTCGTGGACAAAATCGATCAAGTTTTACAATTATTTTAGAGTTTTGTAGACAAAACTGAGGTAGTTTTGTGATTTCGTGTACAATACTGAGAAACTAAAGATTCAGTTTATAGAATTGTCTGAATTTCTGTGTACAAAATTTATACTCTTTATACAATTGTGTGGACGAAATTGAGTGCGCGAATTTTGGGAAATGTTTTCCCAATTTCGTCCACAAAACTGGATAACATGAAGTCCGTGACATGTTCTTCGATTTTGTACACAACTTTTGATCAAAAATTGGGCAGTGTGGACAAAATTGGGAAGCTTTTATGATTTTGTGGACGAAATTCAAAACCTTTCCCAATTCTGTGGACGAAATTGGTAAGTTTTAGGATTCCGTGGACAGAATTAATGAACTTAACGATGTTGTGGACGAAATCGATATATTTAACAATTCTGTAGATCCCAATTTTCAATATTGTGGACTAAACCGATAAAAGCTTATACTTTTGTGCACGAAATCCATAGTATTATACGTTTTTGTACTCAAAATCGAACAACTATTACAATTCCGTCGAGAGAATTCCAGAAGCTTGTTGGATTTGTGAAATACGTTCAGTTTTGGGATTTTTTCTGCCAGTTTCGTCCACAAAACCGTAAGAGCAGTTTTATTTCGTGGTGGTACTGGATCCTGTAATTTGCTCTTGTGAATCTTCTTGTGATTCCGTCCACGAAAACGGTAAGTATTACGATTTTGTGAACGAAATCGATGATGTTACAGTTGCCGCCCCATGTACAAACACATACAGAACATTTTACAGTGTTCCAACGTGACTCTGGTCAAGTTCACTTGTCACCATAGTGCCTGGATAGCTGGCTGTCGGGCCTGGCATGCATTCTGAGTGACAGCATCAGTCACAGAGTCTAAGGCCTACAGATCTCCCCAGCAAGCAATACATCCTGGCACACCTGTACGTTGTTCATCTCTTGGCTATGTCACTTTCAAAATGTGGATTCTTCTGGGAATTGCTCATGTAGACCCACTTAATTACGTTTAAAACAAGGTAGGCAGGAGCTACCCTTAATTTCGAAGACGTTAATACGATGGGATAAGTTGTACATCAGTATTGTTTCCTGCTTACATAGGCTATTCTCAAAATTCAGAATATTCCTGGAATTATTTTATACGGAACTCTGCGACAGTATTCAGTCCAGGATGGTCCATATTTCTCCTGGCAGAAGGCGTGATCTCTACCAGCTCGGTGGAAGAGGGTAGCGGTCAGATACAGGAGGTAAAACCAGGGTAGTAGATGCTGAAACCCTGCAAGCAAGAGACAGTGTGAATAATTTATTGCCAACAATGCAGATGTGTCAATGTTATGTTAAAGATACGGCTGTATAGTCACAAACTATACAACAACAACAACAACAACAACAACAATAATAATAATAATAATAATAATAATAATAATGATATGATGATGATGACGATGATGATGATAGACCACTTGAAAACCATGTTGTAGCCTCATGTATAAAACAATGTCCACAGTGGCATTTCCTTATACATCCGTCTTTTTTGGTACCTACGCCTGCGATTTTGTTAGTCGTTTGTACATCCATGATGCGATACAGCCCACAGTTTTCCAGATAGCCCCATATAAGTTTCAGGACTTGTCAAGTACATAAAGAGCTAGGGCAAGTTTGATATTGGTGGCCCCCCTGCAGTATTATGTAATATATGGGTCAAAATGTGAAAACCTTGTGACCACTCCAGCAACCTCACTGTTAAACATATCTTCATGAAATTCTTTGGGATTGTGAGGTAGGTCAAAATCTCCGTTACATATGACACTATGGGCGCCACCTATAATTTGATGGATATTATGAGCCCAAACGTTTTTAAAGATATAAATTTCCGTATGTTTAAAATTGATTGAATTAGACATGCCAAATTTATAGGATACATAGACCATATCATGTCCAGTGCTAGTATGCTGTGTAATATCATTCACCTTGACCTATTTTTGTGAGGTCACCGGGCTGGTAAAGTTGAAAGAGGTGATTTTTGTACTGACAGGGTGTATCTTGATTTTTAATTTCAAAGAAAATTGAGCCTTCAGATCAAAATTGTACTTGATTACATTGTACATAAAATATTACGTGGTTACCTACATTTTGGGTCACCGTGACCCAACGATCATGGACTTTGGCGCTTGTCCAAGTTTATTGTTTTTCTTCAACAACTGGAAAAGCTATACCCAAATTTGAACAAACAGACCAAGCTGGATGGTGGGCGCACATTTTGAACAATTTCTTAATCCGAGTTGAAGGTCAAGGTCAAATGGCCAGTTGGAATATACGGATCATCTTGTGACTGCTCCCCCCCCCCCCGTTTTTTGTGTTTTTTTTTTAGTTAGGCCCATGTAACTTTGAGGACTTTTAAAGTGTATGAACATTTATGTCGACATCAATGTTGGTAGCGACACCTATAATATTATGTAATATACGGGTCACTTCATTCCTTATGATTCTAGTGGCGCCACCTATACTTTGACGGAAATTATTAGTTAAAATGTCTCGAAAGGGACAAAATTCTATATCTCGAAAAATGAATTGAATTAAACATGCCAAATATATAGGAAGTATAGATCATGCGCAATTATGTTATATAAGATTAGTGACCTATTTTTGTTAGGTCACTAGACCTGTTAAGTTGGAACAGATGATTTTGTAATGACAGGGTGTAGCTTAAACATCAATGGTGAAGAGTATTCAGCCCCCGGGTCAAAATTGCACTTAAAAATATTGCATATAAAACTCTACATGGTGACATACCTTTTGGGTCACCTTGACCCAATGATTGTGTGACCTTGAACAATTTTTTCAAGGTTATTAAGCACTTAAGAAAAGGACAATTCAATATCTTGATAACGCCGTATAAAGATAGTACCGATCTTAATATACCAGGTTTTCACCCAATAATACGCCGCGATCGCGTTAGTGGTTACGGTGGTGGGGTAGGACTCTACCCATCACGGGCTTTAATTGTGAAAAGACGTACTGATTTGGAGAATACAGCTGTTGAAATCCTGTGGGTCGAAGTCCGGTTTCACAACAATAATTTCTTACTGGCAGTTGACTATTGGCCTCCAAATGTTGGAGTGTCCTTTTGGAATGACTTACAACTAAATGTAGATCAAGCTAGTAGCTGTGGTTCAGGAAAAATTATAATTATAAGTGACTTGAATGCATATCTCACAAAATATCATGGAAGACATTTAACTAACTTTAGTTTTCATAATAACTTTACTATTCACATTAACGAACCCACAAGAATAACCGAACATACCTCAACCTGCCTTGATAAAATATTAAGCAATATACCTCAATACGTGCGAGGTACTTCTGCGCTGCTTCCAGTTGCACAAAATGATCATTGTACCTTGTCAGCGAACTTACTTTTCCTATGTGAAACGGACATACGAAAAGCTTTATAATATGAGCAGTACGCGAAAGCTAACTTTGACTATTTCAGAGAAAAATTAAATGAAGCTAACTGGGATGCCTGCTTTGATTCTCCTGATGTCGATGTGGCCTGTCTTGCCTGGACTACTGAATTTCTTAATATTGCTCGACTCTGTATACCAAACAAAAGTGTCTGGGTAAGACAAAATGATTCTCCCTGGTGCACATCAAACTTGCGGTCTCTAAAAAGTAAAGTGGATAGGATCCAGGCGAAGGCGAAGGCTTCAAACGAAAACCCTCACATTTGGAAATATTTTCGTGAGCTACGAAACAAATGTATATTAAGTGATTTAAGCAAAGCTGAAGACGATTACCATTATAAACAATGTAACCTTGTAAAAGACGGGCAGTTTAATAGCAAAAAATGGTGGAAAATGGTTAAGTACTTCGTGTGTGGTAATTCTAACCAATCAATGTCTTCTATACTATCAAACAATTTGGTCCTGTCTGATAGTAAATCTAAAGCCGAAGCCTTCAATGAACATTTTTTCCACTTTCACTTTACCTAGCGAGGTTCATGACTCTCTAAATTTACTGGAAGTTATTGTTTTAGATAAAGACAGTGTCAAAGATATTTTAAAATACTTGGATATTGACAAGGTATGTGGACCGGATGGTATTAGCCCCCTGCTGTTAAGGGAGGCAGGTCCAAGTATTACTTCTTCCCTTACTAAACTACTGAATCCTTCTCTTTCTAACTGTAAGTTTCCAACTGAATGGAAGAAAGCACACGTAACACCAATTCACAAAGGCGGTGCTGCAGAATTGTGAAACAACTACAGACCTATTCCTCTATTAAGCTGTGCAGGTAAGGTTTTTGAACGTGTGGCGTTAAAGCACATTTTCAATTTTCTGGGTGATGACTACGTATTATCGGAAATCAATCTGGATTTTTACCCAGTGATGGAACGGACAATCTGCTTAAATATCTGACAATCTGCTTAAATATCTTTATCATGAATTTTCAAAAGCGATTGATCTCCAGAAAGAAGTGGAAGTTGTATTCTGTGACATCATCAAATTGGCTTTCGACATGGTGCATCATCCAGGGTTAATACACAAACTAAAAATTGCAGGCATCCGAGGTCCACTTATTTCTTGGTTGGAAGTTTATCTTTATGCAAGAACCCAAAGAGTAGTCATTCAGGGCCAGGCATCGTCTTGGGAGAGAATCAAAGCAGGTGTCCCGCAAGGTTCAGTCTTTGGGCCATTACTGTTTCTTGTGTATGTAAATGACATTGTGGATATTGTTGGGTCACAAATACGCCTCTTTGACGATGACACGACACTTTTTATCACATTTGATAATCCAACAGAATTGGCTGAGATTCTAAATCAAGATCTGGATATCAATGTCCCAATGGTCAGATCAATGGCTCGTCTGTTTTAATTCTGAAAAAAATCCTTGATAGTAAGTAGAAAAAACATCCGTGTAATTCATCCTAACTTGACTTTCAAGAACAATAATCTTGAAAATGTAGAGGGGCACAAACACCTCGGCCTTTGGCTTTCTTCTGATCTTTCATGGTCAGTCCATCTTAATCACATTATTGCAAAATCCCCAAAACTTGTGGTGTCCTTAGATATGTCTACAGTACAAGTTGAACAGAAAAGCTCTTGAATCTCTTTACTTTTCCTTTGCACGTCCTAGCCTCGAGCGTGTCTGGGATGGATGCGCAAAGCCTGACAGGGATAGACTTGAATCTGTCCAGCTGGATGCAGCCTGGGTGGTGACAGGGGCTTTTGCTCACACGAGTCTCCAGCATATTTACTCAGAGACTGGCTGGGAAAAGTTAGGTGAGCGTAGAAGAAAACAAAAACTGATGCTTCTGTTTAAAATTGTTAATGGAATAGCCCCAGCATGTCTTTCTAGATTACTACTGTGAACCGTTTCAGCACAGACAAAGTAATAAGAGCCACTGAGGCTAAGAAAACACATTTTACAATTCCTTCTTCCCATCAACCATTCCTGAATAGAATTCATTACCCCGATCAGTCAGGATCACTGAGAATATTGACCACTTAAAACAGGAACTAAACAGGTAACAGTCCAAAACGCAACGAATTGTATTACTTTGGAGATAGGAAAATTGCCATAATCCATTCCAGAATGAGAATGGGCTGTATCCAGTTGAACAATAAATTGTACAAAATTGGCGTTGTACAGTCTCCTCCATGCTCATGTGGAGCTAATCGGGAAAATATCTATCACGTTTTCTTCGAATGTTATAAGTATGCAACACAACGGAACGAACTGCAATGTAAAATAAAAACTCTTGGTAATTTTAACTTGAAAACTGTATTGTTCGGAATAGAGCAAAGGGGAATTTCAAAAATTCAAAATGTGGACATTTTTGTGGCAGTCCATAAATATATAAAATTATCTGGTGGATTCAGAACGTGATTTAAATCTGGTAATATTGTACGACTGTTTAAAGTGTGTGTGTTAACACACACTTTTCTGTTTTTCCTCGAGTTCTTTATTTCTTTCTTTCTTTCTTTCTTTCTTTCTTCTTTACCAGCAAATTTGTCCGACAAACACTATCATACGTAGAACCTCCAAACTTGGCATGATTGTACCTCCATACATGGAGTTTGACCGTTTTATACAAAGGAATGAAGATGTTTAAAATTATGCAAATTAGGGGTATTTGAAATTTTAAATCTTGAATATCTTCAAAAGTATAATAGATAAAGATGTCATTCCAACTTCTACTAGGGGGTTATTGACCATTGCGCATCTAATGAATTTAAAACAAAAGTTGTAGCCATTTAAATTATGCTAATTAGCAGCATGGGAAATTTTAAAACTTGAATATCTTCAAAACTATTATAGATAGAGATGTCATTTCAACTTCTAATAGGGGGTTGTTGACCTTTGCGCATGTGATGAATCGAAAACAAAAGTTGTAGCAATTTAAATTATGCTAATTAGCAGTATTTGAAATTTTCAATCTTGAATATCTTAAACACTATAGTAGATAGAGATGCCATTCCAACATCTACTCCCGTGTTATGGAATAGTTGTACATTGCCATACTAATATGCTTTGAAGACACACACACTGATTTGCTATGCAGCAAATCATCTTTTCTAGTTCTACTTGTATTTATGCTTACACAGCAATCCCTTTCCTCGTTTTGCTCTTCCTATTTGTGGTCTTGTGCGTGACCTGCCTGTGTATTGGTGCTCACAAACTCATTGTGGTCTTGCTATAAATGTACGAGAGGCCCCTATATAGGCTGGTTAGAATATCGGCCAATGGTTTTTTGCCAATAAAATACGTTTAAACCAATATCTTGATAAAGATTAAGGCGAATGATTCCAAATGTACTACAAATGTGTGTCATGTGGAAGTTTGATTTTGCATAATGTGGATAACCGTGATTAATTTGTCAAGATCATGGGGGTCAAAACATGTCAGGAAATGATTTTGTCATGATGGTGGTCAGCCCAGCATTAGGCATATGGGCCTCTTGTTTATTCATGTGCATATGCTCGAGTACAGTTAGTTCTTTTGTGCTTTGGCAATGAAATAAATCTAAACATACCACAGGGCAGGCACCACGCCAGCGCCATGATGAGATCACCCAGGTAGTTGGGATGACGACATAATCCCCACCAGCCGGAGGCCAACAAGTCTTTACCACAGGCCGTCAAAACAGAGTTCACACCTGCAACATGTCGTCAACTTAATCAACATCATCGCGGGTGTCCAAGATGCCAATAATTTTCATTAGTAGTCACTCAAAGATTATGTGGGTGTGCTTTTTCTTAGTCGATTAAGATGTGGAAAAACGCGGATCAAACTGTCACACATGCACATGTATGTGTGTATTAGAACGAACAAGTAACCTTACAACACAATACTCTGCACACAAAAACTATTACAACACCAGAAGAATATTACCTTCATTATTTGTTTTGTGTGAAAATAAATGCAAAATTAGAAAGTGCTGAACACTTCCGATAGATAAACATCCTTTGATAAATGATTGAAAAAAAAATGGAAGGTGGGGGTGGGCGGAGGGCGCTGTTTAAAAGGCCTGAAACGGCCGAATACATGTCCTTGTGATGTTGAGCTGCCCCATGTTTCGCTGTGATATGGTATTGGCGGGGTGGGAACAGCAGCAGTGAGCTACATTGTTGCTTCTGTTTCTCCTATTAATTGCACATACGTGTCTTAGAACCACGCTCCCGGTGTCGGAACTTATCTTTCTCGTTGTTAGCTGAACGAAAAATCCAATAACCGACCGCTGAAATATACACAAAAAGGAAATGTGTAGAAAAGAAAAAACTGATGTTTACTTACTGCATTAAACTGAAATTGCTGTCACTCTAGTCTGAGGCGGGAACTACAATTATACACGTTCACCCCATCAGTGCCTTTTTGTCCATGCAGGGGTCAAAAACTAACTTGCAGGCGTGGGGGGGGGGGGGAGTGGTTGTCACTTCTGCAATTCTTAATCTTAATTAGCTAATACATCATGTGCATAAATTGTACATTCTGTGTTCCGCATACGGTACATGGGCTTACAGATTTAGTTTTTTTCTCTCTCTTTTATACTAAACATATAAATCGACATTGTTTTTGCACACACACACACATTCATTGAATCATTCTCCTCCAATGCGTATACTCCCGGAGGCAAACGGTCACCTGTATGCTTGAGCATAAATTTGAAATTGAAAGGATACGTTCCATATCGCTACTCCAATTAGAATCAGCAGTAGCCTAAAGATGCAAAACACACTGTAGGAAATTTTAATATACATGGTGCCATATCCTAGACTTGTATATAAATGTGATCAGAATTGAAGTAATGCTCCCAATCAAGCTGAAGTACTATGCACTTACAGTTAAGAAGTAAAAATATGATGATTGCAAGGGGATCCCATGTCTGCGGATGCTCCATCAGGAAGCGAGCATGGAGGCTGAAAACGAAGGGCACCCACGTCAAATCTCCAAAAGCCAGCATGAAGCCGAACCCTTCTCTGGTGATGTCCAAGGTGGTCAGTACAGTCTCCTGAAACCATTCCCCAAAACGTAGTAGAGAATATTAAGAAATGATATACGAGAAGATAGAAAAAAAATTATAGAAATACACCCCCAAAGATTAAATAAATCATTGAAAACATACCCCCATAGTAGATGAAGAAATGCAAAAAACACACCCGGAAGACCGAAAATTTAAAGAAAACTTCCCCGGTAAGGTTAGAGAACCAACAATGTTACCCCTGACCACTTGCTACATGTATGTATGTATGTATGTATGTATGTATGTATGTATGTATGTATGTATGTATGTATGTATGTATGTATGTATGTATACCCCGCATTTTTACGTCATTATCTTCCTTGAGCATGCAATTAGGTTGCGTATATGCACTGGATAATTTCTTGCAGCAGAATTAGGTGAACGTGTACTAGAATGAGTAAAGTATTTCCACATATGATGATCCTGTGCGTTTATGATGGCATCAACGGTATCCATATTAGCTGAGTTTAACTCTTTCATTGCTACATTCGACAGAAGTCGATGTGCTCTGGGTTGCCATAACGATACTAGATTCACATTCTTCATGAACCGATCTTTCGTCTAAGTACCACGTGACCATGTCTGTAGTTCCAGGGAGCACAGTATCCTGACCATGGTCATCACCGTTCCTGTATGTGTTCAATGTGCCCAAAAGCACAAAGAGGAAAGTTGCTTACTCAGTCAAGATTTTACATTTAAAGAGTTAAATAGAAAATTTCATCACTGAATATGGCGTCATGCCGCAAGGTTTCACGGTTGCTCCCGGAGCTTGCCTGCTTAACAATCTTCAAACACTGCATGAGATAGTTTGAATAAATACGTGGTTGTTGAATTGCGTTGTGATGAGATGCTTGCCAAGACTAGGCCAACATTCATGCATCTGTATATATAACAATGTTAATCATGGTTACTTTCGATTTCATCATTTTTGTTTCGATGTGCACGCATGGAACCTTACATCTGTATACTACTGCATTTAAATTCTTACCTCAAAATACAAGGCATCTGCAACATACAGAGCATGGAAAGCCACGACCATGGCCAAAATAGGAGAGATCTCCCCATAGCTCTTCCAAGATTGCACCAGAAAGATTAGATCCAGTATCACCCAGCCGATCAAGCCAGGCCGCAATTCGCAGAAAAACTTGAGGTCCAGACCATACACGCGTGGATTTAACTCCCGACCCATGTAGAAATCATAAACCAAATTACCTGCACAATCGATAACAACACAGAACATAGTAATTTATATCACCATGTACAGATAAAGTACGTGTATTTTCGTTCTTTTCATTTGTAATTTGATAAGTTAAAGCCCGTCGGCAAGAAACACGATATAACAATTGGATTTTTTTTAACTGGAAGAAACATTGGATACATTTTTCAATGCAAGTTAATATTTAATTGTTAAATCAATTTTAGAAACTATGTGGACCTAATTTGAGAGGATGGGAATACGGTAAAAAGTAAAATAATTTAACATGGAACAAGATGCATGAATGTTCACATAAGCATTCGAATATTCTCGAATTAACGACCAGACACAATATTTGACCATGAACATGAATGATTGATAAATTCTTCGATCGAATCAAGAGAAGACAAATATTTTTTTTTTCGTACGAAAGTTCAGTAATGATTCAATGCTGTTCTATTCAAGTCATTTAAAAAATATTTACTTAATTGTAACACTACGTTTCGGTATTTTATCAACTTTGCTACAGCATTGGTATCACATTAAAATATATGAATGATTCTTTATTTGCTGCACCTCAACTTGCAGATGGAGGCATTTTGCCAAATACAATACACAGCAACAAAATATGTAAAAGAAACAGAAAAAAGAAAGAGGAAAAGTTAGGAAAACTAACTCTTGTCCATCGTAAACAACCTTGCTTCGTATACAGATTGGAGAAAAAACTATAGATCACCCCTCATTTTAGTGGTTTCGGTTAAATATTGAGCCAGAAGAGTTATTATTTTTCACAAACTAGAACATAATGTATTTCAGCCTCTACTAGGTTACAATGGTTACATAGTCTTTCATGCACAGGTACTTTCATAGGTCTTCTGTGTCGACCTGTTTCAATATATAAATTGTGTGAACTAGTTCTGAGTCGTACAAAATTTTTACGGATATTAAAATCCTTTATCATAGTTAGGTAAGGCTCTATTTCCAACTTATTTTTAAATTTTACATGGGTTCGTAATTTTTTATCTGATGACGACTGCATTTCCATTGTTTTTTCCCACTGTATAACAAATTTTTCTTGCAATAAATTTTGTATGATACCGGCAGAAAAGTCAAAAGTTTCGTAAATAGTTCTGTTCCAAGAATCTTCACAATTTACAATGATTTAGTGTATTTTTAACTGACGCTAACCATTGGGATTTATCGGTCAAGTCATAGTTACATTGAAATGTGTCGCCCAACAAACTTTCTGGATCAATATATCTCATTCTGTACCAATTTTTACACACACGTGTTAATATTTTCAAAGAATATGGGTATTGTCCTAAATCACCTATTACGGCAACATTGCAGGTCTTCTTATTGACGCCCAAAATATATCGCAAAAAACTAATGTACAATTTTTCCAAGTCCAACTTAAAATAACCAGATATATCTTCAAGTGCAATACACTTAGCAGGTGGGATTAGGTATGCACCCCAAATTTCACATCCGTACATGAATATTGGTGCAACAAGCTTATCAAATAAATCAATATATAACCTTATATCGTTCTGCGTACTAAACAAAATTCGTTTTATGACTGATCCGGTTATGTTCTGAAAGTCTCCAAGAACTTAGATCATGGAACAATAAACTAGTGCTTAGACAGAACAATATTTATTTACTTTAATGTGCCATAAATGGTTTGTGGAATATTGGTTCAATATAGTACGAATTTAAGGGAAAACTACAAAATATAGACATAAGCGTATAGCAAATATTGTGCTAGTGACAGTTGGGTTTTGAAAAAGGAACTATACTGCGTGTAATAACGGGCAAAGATAAATTTGTGTTTACCTGTATTTCCGCCTAGCGCCAGTGCGCTCGGGTCGCTAGAGGGCGCTTTCACAAAGACGAATAAACTGAGGAGCACGGAGACCGCAGCTGCAGTGGCAACTAGGGGAACCAGTTTGTCATATACGTAAGTAACGTTGCAGCCCGAGTACAGCAGCAAGAGGAAGACTGATACGCTCAACAAAAAGGATACGAAACCTGTAATGAGATGCTTTCTGCATGGTCAGTTCGTCCGAGCTTGTTTCAAAATCACAGTTCACTTTTACCAGATCAAAATACAACGCGTCAACACTTTTCAATCGAAACTTGAGTTTTTCTTCTTTCTAGTGTTTATTGCGGGGGTGGGGGGGGGGGTGGGGGGGGTGAGGGTGAGGGTGGGGTACCTTACTACAAAGCGGCACTTTAAAGAGAAGAAACCTTTTTGTATTTTATGATATGAAATTTCTTTCAGTTTCCCATAATGCAGCATAAAATACACGTGCCAACAACTTACAATCTAAGGTCACGACAGTCAGTCTCTTAATATCGGACTTTAGATCCACAGTTTTTATTTTTCATTTTCCTTTTTTTAAGTCTCACTTTTTTTTAAATTTTGGAAAGAAAAGAATGCCAAACTACAATACTGGTATTTTTGACAAATTATTTTTGGCATTTACAATTACAAAAAAAATCGAATAAGGTTTTTCTTGTCAGCCAAAATGCCCTGACGACTTCTGATACCAGCGATGGGTATAAAAAATTTCAAACCGTACTGCCATCATGAAAATGATTGCCTGTTAGAAGGAATATGTCAGTGTAGTGCTTCCCATAAAGAATCTTTCAGTATACTCATGAGTGAAGAAAACCGGGAAAGAGACAAAAAGAAGGCAAGAAATTAAAGGCATAAAACTGGAGATACATACATACAGATAGATAGATAGATAGATAGATAGATAGATAGATAGATAGATAGATAGATACATACATACATACATACATACATACATACATACATAGAGAGAGAGAGAGACAGAGAGAGAGAGAGTGAGTATAATGTTTTGAAGGTGAAGCATATTTCAAATATGTTTCACCTTCAAAATATTATTTGTCCTTGTAATGGTTTTAATTTGGAACATTTAATCGTTCTCTTACTTGACAAATACCTCTCATTAATCTCATACACTGCAAAACAAATGCTACAAGTATTTTACGCATCCCCCTCTCCGCATAGAGATGTCATTTTTTTTAATGAAAAACGAGCAAAGAAGCAAAAGGTCTCAAAAGTTTTGCATAAAATGCATGAAAAGTCAATAAACAAATAATTGAGTAAATTCTATGCCGGAAAAGGCACAAAAAGACTTCAATATTTGTCTGCTTGTGAAAGGCAGTTGTACATGAACGAAGACGTCATCGTGCTACAAAGGCCTATCATTATCACCAATAGTGATGAAAAGAACATGCATCAATCGCCAAGATTTCATTGTCCTTGCGTGTGAAGTAGCTTCTGTTTTTTATGCTACTGAGTTTTCGTGACAAACAGAAGGTCGCTTCGCAAGCAAGCTGTTACAAGAGGAGCAGTCAAGGAACAATGGAACACCAACCGTTACATCTGTACTTGAGTGTGTAGCCACTGGCCAAGGGCTGGCCTTCTAGTATTTTCCCAACAGGAAGATAAAATAAAAGTACTTGAAAACATATCCAACATATATAGATGACAGACGCCTTTGTGTCAAAGAAGTCCTTTAAACTTGGCAAAGATGGTGGCTGAAGCAGGGAGCAGGATTTCTGAAATGTTAACGGAGAGCCTGTGTAAATAATATCATACAGGATGGACAGAATAGCTCAGTATTGTATCTCACAATAATTAGTCCCACATAACACAAAGTGAGAATAGGAGGGAAATCTGAAGTAACAAAGGTCTACACGCGAAGCAGCTGTAGCTTTGCATGTAGAGTTTTGTCTGTTGCTGCTCTTCTTTTTGCTACTACACCAGTATAGGCCCACTACTACTACTACTACTACTACTACTACTACTACTACTACTACTACTACTACTACTACTACTACTACTTCTCATAACTGCCATATTTAAGGACCTACAGTGACTTATCTTTTTTCTTTTCTTTTCCTTTTTTTTGTATTTTTGCGTTTTATCAAAAGTTTAATCTATTAAACTTTGATTGTGTGTTTGTATATAGTTTAGTGCGCAGTGACTATGTCTATAGTATACATAGCCTGTATTGCCATGTGTTATTGAATGTCTGCTCAAATATGAAGATCATCAGATGTTGGAGAGCAATAACACTCAGTTAGAATCTCTTGTGTTATTGTTCGCTTGGTATTGTTAGGTCCTGTTAATCTGCGATAACACATGCAGGACACCCGTGGCACCAAGTACAGTAGTTAAATGATATGTCATGACTCTTTCATTTTGTGTCCCAGACGTTTGATCAATATTTGATCTCTGTTGTATTTTCACAAGATTTGACGCGTGTGGAGGACCGAGGGAATACAAAGTATGCAAAAATTTCCTACCTTTGAACATCCAACGGTTAAGAGGCAAAGCGTTATTGGCATCATTACCATGTTCTGAAGGACTCCACGCGGTCCACCGAATTCGTATTTTACCCCATCACTTTCACTTTTACGTTTTTCTCGTACTTTTCGGGCGTCAAACCAAGATGAACAAGTTGCCATGTTAACAAATCGCAGTTAAGACGAAACGTTGTTGTATCTTTAATACTAACACTGATAATAAAAACCAGTGGGAACCGAAATGAAGGGAAGGCCTTTGCTGACAAACATCAAGATCTGCTTTAATGTACAGGCTTAATCATGGGATAATAATATCCAATTTAATTCCATTTGATTCTATTCCTACTTTATGACTCAAAGCACTTCCATGGAGCACATGCTGACTTGATAGCTTATGTCACTATGTGAGCAACAAGGCAGGTTGTACATAGCTCAAAATGTTCATTAAAAGAAAACCCACCTGCCCCCCCCCCCCGCCTCCTCCAAGGCATTAATATGCTGTGGAGGAGCCACCGCCTGAGTTAGCAAATTCATGACAGCATGGTGCAGGCATTTACACACTGAGTGTCGGCTTACCATACTATGTCGGTGCAGATATATATGCGGCCGTAAATCTCCATATAAAATAGAAAAGTAGTACATGTATTGCCATGCACAAATTTTGTACGTTGCTATGTTGCAGATGTGATTTTTTTTGTTCGAGTTTGAAAAAAAATGGAAGATGATCCCGAAGTATTGACTGGTATTTTGACTAGAACATCTTCACATACTATTGTCAAATTAGAACTATGACAAGACGTATCCATATGCTCTCCAGATGAAAGGACTGCTTTATCTTGTTGACCAGCTTTCCGCATCTATCAAAACATTTCATAATTTGAATTTAGCTTCTTTCTTAGTTTTAACACATCCAGACTGATCAAAAAGAGTACATGAATACAAATTATAAAGATACAACGTTGTCAAAATATATTTAGACTCAATTGCTCTTACACATTTTGCAAGAGTACTGTATTGGGAAATGAAATTCATGATTTACTTCAGTGTACAAGTTTCAAGGCTATAGCTGATCGCCGGAACTGGCTATTTTTTAAAGTTCTTTTTTCGATATACTCCTATCCTATCACAAGAGTTTACTTACCTTCTTATATTAAGGATAAAGACCTCATCCTTAAATCAGCAAAGTCTCGTGTGAAGATGCTCCCATAGGCAAAATATTTTCAGTCCCATTTAAATGCTGTCATGTGCTGTCAGGTGTGCATGGTTTATCCTTATGACGAGCATTCAAAGAGAATGCCAGAAGAGGGCACATGGCGGTGCATAGTTTCAGCAATGCATGAAATAATGATTGATAAGGAGGCTAAATGCTCCTTGGGTTAAGTGGTCACAAATGAATCAAAACTTATTTATTACTGGATCGTGACAAAACATTCGAGACATGTATTTTGTGAGCCCAAAAATTTTGATGCGTTTCCGCTTGAAATGAAAACAAATAAAATTGATGTTTTTCATCAATCTTTTTATCCCACAGTCACCTGAACTGGGATGTCATCCTTTTTAAATGTTCAATTTGCCCACCACTAGTAGGGAGACTCTCCCTGTCACTGACTGTCTGAGGTTGGAGTCTCTGGACACCTGATAGACTGCACAGACAACTAAATTGTCTCTTTGACTATTGTAGACAATGAAACCTGATTATAAACTCCCCCCCCCCCCCAAATAATGGTTTTCCACAAGCGCAATGGTGCGGTTAACTTTACATTTGATGACAAATCTTTAGAGATTACCGAAAAGTTTTAAATACCTTGGCACTGTTCTCAACTCTGCCAAGCGATACCCATTAAGGTGGAATATTTGAATCCAGCACCTTTGGATAACTTCTAATCACCTTTTAATATTTTCGGATAGTTTGATACTCAAACTACATGCTCCCAAAAACTCAGATGTGTGAACATAAAATTTATATGAGAAAATTGAGCTCAAAAATGTTGTTTACACTGAAGGGTTTCAGCAGTGCTGGCCACATGGGGTTTGTTTACATGGGCATGATAATAAACTAGGTCATTGTTTATACAGTCATTAGTCCATGACACCTGGAAATAAGGTGAGCCACTGACAAAGGCCACTCATTGGGAAACAGGAAACTGTTAGCCAGGGGGAGAAGAATGGGGTAGTTCAGGCTAATTATTAGCTGCTTCTGTATTCACAGAAATATCTGAGTATTATGTTCAAGGTGGTGGTAACGTCTCTACACTGGCATTGGATGCATCTAAAGCTTTTAACAGATTAAAATACGATAAACTTTTTCGCCTGTTGGTTGAGAGTAACTTTGATTCTTTCTACACTAGGCTGTTGATGTCAATGTATGTAATTCAAAAGCTAAGAGATAAGTTTAACGTATGCAGTTCTGACTAGTTTAGTGTTATCAACGGAATTAAGCAAGGCAGGATTTTGAGTCTAACTCTGTTTTGCATTTATGTTGATGGTCTATTATATGAGTTAGAGAAGCAAGAAGTGGGGTGTAGGGTTTGTAACCATTATGTTGGTGAACTTGGAATACGCAGGTGGCTCACTATTGCTGGCCCCGACATTGCATTCATTAAAGCAGATGGTTAAGGTTTTTGACAGGTATGCTGATGAATACTGCATTAAAGCTAATCCATGCACAAGTGACGGTATTTTGCCAAACTGTGCTTTGAATACATTACACGGTAATGGTAAGCGATCGGTATTGCACCTAAAAAGTTGAGAGTTTTCGACGAATTCAAAACGAAAATTCATGGATTTTAGACCAATTTTCCATTCGACCTGTATGTTTTTCTACCAATTTGTATGCGTCAAATATGATTTTCGATGTAAAGAAATTTAGACATAATAGAATTTCAGCAGATTAAAGAGCTCTGCATGACAAGAGACGGAATGGAGAGATGGCTGCTTGATAGAAATGAAGTAATAAATGTGATAAAAATGTTATGTGTTTCATATATATATATATATATATATATATATATATATATATATATATATATATATATATATATATATATATATATATATATAATTTTAGTCTCAAAACTTTTCTTATTATGTATGCATCCGCAAGGATTATTGTATATATTGTAAATAGTGACTGTGTCTTGAGCACGAATAAAAGATTTGAATTGAATTGTTCTGACTACTTTGAAATTCTCTGTTGATGTGAAAACAAATATGCACAATCCAATTACTGAGCCCCAAATATAGAAAGCCGCATCTGAGTCCACACCCAAACAAGGCACGTGTGGTTACGTTTGATGTTCCCGAGTTTAAAGCCGCAAAATTTACCTTTTTTGAATGACATCCCAGAGGTAAGCTGCAAGTTTATTTCACACAATAATAAAAACACGGGAAAGAAGTGAGTATGTGTTATATTACGGCAATAAATACATAAGAATTGGCAACATTTTCTTTCAACCCAATTTTTTTCGGAACTGTGTTTTTGCTCAACCTATACAATTTGTGTCTCACCTCACAAACGAATTGTCCTATCACATTAAAATCAATAGACATCAAAAGAAAAATATCCCATCCAGGGGCAGTTCAAAAGATTTTTTTCTGACAAACCTTTCCGTGACTTTTGGAGCAATTTCTAGAAAATGAACAATGTGTGACTTCTGCACGAAAAATATGAAAATCCAACTGAGTCACACGGCTAAAAGAATGCTATAAAATCTCAGGAAAATTCCAATCCCGTCAAAAATATGGATACAAATCCATGGATGAGTAGTAATCAGAAAATATATAGGTTTACTGTACTTGTGAAAGAATTAAATGGGCAATATAGATCCCAAGTTGCCAGTCTCACTGGCTACAGAACTTCTACCTTAAGTCGCACACCCACACGCCTGACAGAACAGGCCAGGAGAGCCATATAATTATAAAAGTTCACAGTTGTGCTATAGTACTATGGGCAAGCCGTCTCCCACAATAATCATTAAAATGTTCGATTGCCAAATTCTCTCCATTTTAGAGTATGGGTGTGAAGTTTGGACAGGAGATAAAGAATACTATGTATTAGAGAAGGTTCAAATGCAACAGCTAAAATATGTTGGAAGTCCGTGTCCAAAACGCCAAATCTAGGCATATATGCTGACACTGGCCGCTTCCCTCTGTATTAACGTCATACATTTAGGATGGTCAAGTATTGGTTGCCCATTCTAAAACTCACAGAAGAGAGCGTACTTTGGTGTGCGAATGCAACCCTATTGGCCTTGCATAAATATGGTCAAAACAATTGGTACAGTGACATCTCGACTTTTAAAAAGAGTTGATATGTACAATCTTTGGGAAAACCAAATTATGACAAACGAAAAGGTGTTTCTCTGAAATTTCAAAGAAAAACTAGTTAGTCAACATGTAAATGTAATAACTGCCCAGCTGGCAGCGTTGACCACAGATTCAAAGCTACGATCATATAAATTATTCAAGTCTCAATGCTGTATGGAGCCCTATCTTTTGTGCTTCCCATTGAAACATACATACAAGCTATAGCCAGATTTAGGTTAAGCTGGCAGAATTTAAGAATTGAAACAAGTAGACATACGAGACCTGTCACTCCTGCTGATGAGAGAAGGTGACTGAAATGTCTGTCAGGGTCTGTTGAAAATGAGCAACATTTCCTTATAAATTTGTGCAAAGCACGACCAAGAGAGACGATTTTTTATGTTTCAGGAAATCAAGGCCGCCCGAATAATCCAGCTTCCGGGTGCAGCTCTTACAATTAGTAATACTGACCATAACTGTCTGTTTTATCACTGATGACATGACTGAACAATGCACTATTTAGTTAGTCTTTATGTACTTATCTTTATATTCCAGCGGGTTTCACTGTATATGTATGCACTTATTTATGGATGATGAATGAGTCTAACCAGACTCTACTATGTCAATAAAATTATACTACATTACTACAACAACAACAACAACAACAACAACTACTACTACTACTACCACATCGTGGAGCAATATATACACATATATGATATATTATATGCCAAGTGGCATACAATATAACGTTACTATGTACAGTTATGATTATGACTATACTCTTAACTTTATTTTAATTTTTCCATCTTCAACTTTATTTTATAGACAAGGCCAAGAAAAGAAGATTCAAGAAAATTTCACAGGACACATGAGAAATAAATTGTGTAAGTCCGCGACTAACTCAATTGACATGACTGCTTGTGCATAACAGAGCTAAAATATGAAGCGTCTTGTGTCTACGATGTATCTATGGAAAGCATCACAAATTTGGGTGTTGAGGGGAATGGACAATTCGTCGCTACCAAAGAGAAGGACATGAGCTAGCCTGTCACTTGCTGTGTGTATAATCAGATTCGGGTGGACGCCGGGAGCAATAATGGGGATGACCGAGTTCAGAAGTTTAGTTCTGTGAGTTGAATACTTTGGACAAAAGAACAGAAAATGTTGCAAGTCTTCAGTGGGGTAGGAACAGGAACATGTAAGTTGTGGGATGATGTTGACTTTAAAGAGATCAAAGTTAAGTCTCGAGAATCCAAGACGAAGCTGGGTATGACAAATGTTGGCAAATCTGTGTCCTTGGGTATAGTGAACAGGAACATGGTCCACTGCAAGTAGAGTTGCTTTCAGTTTTGATTTAAATATTTGGAGGGAAATTGAGTCTCTTATGGCAGAAGGAAGATTGTTCCACAGCTTAATAGTGTCAGGAAGGAAGGAGTTGTCTAAGCGATTAGTTTTGCAATTAATGGGACGTATGGAGCTAACGTGGCGAAGGTTTCGAGCATTGATATTTGGGGGAATTAGTTGAGAGAGATAGGAGGGTGTTAAGTTGTGATACATTTTGCAAAGAAGAAGTAACTTAAAGTACTTCCTTCTGCAGGCGAGTGTTGTCCAACCAAGTTCACGTAGGAGATTGGCATGTGATGTGTGTCTTAATGCACCTGTGCATATTTTAGCGGCTTCGAACTGTATGGATTCAATAAGATCAGAAGGGCCGTGACCACAATTGTCAAAGAGTACACAACCATATTCAAGAATTGGTCGATAGAATATAGAGTTTGATCAGAGCTTTGCGGGAAAGTTTATATTTGAATCTACGCAGAAGGGCAACTCGTTGGCTAGCTTTGCTGGTAATGCGAGTAATGTGAGCATGCCAGGATAAATTGCTACTGAGAGTAATACCAAGATGCGTGTGTGAGACGAACGGGTGGATGATGTGGTTTAACAAGTTTAGTTGAAAATATCACAGAAAGAGACTTTAAAGCGTTAAAGATAACACGTCACATTTTTCCCCAGTTATGTATAATTGAGAGATTAATGTTCAGGTGATTAGAAGCTCCGATGGGGTTATTAACAACTTCAAGTAGACTGGTGTCATCAGCAAAAAGTCTGACATCACATGTAATATTGTCAACTAAGTCATTAATATAGACCAGAAAGAGAAGTGGGCCCAAAATAGAACCCTGGGGCACACCAGCTTCGACATGTAGCCATGATGAAGATTGGCCATGAATAACTATTCGTTGGAATCGGTTTGAGAGATAACTATCAATCCAGGCTACAAGATTGTCAGAGATGCCAAGTTGTCGAAGTTTAAAAAGGAGGCCAGGGTGCCAAACCTTATCAAATGCCTTGGACACATCTAGGAACACCATTCTGGCTTCTTTGGACTGTTCTAGACCGTTGTAGATATTGTGAAGGATCTGCACAAGCTGATTGACACTAGAGTCATTGGCCTTAAAGCCAGAATTTTGGGAAGTGAGTAGGTTATTTTGTGTCAAGTATTCATAAAGTGCATTGAAGACCAGTCGTTCAAACACCTTTGAAACATTACAGAGCCATGAAATAGGGCGATAATTGTTTTTGAAATGTCTGTTGGCCTTTTTGAAGACAGGACATATGTTGGATCTGTTCCAAACATCGAGAAAAAGGGAAAGACTAAGAGAAAGTTGAAAGATTTTTGTAAGTGGTTTACAGATCGAATCAGCTGTGTTCTTAAGTAGGATATTCCCTATATTATCTGGGCCTGATGCAGAGGATAGTCTCAGGGAAGATAGAACTTTCTTAACACTGTCTTCATTAATAGTAATATTGTGTAGGCGTGCTTCAGTTCGGAACGTGAAATCAGGCAGGGGTGGGGCATCAACATCAGGAAGTGTTTTACACTGGCCGGCAAAGTATGAGTTAAAAATTTCACATGTTTCCGTGATACATGAAACGATCTTGTTATCGTCAATGATCGGGGGTATATCTTGGTGAAATTTGCATCCCAGGACAGACTTGGACAAGCTCCACCATTGTTTGGGATTTATGTCTTTTTCATCAAGTCAAAGCTGCAGATTAGAAAAGTAAGAGGAGACAGATTTCCTTATTATGGTTACAACATTGTTACGATATTTTTGTAGAATTGGTATAACCTGCCAATCTTAAGGTGAAGGTCGTGAGTATGGGGGCGGGGTTGGTTGGATGCTTTCTTAAAGCGTTTCCATGCACGATTACGACGTCGAATATGTTTTTTGATGTCTGCAGTTATCCAAGGTTTGTCCTTAGGGCGAATGGTAACTTCCTTATAGGGAATAAATTCCTTTGCAGTAGATAGAAAGAGATTAGATCAGTATGATACGGCATCGTCAATAGAATCAAAGACATCATGAGCAATGTTCCAAGGGGCCGTAGAAAGGACAGCATTAAGGTCACAGATATTGCCATTTTTGAAGTCCAATACTGATCTTTTGAAAGGCTTGTCCTTGTGAAGGGAAAGGGAGAAAGAACAAAAGATAACACAGTGGTCAGAATTTGAGATTGGCGCAAGGGTTCCAGAGTCCAGAATCAGTAATATTAAGGTCTAATAAATTATTCGAGTATTCATTTATCCTGGTGGGTTCATCTATAAGTTGAAAGAGATTGAACTGATTCACAAGGTTGACCAGAGATAAACCTAAATCGCTATCCTCATGTTGGGAGTTCCAATCAGAGCACCTGTCGTTGAAATCGCCAGTTACTATTAAGATGTGAGGGTTGCATTCAATTGCAGAGGAGATGGAAGATGCCAAAGACCTGAGAAATGCATCACGAATTTCGGCGGACTGGCCAGGTGAACGATAGTAGTTACCAAACTAGGAAAGATGATTTGCTGCATAGCAAATCAGTGTGTGTGTCTTCAAAGCATATTGGTATGATAATGTACAACTATTCCATAACACAGGAGTAGCAGTTGGAATGGCATCTCTATCTATTATAGCTTTGAAGTTATTCAAGATTTTAAATTTCCTATGGTGCTATTTAGCATAATTTTAATTGCTACAACTTTTGTTTTAGATTCATTAGATGCGCAATGGTCAACAACCCCCTCGTAGAAGTTGAAATGACATCTCTATCTATAATAGTTTTGAAGATGTTCAAGTTTAAAATTTTTAAATCCTGCAAATTAGCATAATTTGAATTGCTACAACTTTTGTTTTAGATTCATTAGGTGCGCAATGGTCAACAACCCCCTAGTAGAAGTTGGAATGACATCTCTATCTATTATAGTGTTGAAAATATTCAAGATTGAAAATTTCGAATACTGCTAATTAGCATAATTTTAATTGCTACAACTTTTGTTTTAGATTCATTAGATGCGCAATGGTCAACAACCCCCTCGTACAAGTTGAAATGACATCTCTATCTATAATAGTTTTGAAGATGTTCAAGTTTAAAATTTTTAAATCCTGCAAATTAGCATAATTTGAATTGCTACAACTTTTGCCTTAGATTCATTACATGCGCAATGGTCAATAACCCCCTAGTAGAAGTTAAAATGACGTCTCTATCTTTAATAGTTTTGAAGATATCAAAGTTTTAAAATTTCAAATGCTGCTAATTAGCATAATTTAAATTGCTACCAATCATCTTTAGATTCATTAGATGCGCAATGGTCAAAAAACCCCTAGTAGCAGTTAAAATGACATCTCTATCTATTATACTTTTTTAGGGAACCAAGATTTAAAATTTCAAATGCCCCTAATTTGCATAATTTTAAACATCTTCATTCCTTTGTATAAAACGGTCAAACTCCTTGCATGGAGGTACAATCATGCCAAGTTTGCAGTTTCTATGTATAATAGTGTTCGAGAAAAGTGTCGGACAATTTTGCTGGTAAAGAGGAAAGAAAGAAAGAAAGAAAGAAAGAAAGAAAGAAAGAAAGAAAGAAAGAAAGAAAGAAAGAAAGAAAGAAAAACAAAAAAGTGTGTGTTGACACACACACTTTAATAATACCTTCGCGCGCTGGGTCGAAATTTCAACCCAGACGCATTCGCAATCTATGCTTTCAAGATCAGCTGCCCCCACATCATGCATGCAGTAGCGTATTGCACAACCAATTAGTTACGTGATATGCTGAATATATGCCAAGGTTGCCGCTTTCAAGCCCGGCCGTTCCGTGGTCACAAAACATAATCAGACGGTACATTCAATAAAATGTTTGATTTGCTTGTTTTGAGTCATTCCAAGACATCTTGTTCGTTATTAAATATCATCAAAATATAGAATGAAATATTTTGAAAACATCCATTGATGTACAATTTATTTGACGGAGGCAACCTATTATTTACAATAAGTAGATCAGCAGTCAGAGTAACACCTCAGATTACACTACTACAAGAAAAAAGAAGGCTCAAATTTCCCATGCCATGTCACTCTGGTTTCTCTTCATCCACGCATAAATCTTTCGCCTTTTACTAAAGATTTCCGTGGAGAGGAACATTACAATGAGTCTTTTGACATATTTCTTCAGCCCTACACACCAGGGCAGCAAATGAAAAGAACGATAATGTCTCGACTTTACTTTCTGTGCTTTTTCATAATTTGAACAATGGGTTTATGTCGAGTTGATTACCTCGGAACGTCATTCGTCGAAACAAATTAGCCTCGGCATCATCATTTACTGCGAATGATGTGGTCCTATAATTCCTGGCGATTGCTCGTAAAAATCTTTAAAGAATAACTTGATCGTGGAACAAGCGGCTTATTCCAAGATAACCTTATATGCTAGGTGACATACATCATCTTAGTATTATTGTAGAATTACGATAATGAGTATAGCACATACATATATATATTGTTAATTATCAAATTTGATCATAATATAGAATGAAATATTTTGACAACAACCACTGATGTATAATTTATTGGACGGAGGCAACCTATTATTTACAATTAGTAGATCAGAAGTCAGAGTAACACCTCATATTACACTGGAACAAAAAACAAGAAGAGTCAAATTTCCCTTGCTGTGTCACTCTGGTTTCTCTTCATCCACGCATAAATCTTTCGCCTTTTACTTAAGATTTCCGTGGAGAGGAACATTGCAATGAGTCTTTTGACATATTTCTTCAGCCCTATACACTAGGGCAGCAAATGAAAAGAACGATGATACCTCGACTTTCCCTTCTGTGCTTTTTCACAATTTGAACAATGGGTTTATGTCGGGTTGATTACATTGGAAAGTCATTTGTCGAAACAAATTAGTCTCGGCATCATTATTTTCTGCCAATGATGTGGGTGCAATACTTTCTGGCGATTACTCGCAAGAAGTTTTTAAGAATAATTTAATCGTGTAATTAGCGGATTATAAGTTACAAGATAGCCTTATATGGTAATTAAGTGGCATATAACATATCAGTATCATTGTAGAATTACGATAGTGAATACAGCGTGCTTAAACTTTATTCTAAATTTCCATTTTCAAGTTCATTTAATTTCAACATACAATTTTAACAGCATATTGCATTTTCGACAGCACTGTGGATAAAAACGAATGGTTATGGTGCGATCAGGAAAGTTGCATGACAGCAGCACCCTTTGCCATGCCTGGCAGCTGTTATCAATCGTCGACCAAAAAGACAATAAACAGCGTGCGCCAAAACGTGCAGATCTAGCATATTGCGCAATTAAACAGTCACGTGATATGCTAAATAGGTAACATTTATTTGTCGGCACTTCGAAGGAAACGTTTGTTTTGCTCATTTTCATTAATTTCAATACATCTTGTTCATTATCAATTTTGATCAAAATATAAAATGAAATATTTTGAGAACATCCATTGATGTACAATTTATTTGACGGAGGCAACCTATTATTTACAATTAGTAGATCAGAAGTCAGAGTAACACCTCAGATTACACTACTACAAGAAAAAAGAAGGCTCAAATTTCCCATGCCATGTCACTCTGGTTTCTCTTCATCCACGCATAAATCTTTCGCCTTTTACTAAAGATTTCCGTGGAGAGGAACATTACAATGAGTCTTTTGACATATTTCTTCAGCCCTACATACTAGGGCAGCAAATGAAAAGAACGATGATGTCTCGACTTTACCTTTTGTGCTTTTTCATAATTTTGAACAATGGGTTTATGTCGGGTTGATTACCTCGGAACGTCATTCGTCGAAACAAATTAGCCTCGGCATCATCATTTACTGCGAATGATGTGGTCCTATAATTCCTGGCGATTGCTCGTAAGAATTGTTAAAGAATAACTTGATCGCGGAACAAGCGGCTTATTCCAAGATAGCCTTATATACTAGGTGACATATAACATCTTAGTATTATTGTAGAATTACGATCATGAATATAGCACATACTTACACTTTATTTTAAATTTTAAGTCCATTTAATTTTAACATACAATTTTAATAGCAAATTGCATTTTCGACAGCGCTGTAGACAAAAATGAATGGTTTTGGTGCGATCAGGAAAGCAGCGCACTTTGTCATGCCTGGCAGCTGTTATCAAGGTACTAATAATAATAATAATACTGTGGCTCTCCGCTTATGCGCCGCGGTCCTGTGTGACACAGGTGGCCTAGGAAGGAAAAAAAAAAAAAAAAAAAAGAGATGATGAGGTGGAGGAAACCATGATTATGCTAATCAGCTCATGCTGCCATGTTTACCAGGACCAGAGCCGAGACTAAGAGTCCACCACACACTCTCACACAGCTGTGGTGGGCCCCTGGCCCTGGATATATCCCCCAACACTCATCGCTTGTAGCCCCCCCCCCCCAAAAGGACAGAAAAACCTTCCCTCATACACCCTATCCCCGCCTCTAAGGCTCAGGCATTTCCCATGGGGGATCCCATGGGAGCCCTTATGAGGGCTACCACCATTCCCTCTCCTCCCTGCATCTAAGATTCTAATTCACCCTGTTGCTATCAAGCCCTATCAGTTCATTTCTTTTCTCCCAGCACCCTACCAGGTAGTCCTGTACGCTTTTAGTGCCTTTCCTGCCTCCCAGAAAGCCACCCTTCAAACCTAAAACCCATGCTACACGTTCCTCTTCCTCTAATCTCTGAACCTCTTCTAGACCCTTGTTATTATAGTCTTCCCTGTGCCACTTTCTGAAAAATTCTTCTCTTATCTCTCTATATGCATCACACCACAACAGCCAGTGATCCACTGTCTCATCTGCCTCTTGTCTACATACCTTACATTTACCATTACTCCCTGTTGTCCACTTCTGTTTTCTCTTTTCTAGATTGATTACTCCTGCCCTACTTTGAAAAAGAAGCTTGGATCCCTTCCCTCCATCCCAACACACACTTTTCTTTGGTTTTTCTAGTACCTTGTATGCTTTTAGTGTACTCTTTTCCCTGACACCTCTTTTCCAGTCTTCTTTCCAGCCCTCTGTAACCGTCCTACCTATATACACTTTCCAGTTTTCAACCTCATCATATCCTTTCAATTCGTATCTCTCTGCCAACTTATTTATATCTTTGACCCATCTTGTTTGTTCCTTGACTATTTCATTGTAAACCTTCCTGCACCACCTGTCTTCATTTACTGATTGTAAATATCCCCAGTACTTAAGCTTTGCTTTGGCAATTCTGTCTGTAATTTTATTCCATCCTAACTCTCCTAGGACTGCTTCTGTTGCTGCACATGGTGGTGCTCCCAGTATCCATTTCCCCATCTCATTCTGTACTTTCTCCATTCCCTGGATATCTCCTTCACTTATTGAAATCACATCTAAGCCATATATCATCCCTGGTATCGCAACTCTATCCCATAATACCCTTGCTGTGTATGCTCTGTTGAAACTGTTCAGTGCAGTGTACTGTCGACCAAAAAGACAATAGAGGCACCATGTCATGCAGATCCAGCATATTGCGCAACTGATCAGTAACGTGATGTGCTTAAAATACGTAACATGTATTTGTCGGCACCTCAAGGGAAACGTTTGTTTTGCTCATTTTTACAAATTTCAAGATATCTTGTTAATTATCAAGTTTGATCAAAATATGGAATGAAATATTTTGACAACAACCATTGATGTATGATTTATTTGACGGAGGCAACCTATTATTTACAAAAGTAGATCCGAAATCAGAGTAACACCTCATATTACACTGGTACAGGAAACAAGAAGAGTCAAATTTCCCTTGCTGTGTCACTCTGGTTTCTCTTCATCCACGCATAAATCTTTCGCCTTTTACTAAAGATTTCCGTGGAGAGGAACATTACAATGAGTCTTTTGACATATTTCTTCAGCCCTACACACTAGGGCAGCAAATGAAAAGAATGACAACGCCTCAACTGTCTGTGCATGGTCATAAATTATTTGAAACAATGGGTTTTATCTCGGGTTGATTACATTGGAAAGTCATTTGTGGAAACAAATTAGCCTCGACATCATTATTTTCTGCCAATGATGTGGGTGCAATACTTTCTGGCGATTACTGGCAAGAAGGTTTTAAGAATAATATAATCGTCTTACAAGTTACAAGATAGCCTTATATGGTAATTAAGTGGCATATAACATATCAGTATCATTGTAGAATTACGATAGTGAATACAGCGTACTTAAATTTTATTTTAAATTTCCATTTTCAAGTTCATTTAATTTTAACATACAATTTTAACAGCATATTGCATTTTCGACAGCACTGTGGATAAAAACGAATGGTTATGGTGCGATCAGGAAGGTTGCATGACAGCAGCACCCTTTGCCATGCCTGGCAGCTGTTATCAATCGTCGACCAAAAAGACAATAAACAGCGTGCGCCAAAACGTGCAGATCTAGCATATTGCGCAATTAAACAGTCACGTGATATGCTAAATAGGTAACATTTATTTGTCGGCACTTCGAAGGAAACGTTTGTTTTGCTCATTTTCATTAATTTCAATACATCTTGTTCATTATCAATTTTGATCAAAATATAAAATGAAATATTTTGAGAACATCCATTGATGTACAATTTATTTGACGGAGGCAACCTATTATTTACAATTAGTAGATCAGAAGTCAGAGTAACACCTCAGATTACACTTCTACAAGAAAAAAGAAGGCTCAAATTTCCCATGCAATGTCACTCTGGTTTCTCTTCATCCACGCATAAATCTTTCGCCTTTTACTAAAGATTTCCGTGGAGAGGAACATAACAATGAGTCTTTTGACATATTTCTTCAGCCCTACATACTAGGGCAGCAAATGAAAAGAACGATGATGTCTCGACTTTACCTTCTGTGCTTTTTCATAATTTTGAACAATGGGTTTATGTCGGGTTGATTATCTTGGAACGTCATTCGTCGAAACAAATTAGCCTCGGCATCATCATTTACTGCGAATGATGTGGTCCTATAATTCCTGGCGATTGCTCGTAAGAATTGTTAAAGAATAACTTGATCGCGGAACAAGCGGCTTATTCCAAGATAGCCTTATATGCTAGGTGACATATAACATCTTAGTATTATTGTAGAATTACGATCATGAATATAGCACATACTTACACTTTATTTTAAATTTTAAGTCCATTTAATTTTAACATACAATTTTAATAGCAAATTGCATTTTCGACAGCGCTGTAGACAAAAATGAATGGTTTTGGTGCGATCAGGAAAGCAGCGCACTTTGTCATGCCTGGCAGCTGTTATCAAGGTACTGTCGACCAAAAAGACAATAGAGGCACCATGTCTGACATGCAGATCCAGCATATTGCGCAACTGATCAGTAACGTGATGTGCTTAAAATACGTAACATGTATTTGTCGGCACCTCAAGGGAAACGTTTGTTTGCTCATTTTTACAAATTTCAATATATCTTGTTAATCATCAAGTTTGATCAAAATATGGAATGAAATATTTTGACAACAACCATTGATGTATGATTTATTTGACGGAGGCAACCTATTATTTACAAAAGTAGATCCGAAATCAGAGTAACACCTCATATTACACTGGTACAGGAAACAAGAAGAGTCAAATTTCCCTTGCTGTGTCATTCTGGTTTCTCTTCATCCACGCATAAATCTTTCGCCTTTCACTAAAGATTTCCGTGGAGAGGAACATTACAATGAGTCTTTTGACATATTTCTTCAGCCCTACACACTAGGGCAGCAAATGAAAAGAATGACAACGCCTCAACTGTCTGTGCATGGTCATAAATTATTTGAAACAATGGGTTTTATGTCGGTTGATTACATTGGAAAGTCATGTGTGGAAACAAATTAGCCTCGGCATCATTATTTTCTGCCAATGATGTGGGTGCAATACTTTCTGGCGATTACTGGCAAGAAGGTTTTAAGAATAATATAATCGTCTTACAAGTTACAAGATAGCCTTATATGGTAATTAAGTGGCATATAACATATCAGTATCATTGTAGAATTACGATAGTGAATACAGCGTACTTAAACTTTATTTTAAATTTCCATTTTCAAGTTCATTTAATTTTAACATACAATTTTAACAGCATATTGCATTTTCGACAGCACTGTGGATAAAAACGAATGGTTATGGTGCGATCAGGAAGGTTGCATGACAGCAGCACCCTTTGCCATGCCTGGCAGCTGTTATCAATCGTCGACCAAAAAGACAATAAACAGCGTGCGCCAAAACGTGCAGATCTAGCATATTGCGCAATTAAACAGTCACGTGATATGCTAAATAGGTAACATTTATTTGTCGGCACTTCGAAGGAAACGTTTGTTTTGCTCATTTTCATTAATTTCAATACATCTTGTTCATTATCAATTTTGATCAAAATATAAAATGAAATATTTTGAGAACATCCATTGATGTACAATTTATTTGACGGAGGCAACCTATTATTTACAATTAGTAGATCAGAAGTCAGAGTAACACCTCAGATAACACTTCTACAAGAAAAAAGAAGGCTCAAATTCCCCATGCCATGTCACTCTGGTTTCTCTTCATCCACGCATAAATCTTTCGCCTTTTACTAAAGATTTCCGTGGAGAGGAACATAACAATGAGTCTTTTGACATATTTCTTCAGCCCTACATACTAGGGCAGCAAATGAAAAGAACGATGATGTCTCGACTTTACCTTCTGTGCTTTTTCATAATTTTGAACAATGGGTTTATGTCGGGTTGATTACCTCGGAACGTCATTCGTCGAAACAAATTAGCCTCGGCATCATCATTTACTGCGAATGATGTGGTCCTATAATTCCTGGCGATTGCTCGTAAGAATTGTTAAAGAATAACTTGATCGCGGAACAAGCGGCTTATTCCAAGATAGCCTTATATGCTAGGTGACATATAACATCTTAGTATTATTGTAGAATTACGATCATGAATATAGCACATACTTACACTTTATTTTAAATTTTAAGTCCATTTAATTTTAACATACAATTTTAATAGCAAATTGCATTTTCGACAGCGCTGTAGACAAAAATGAATGGTTTTGGTGCGATCAGGAAAGCAGCGCACTTTGTCATGCCTGGCAGCTGTTATCAAGGTACTGTCGACCAAAAAGACAATAGAGGCACCATGTCTGACATGCAGATCCAGCATATTGCGCAACTGATCAGTAACGTGATGTGCTTAAAATACGTAACATGTATTTGTCGGCACCTCAAGGGAAACGTTTGTTTGCTCATTTTTACAAATTTCAATATATCTTGTTAATTATCAAGTTTGATCAAAATATGGAATGAAATATTTTGACAACAACCATTGATGTATGATTTATTTGACGGAGGCAACCTATTATTTACAAAAGTAGATTCGAAATCAGAGTAACACCTCATATTACACTGGTACAGGAAACAAGAAGAGTCAAATTTCCCTTGCTGTGTCACTCTGGTTTCTCTTCATCCACGCATAAATCTTTCGCCTTTTACTAAAGATTTCCGTGGAGAGGAACATTACAATGAGTCTTTTGACATATTTCTTCAGCCCTACACACTAGGGCAGCAAATGAAAAGAATGACAACGCCTCAACTGTCTGTGCATGGTCATAAATTATTTGAAACAATGGGTTTTATGTCGGGTTGATTACATTGGAAAGTCATGTGTGGAAACAAATTAGCCTCGGCATCATTATTTTCTGCCAATGATGTGGGTGCAATACTTTCTGGCGATTACTGGCAAGAAGGTTTTAAGAATAATATAATCGTCTTACAAGTTACAAGATAGCCTTATATGGTAATTAAGTGGCATATAACATATCAGTATCATTGTAGAATTACGATAGTGAATACAGCGTGCTTAAACTTTATTTTAAATTTCCATTTTCAAGTTCATTTAATTTTAACATACAATTTTAACAGCATATTGCATTTTCGACAGCACTGTGGATAAAAACGAATGGTTATGGTGCGATCAGGAAGGTTGCATGACAGCAGCACCCTTTGCCATGCCTGGCAGCTGTTATCAATCGTCGACCAAAAAGACAATAAACAGCGTGCGCCAAAACGTGCAGATCTAGCATATTGCGCAATTAAACAGTCACGTGATATGCTAAATAGGTAACATTTATTTGTCGGCACTTCGAAGGAAACGTTTGTTTTGCTCATTTTCATTAATTTCAATACATCTTGTTCATTATCAATTTTTGATCAAAATATAAAATGAAATATTTTGAGAACATCCATTGATGTACAATTTATTTGACGGAGGCAACCTATTATTTACAATTAGTAGATCAGAAGTCAGAGTAACACCTCAGATTACACTTCTACAAGAAAAACGAAGGCTCAAATTTCCCATGCCATGTCACTCTGGTTTCTCTTCATCCACGCATAAATCTTTCGCCTTTTACTAAAGATTTCCGTGGAGAGGAACATAACAATGAGTCTTTTGACATATTTCTTCAGCCCTACATACTAGGGCAGCAAATGAAAAGAACGATGATGTCTCGACTTTACCTTCTGTGCTTTTTCATAATTTTGAACAATGGGTTTATGTCGGGTTGATTACCTCGGAACGTCATTCGTCGAAACAAATTAGCCTCGGCATCATCATTTACTGCGAATGATGTGGTCCTATAATTCCTGGCGATTGCTCGTAAGAATTGTTAAAGAATAACTTGATCGCGGAACAAGCGGCTTATTCCAAGATAGCCTTATATGCTAGGTGACATATAACATCTTAGTATTATTGTAGAATTACGATCATGAATATAGCACATACTTACACTTTATTTTAAATTTTAAGTCCATTTAATTTTAACATACAATTTTAATAGCAAATTGCATTTTCGACAGCGCTGTAGACAAAAATGAATGGTTTTGGTGCGATCAGGAAAGCAGCGCACTTTGTCATGCCTGGCAGCTGTTATCAAGGTACTGTCGACCAAAAAGACAATAGAGGCACCATGTCATGCAGATCCAGCATATTGCGCAACTGATCAGTAACGTGATGTGCTTAAAATACGTAACATGTATTTGTCGGCACCTCAAGGGAAACGTTTGTTTTGCTCATTTTTACAAATTTCAATATATCTTGTTAATCATCAAGTTTGATCAAAATATGGAATGAAATATTTTGACAACAACCATTGATGTATGATTTATTTGACGGAGGCAACCTATTATTTACAAAAGTAGATCCGAAATCAGAGTAACACCTCATATTACACTGGTACAGGAAACAAGAAGAGTCAAATTTCCCTTGCTGTGTCATTCTGGTTTCTCTTCATCCACGCATAAATCTTTCGCCTTTTACTAAAGATTTCCGTGGAGAGGAACATTACAATGAGTCTTTTGACATATTTCTTCAGCCCTACACACTAGGGCAGCAAATGAAAAGAACGATGATGTCTCGACTTTACCTTCTGTGCTTTTTCATAATTTTGAACAATGGGTTTATGTCGGGTTGATTACCTCGGAACGTCATTCGTCGAAACAAATTAGCCTCGGCATCATCATTTACTGCGAATGATGTGGTCCTATAATTCCTGGCGATTGCTCGTAAGAATTGTTAAAGAATAACTTGATCGCGGAACAAGCGGCTTATTCCAAGATAGCCTTATATGCTAGGTGACATATAACATCTTAGTATTATTGTAGAATTACGATCATGAATATAGCACATACTTACACTTTATTTTAAATTTTAAGTCCATTTAATTTTAACATACAATTTTAATAGCAAATTGCATTTTCGACAGCGCTGTAGACAAAAATGAATGGTTTTGGTGCGATCAGGAAAGCAGCGCACTTTGTCATGCCTGGCAGCTGTTATCAAGGTACTGTCGACCAAAAAGACAATAGAGGCACCATGTCATGCAGATCCAGCATATTGCGCAACTGATCAGTAACGTGATGTGCTTAAAATACGTAACATGTATTTGTCGGCACCTCAAGGGAAACGTTTGTTTTGCTCATTTTTACAAATTTCAATATATCTTGTTAATTATCAAGTTTGATCAAAATATGGAATGAAATATTTTGACAACAACCATTGATGTATGATTTATTTGACGGAGGCAACCTATTATTTACAAAAGTAGATCCGAAATCAGAGTAACACCTCATATTACACTGGTACAGGAAACAAGAAGAGTCAAATTTCCCTTGCTGTGTCACTCTGGTTTCTCTTCATCCACGCATAAATCTTTCGCCTTTTACTAAAGATTTCCGTGGAGAGGAACATTACAATGAGTCTTTTGACATATTTCTTCAGCCCTACACACTAGGGCAGCAAATGAAAAGAATGACAACGCCTCAACTGTCTGTGCATGGTCATAAATTATTTGAAACAATGGGTTTTATGTCGGGTTGATTACATTGGAAAGTCATGTGTGGAAACAAATTAGCCTCGGCATCATTATTTTCTGCCAATGATGTGGGTGCAATACTTTCTGGCGATTACTGGCAAGAAGGTTTTAAGAATAATATAATCGTCTTACAAGTTACAAGATAGCCTTATATGGTAATTAAGTGGCATATAACATATCAGTATCATTGTAGAATTACGATAGTGAATACAGCGTACTTAAATTTTATTTTAAATTTCCATTTTCAAGTTCATTTAATTTTAACATACAATTTTAACAGCATATTGCATTTTCGACAGCACTGTGGATAAAAACGAATGGTTATGGTGCGATCAGGAAGGTTGCATGACAGCAGCACCCTTTGCCATGCCTGGCAGCTGTTATCAATCGTCGACCAAAAAGACAATAAACAGCGTGCGCCAAAACGTGCAGATCTAGCATATTGCGCAATTAAACAGTCACGTGATATGCTAAATAGGTAACATTTATTTGTCGGCACTTCGAAGGAAACGTTTGTTTTGCTCATTTTCATTAATTTCAATACATCTTGTTCATTATCAATTTTGATCAAAATATAAAATGAAATATTTTGAGAACATCCATTGATGTACAATTTATTTGACGGAGGCAACCTATTATTTACAATTAGTAGATCAGAAGTCAGAGTAACACCTCAGATTACACTTCTACAAGAAAAAAGAAGGCTCAAGTTTCCCATGCCATGTCACTCTGGTTTCTCTTCATCCACGCATAAATCTTTCGCCTTTTACTAAAGATTTCCGTGGAGAGGAACATTACAATGAGTCTTTTGACATATTTCTTCAGCCCTAAACACTAGGGCCGTAAATGACAAAGAATGATAGTGCCTCGACCTTTTAGGTTGCACCCTTTTTTCCAACAGAATGTATCCATATCTTAATGAGAACGTACTCTAACACCTATTGAGCAAAAGAGGGAGCCACTTGCATCAGGGCAGATCCGTGTACTCAGCATGGTCAAAAGTACTTTCTCAACAAAAGAAACAACACAAACACACATTAATCTTAAGAAATGTATTAACATATATTTGAAACATAAAATTGATCAGAAATGGACTCTCTTTTGGTTGGAAAGGCGTTATTTATTGATGTTTATGTAGTATATAATACAAATCTGCACTGATCATGGTGGAAGCATCCATCTGTTGCCCTGGCACAACAGGAAGTGAGCAGGATCGCAGTTGAATATGAATGTCTCCTATATGCAATTTTGAATCAATTGACCAAGCGGTTTTGGAGAAGATTTTTTAAGATTTGGCCAAAAAGTGAATATATATATATATATATATATATATATATATATATATATATATATATACATATATATATATATATATATATATATATATATATATATATATATATATATATACATAAAATCGAAAACTGACTAGAGCGTGACTATTTGGACAAACTTAGTGGAGACTAAGTATATATAATACAAATCTGCACTGATCATGGTGGAAGCATCCATCTGTTGCCCTGGCAACACAGGAAGTGAGCAGGATTGCAGTTGAATATGAATGTCCCCTATATGCAATTTTGAATCAATTGACCAAGCGGTTTTGGAGAAGATTTTTTAAGATTTGGCCAAAAAATGAATATATATATATATATGATAGAATGATAGTGCCTCGACTGGTGCCAAGGGTTGCAGGTTCGAGTCCCGCTCGTTCCAAACATAAAAGATATATTTTCGGCATTTCCTTAATGCTGGCGGATTTAAGTCCCCGATTCTGGAAATAAATGCCGACTCAGTACTTATACTGCATAACCGTGTTGATATGGCACTCGCACATAACTACCTCCATTGAACCATTCTTTTATAAGAATGGGGATTTGGTCGAGTGGATATGTGCGTTTCCCATTTCAGCTAGGCGACTGGTGCCAAGGGTTGCAGGTTCGAGTCCCGCTCGTTCCAAACATAAAAGATATATATATATATATATATATATATATATATATATAAAATCGAAAACTGACTAGAGCTTGACTATTTGGACAAACTTAGTGGAGACCCACCCAAGGTATATTCCTACAAAGTTTGAAGTGAATTTCCACAGTTGTGCAGAAAAAGTCAAAATCGTGAATTACCATTGCAATGCCCACTCACTTACATAATCAATAGGCCTGCACGGATTTACCGATCAGAACCCGAATTGAAAATTTAATTAAAAATCGGAGATTCACAGTAACACCATCTTTGTTAAAAACTTTGGGTGGCCCTTTTTGAAAATTTCCAGCAAGGTTCAGAATAATCTGAGTGATGATTTTGGAATTGAATTTCAAAAATAGCAAAAACACACTTTTTAGCGTTAAAATGTGCGAAAAAATCACACATCTGTTGCACAAATTAATGTTTCGAGATCTCCAGAAATCTCCCGAAGCAATTTCGAATCAATTGGCCACGCAGTTTTGCAGTAAAAGAGTTTTTTAAGATATGGCCAATAAGTGAATTTTAATGAAATAAAAATCAAGAAATCACTGGAGCGTAGCCATTTGAACAACCACTACTTGGTAGGGAGGGACCCATCCGAGGTACATCCCTACCAAGTTTGAATGGAATTTGGTATGTAGTTTTGGAGAAGAAGTCGAAAACGTGAATTACCATTTCAATCCCCATTCACTTCTATGGCAATCAATAGGAATTTGTGCATTAACCGATTAGTACCCGAATTGAAAAATTCATTGAAAATCACACCTTTAAAAGTTATACAACTGAAAGAATTATGCCCCAGTATGCATAAGGTTGTTTTAGCATATAATCATTCAAATCATAGGTTTCAAAATGGAGCTTGAATGACAAAATGCCTTGATTATTTGAAGGTTAGAAAGTATGAATAATAATATGATGTCGATGGTGCCGCGTAGGATATATAATTTTTTTTTGTATGTTAGTGATTAGCATGAATTATTATCCATCTTATTTTTAGATTTTTTTAAGGAGAATCTAGCTTTCACATCATTCACATACCTCCCAAATCTCTCTCTCTCTCTCTCTCTCTCTCTCTCTCTCTCTCTCTCTCTCTCTCGCCTAATGCTGGAAAGCATTTTTTCTGTGGAAAGGGGGCGGCGCACTTCAAATAGTACTTTGAATAATCTTTTGGAATTCATGAAAATTGTGACCCATCCCTTTTCTTTCTGGTGGTTGCACGTAACTCTTGGAGTAGCTTCGTTGTAGCAAACCATAACACGTACGTACTTCTTTACAACATAAGAAAGTTTTGGTTTTTATTTTGATTGCATCGCTCAAATGATAGTACATACAATTTTGCTTTCTTTATTTTCATTTACACAAGTTTGTGACCACAAGAACGACCGGATCTCGAACAAACAAACTTCAGCACCAATCACCTAGCCCAAAATGGGAAAGGCACATGCCAATTGTTCAAGATCCCCATTCCTAAAAAAAGAACTGTTCAATAGAGGCGAGTATACGTGAATGCCATAATCGACACGGTCCAGTTCATTGTATAATTTACATCTTGCTACCTATTGAATTTGATCAGAATGAAATATCCTAACAACTTCTATCGGATTGTAACTTATTTTACAGAGGAAATTTGTTATTTAAATCGATAGATAAAAAACGCAAACACCTGATCTCATACAAATAAGAAATAAGAAAAGAAAACTTAAACTAGGAGAGATGATTTGCTGCATAGCAAATCAGTGTGTGTGTGTGTCTTCAAAGCATACTGGTATGGCAATGTATATATACTGAACCCCAATGAAAAGTATCCACATAAAAAAATTAACACATTAATTTTGTAAGTTACTAAGTACTGTGTGTGCATATATGCATGGTTTGGAGCCTACATCAGGGTCATTGAGGACAACTTTTTAACTTTTGCTGGGTTGTTACATAATGCATGTGACTTTTGTGCACCGAATATGGCTTCTGACCACCACTCCTATTGGATGGCTAAAATGACTTGATGTTTTCAGTGGCTTTAAAAAGGGATGTTCAGCCAAGAAAAAAGCCAGTGGTCTCAGGTGTGTTGAGGCGATCATGCCGCGTCTGAGCCAAGGTCAAAGACACCATGCTTTGGGGCTTGCAGAGGGTGGAGTCCCAATCACTCAAATCGCGCAAAGAATGGGGTGTACTCGGCGCACCATCCAACGACTAATTGAACGGCAACAAGAAACTGGATCCGTAGATGATCGGCCTAGGCCTGGCCGAGAAAGAGTGACAACACCTGGCCAAGACCGTCACATCCGGCTGATGCACCTGCGAGACCGTTTCCGTACAGCAGCCCAAACAGCCCGTGAGACTCAAGGGGTGAATCACCGTCCTGTCAGTAGTTCTACTGTGGAGAGGCGACTGAGGAGCAGTGGCCTAACAGCCAGAAGACCTTACAGGGGTAACCTGCTGACCCAACCCAGAAGAGAAAGACGACTGCAGTGGTGTAGAGCACACTCCAGGTGGACTCGCCAGCAGTGGAATACCGTCCTTTTTACTGACGAGTCCCGTTTTTGTGTCAGCAGAGCAGATGGCAGAGAACGTGTGTGGCGCCGGACTGGGGAGAGATATGCAGATGCCTGTGTCCGTCAGGCAGATCGATGGGGTGGACCCTCTGTCATGGTGTGGGCAGGCATCAGCAACCGCTACCGGACACCCCTAGTGGTCATTCAAGGGATCCTCAATGCTAGGCGGTACATTGATGAGGTGCTGGAGCCGCACATGGTCCCATTTATGGAGCAGCATCAAGATCTGGCGATCTTTCAGCAGGACAATGCACGTGCACACTCTGCAAGATTAACAATGAACTTTCTCAATGAGAACAACATCAATGTCATGGAATGGCCAGCGTTCTCACCCGATCTGAGCCCTATTGAACATTTGTGGGATCAGTTAGGCCAAGGTATTCAACGGAGGACACCTAGGCCTACTACCCGAAACCAGCTGATCCAAGCTCTGCAGGAAGAATGGAATAATGTTCCCCAACACAGAATTCAAACCCTGGTCAGCAGTATGCGCCGCAGATGTATAGCATGTGTTGATGCTCGAGGTGGCCACATCCCATATTGAACAGAAAAATTTGTGTGACTTTCAATTAGGGCAGTTAATGACATTTTTTGCCTGTAAGTGACGTTAATGTCGGTAGAGCGTGACATTATTTTTACGCCAGAAAAGTGAATGCTTTGTTAAGTTCTAAGCACGTCTAGGTATGAAATGTTTCAAGTATAAACAATAAAATACTTCAAAATTGGCATGTGGATACTTTTCATTGGGGTTCAGTATACAACTATTCCATAACACAGGAACAGACGTTGGAATGACATCTCTATCTATTATACCTTTGAATTTATTCAAGATTTAAAATTTCTGATGGTGCTATTTAGCATAATGTAAATTGCTACAGCTTTTGCTTTTAATTCATTAGGTGCGCAATGGTCAACAACCCCCTAGTAGAAGTTGGAATGACATCTCTATCTATTATAGTGTTGAAAATATTCAAGATTGGAAATTTCGAATACTGTCAATATTCATAATCAAAATTGCTACAACTTTTGTCTTACATTCATTACATACGCAATTTCAACAACCCCTAGCAGAAGTTGAAATGATATCTCTATCTCTAATAGTTTTGAATATATTCAAGTTTTAAAATTTTAAATACTGCTAATTAGCACAATTTCGAATTGCTACAATTTTTGCTTTAGATTCATTACATGCGCAGTGGTCAGTAACTCCCTAGCAGAAGTTAAAATGACATCTCTATCCATATTAGTTTTGAAGATTTTCAGCTTTTAAAATTTCAAGTGCTGCTAATTAGCACAATATAGATTGCTACAACTTTTGTTTTAAATTCATTAGATGCGCACTGGTCAATGACCCCCACGTAGAAGTTGGAATGGCATCTCTATCATACTTTTGAAGATATTCAAAATTTAAATTTCAAATGCCCCTTATTTGCTTAATTTAAACATCTTCATTCCTGTGTATAAAAAGGTCCAACTTTTTGTATCATGTACAATCATGCCAAGTTTGGAGCTTCTATTTATAATAGTGTCCGAGAAAAGTGTCGCACAAATTTGCTGGTAGAGAAAGAAAGAAAAGAAAGAAAGAGAGAAAGAAAGAAAGAAAGAAAGAAAGAAAGAAAGAAAGAAAGAAAGAAAGAAAGAAAGAGAAAGAAAGAAAGAAAAAGAAAGAAAGAAAGAAAAAGAATTTTAGGAACAACAGAAAAGTGTGTGTTGACACACACACTTTAATGAGCAAAAAGACATTCTTTATATTGGCTGGCTGCAAACGGAAAGTTACAATACAATGGTCTTAAATCCGATTTTTCCACAGTTCCTTTTTCGTACATGGTTGTGTACTTAATCCAGTTTTCCCCTTTGTCTTCAACTTCAAGGGCATTTCGGCGTAATTTCCCCGTAACTAATTACGGTCAATTTTGCATCACCTATTTATGTTTTTACGTCATGTACGTTTGTGTATAATAAGTATTTTTCCAAATTGTTAATAATGTCCCGCTTGTCCCCAAAGGTACCGACCTGTATCTCGCCACATCCCGCCAAGCGAGACTAGGCAATCAAGTATGCAGTTGTGGTGGGAAATTAATATGCATATCTCCTGTAGGCTAGGCCATGAACAAAAGCTTTGTGGTTCTGTACACAAACGTAATCAGCTTCTTGGCGACGAAGGTAGGGCCGAAAACCCACGTGACTCTGATTTATGTTTTCCCTCTCAAAATAACTTGGACCAAACGAGATCTACTGTTTTTCTAAACGAGTCTTTTCACAGCAACGATGACAGTTTAAACGTTTCTGGTGGTATTTATCAAGCTCTTCAAACAAATGCGACACATTTAAAAACTTGTCGCAACAAACATGCCATAATCACATTTCTCACATCTGTAAGCAGGCTGCTTAACAATAAGTATCTTAATGTGCTTTCCGAAAATTTTGAATGAAAAGGCAAAGCTACTAATTATTGTCAAACTTGAACTACTGTCCTTTAGTATGGCATCTTTGTAGTACCACTGACACAAACAAAATGGAAAAGCTCCAAGACAGAGCCTTGCGATTTGTCTTTAATAATTCTCAGTCTTCTTATAAAATTCGACTGAAACGTCCTAAGAAACCTCGCCTTCACTCAAGTCGACTCAGGAAAATTTCCATTCAGGTTTACAAAATTCTTGCTGAAGAAAGTCCCCCTTTTCTGAAAGATATACATGTACATAAAAAAAGATACAAATTACGATTTTCGGGACAATGAAAAAATTGATCAGCCTGCTTACAAGTCAGTGACTAATGGAACAAATTCTCTACATCACTAAGGAGCCAAACTATGGAGGAATTTACCTTTCGATATAAAGCAAGCTGCAAGCTTACGCCAATTCAAAAACCTAATGAACAACTAGCTTGACCTATCATGCATGTTCGTGCTCAATTTGTGTCCTGTCAATTCAGAAATTAAGCTTTGAGCATCAGTTAGTTTCCTGATTACCAGCTGTAAATATTTTCATCTGTGACATCATTGTACATACCATTTTCCACTGTGTTGAAAAATATTGCCTCGGCGCTAGTGTTTCTTGTTGTATTTTACTGGACATGAAGTTAAGGTTGTATATATATATATATATATATATATATATATATATATATATATATATATATATATATATATATATATATATATATATATATATATATATATATATATATATACACATATATATATACATTGCCTCGGCGCTAGTGTTTCTTGTATTTTACTGGACATGAAGTTAAGGTTACACACACACACAACCTGCATGCATTTTTCTGTACTTCTAGTCCACTCAGACTTTACATATTCCCCAAACTATACCAACGACCAATTTCACATTACCTATATGTTCTTACACTATGTATGTTTGTCTAGGTGTACACACACACACACACACACACACACACACACACACACACACACACACACACACACACACACACACACACACACACACACACACACACACACACACACACACACACACACACACACACACACACACACACACACACACACACACACACACACACACACACACACACACAGAGGAATGTTTCATTTATATCGTATTATTCCATCGTGTCAACAGGTCGTGAAATAACATAAAGCTAAAAATATGCTTTTTGTATATATTGATTTTCGCTGTTGAAGCCAGTCCTCAAATGACAAAACAGAGTTAACTCTTCACCACCTATTCTCACATTCAGCACCCAACATGTTTGAGATCTGAAGCCTGAGCCTCAATGAGCCTAGTCAATAGTCAATTTCCTTCCGACCCAAGAACTACGAAACCGTCTTTTATTTCTACACACCAACATGCGGAGTTGTCACCAGGGGAAAAAGCTCTCGAACCATGGAATAAAATAGGCCTATATATTCTAAACTTTATTTTTAATTTACCGTTTCGTTTTCAACTTTGGTGTGTGTAAGCATGGAGCAATAATCTAGTGACAGTGTATTGCTCCATGATATAAGTATGGAGCTAGTGCAACGATTGTTCGATTCAACCATAGAGCTTCTTTAATCTCGTGGTAGCTCCAGAGTCCATGATTCAACGAGGCAGGTTGCTCTTGGCCACAGACCCCAGTTATAAATCCTTCTAGTTTTCATATTAGCATTCTTCAGTCTAAAAAAATCAGCATTTTAATACTTTAAAATTCCGTGAACGGCATTTAACAGATAAAAATGTCAGAAAAACATGGATGAATTTTTGTCATATAATTCCCAGCTCGTTAATTTGTGATAATTGAAATACGAAAATACACCTGGATGTCAGCTTTACAAAGGTGTATGAACTGTGCTCTTGCCAGGGTGACATCATTGTCCTTCCCCACCATAAACTTAAAGTTCCCACCTGGCCTGGAAGACAGTGCACCTATATGACCACCAATGAAGCAACTTTGTGATGCAGCAAACCTGACTTAGCTAACTTTATTTAAACAGAAGCTACAGCATGCTGAAAACATAGTATTTTCACAATTACGGACTATCTCCGCTAGGATTGGCAAGTAGCCAATCACAACTGTGATCTGTAACTGGGGCAATATATCATATGCCATTGGCGCGACCCTGCGTGTCAGCGCCAGTGGCCTACTTTTTCATGCCTGGCAGCAATTATCAGTGAGCAAAACAAATAAAATACGCAACAGTTTTATGGGTCAACTGGCCGAGTGTCAACATTGCCAAGCATATGTCATGTCATGCAGTTGTTCGCACGCAAATCAGTCACGTGATATGCTGACAATGCGACACACGCTCCAAGCATAATTGAATATTTGTTTTGATCCTTTTCATTAATTTTGATGTAACTTATACCTTATTAAATAAAGTCAAAATATAAAACAAAATATTGTCACGACAGCCGTTTGATTGCAATCAACTTTACAGCGGTGAATTATTATCTAAAATGAATAGATCACAATCCAACCGCACACCTTACATAAGGCAAAGATTTGAAGCATTGGGTCTCGCGTGTCTCCATTCGCGGCACTCTGGTTTCTCTTCATCCACGCATAAATCTTTCGCCTTTTACTAAAGATTTCCGTGGAGAGGAACATTACAATGAGTCTATAGACAAATTTCTTTAGCCCTAGATTCTAGGGCAGCAATTCAAAGGAAAGAAACTTCAGTAAGTGAACCTCCTGCCGGTAATACTGTATTTATTTCCTGCAACACCCACATAAACATTAAATGGCCTTGGTCCATGGTTGTGGACATGCATGGTGCACCAACATATCCATGCACGTGCAGACAGAGTATCTTGACGTGTTATGTATGAAAGTAAACATATATATATATATAATTGTTTGTTGTTTTGTGAACATGCATACACACATTCAGGCAGCCACTGTCTATACCATGTATGTATGTATGTAGGTACAGGCAAAGCACTACCACCCTTTCAAGAGGTTATGTATGGAAGCAAAGCAAACATATGTAAAATATTTATTTGTTTGTTGTTAAAAATTCAATAATGGCAAAACACACAGTGCTGACCCTCCATGCCCTCATATCACAAGGTACACTGCAGAACTGAACCCAATAATCCCACACTGCATGGAACATCCTATGGTCTTCCTTCTGAATCATGGCTGACCCTAAATTTTGTTTCTGGTCTGTGAATAATAAAGCTTCCCTTCATTTTCTCCCACCAACATACTGGGTGTTGTCACCACAGTACAAGGAATTCATACTGGTGTACAAAAAGATCAGTATGTAACTATTTGCAATTAATGTATTATACATGTATACACAAGAAACATAATTATCCATCAACATTTAAATGTTTTACATCTTATACATATTAAAGAAAATAAACAGCAAAAATAATTGTCTATGGGCCATTTTTGAGGGAAAATATATTCCAACTTACTGATAATTTAGGCACATTTCTGTTGTGAAACGACTAGTGCTAAGGACTGTATTTGGCAAGCTGAGCCCGCAGCTCTGATCACAATAGTTAACGGGTACTGACTTTTATTCATCTAGGTACTGCAAGTCTTACTCTTCCCAGATCTTGAAATGTCGCTCATGACAATGGTTTCTTGAACAGCGATACACTCTGGCTGTGACTAGTTGAGCCAACAATAAAACGGAAACATCGTGTTCTGTTGTACTTTAAACAAAAATTTAATGGTATAAATGATATCTTTCATGGAAAATCCAACCATAAAATCACTTCAATCTGAAAACTTGCAGCACCAATATGGTTCCTAGCAGTTACATATTAATAGTAGTTAAATGTTCACATATAACAAAGAGCTGTGGTTCTAGAAATTTTTGCGCTCGATTTAATTTCGCACTTTTCATGCCACCCCCCAAAGCGCAAAATTAAAATGCGTGAAAAATGAGTTGCATAGTATTTCACTACATTGTATAGCATTTGATAGCGTGAAATTAAAATGCGTGAAAATTCTGTAATTTAAGAAAAATTGAGTTTGCGCAAAATTAAACACGTGCAAAAATTTCTAGAACTACAGTATCAATAAAAAGCAACCATACTTTATCACACTCAAAATTTAAATGCATGGTCATTTAGTGTCAAGATAGTATTCACTTTTGGTATTGTAACAAAGGAAAAAAACCCACTTCTCTGGAACCAGCCTTATAAAATAATCACAATATTCAAATTGTTATGTTGCAGTAACGTGTAAAATTCTGGCAAGTCAACTTAAAATTGAGAAAAATTCCCTCAGATATTTAACTTGTCCACAAGAAGTTTACCTCATTCCATACTATGGTGACAGGCATTGGTCAGTGGTTCTGGCACTGCCTGGAAAGTCATGCTGCAGCTGCCCTTGCGGCAGCTGCAGCATGACTTGCCAGGCAGTGCCAGAACTACTGACTTAAGACTATAGGCATGTTGGTACTTGAATGAAAGCTCTTTTCATGAAGAATTTAAATATGCAATTGTCATCTTAAATCTAGGTAAATACACGGAAAAAACAGGGACTGGTATGGAATGATGTTTATTTTGACAACTGTTTTACATGACACAGTCCAAGGAAAGGTTGCCTGCACTTCACGGCTGAATTTGGGGGGACACAGCTTTAACTCCTGTCATAATTAACCTGTGGTGACAAGCTAGCTGTTGCATATCTTCAGTTTTTGTTGACTGATGGGATGTCACAATGCAAAAAGTACGCTAGTTTATCACCAGCTTGTGTATCACCAACAGTACTTACAAGATTCAATACATGTACATTTTAATATATAAACGTGCTTTGAAAAATACATATGAATAATCTTCATAATGCAAATAATTAGGTACTGGTATAAAAGTAGTAAATTATTAGGCAATTCACACATTCCTTCTCTATGTAACATTCATACAACCCATCAAATTTGTACATACACATGTATGCATGTATATATAGGCGTACTCCTGTATATCAAGTGTAAACAAAATTCTCATTAGATAGTTTCAGGTAGGCATAACAAAACAAAATTAAATATGAAAGGTGCTCAATTTGCACAAAAATCTTTGGGTCAGGTCTTTTTAAGCAGTATTACTATACATATACCTGTTTAGACTAATATTTTCAGTTATCAGACTCTGGTGAGCAAACTCACAGAAAACTTAAAGATGTTTCTCAAATACACCATTATTTTTGGAGAAGACATTTCTGTATGTATTTGTAACTTTTATAAGCACAACTGACTGTCCCAATCTCAAAATTGTATATCCCATACCCTGGATTTTTTTTGTTTTTTTGTTCCTGAGCAATCCACTCCACAGTGATAGTCCTTTCTCCCACACTTTGCAAAGTACAATTATACAGAATGTATAAACCCTAAATGAATGTCATCAGGCGCTTGTCAACGAGAAGACAAGTGAATACTTATGTGTTATATAAGGCTAACTTAACATACATGACACTGCACCTGATTATTACATGAACATTGTTATCAGTAAATAAGAAGGTGTTACTGATCCCTACCCTACAGTTTTGTTGAAAAGTTGCACAGAGTTTAAAAATCTGACCATTAAATCACGAGCTGCCAACAGATTGCACTCCTGGATTTTATTGTGGGCAATGTTGTCTACACGTTATATATTGATACATTATGCAATTCGTAGTGTGATCAGGCTGGACCCGTGAATACAATGACAAAATTACCCATAAAAATGACTAGGCAACTTGTTCATAAACATTTTTTTCTCGTCGGACGAGTGACCACATCAGTAACTTTAGTGAGTCTGGGAGGCTGCTATAGAGGCAAGGCTTTATCTCTCAAATTGTGGTTTCCGTCACTAGGCTAGCTTGGTTTTTTTTTTTTGTTCATAATCATGCCAGCATGAAAGAAATGTGTGAACCCCACTCAAGGACGTTTGTTAAGAAAGTGTAGATTGGAGTCTGAAAATGCTTCAAAAGTACACTTTCTGATTGCCTGTCCGCAAAATAATCATGTGTGTCACTTTGCTTCTTTCTGTGTTTCCTAGTGATAACATTTATACATGTATTAGGGTACAATGACTGAAAAGCTAAAAAAGGAAATGTCTTGGCTATTCTTGGAAAAAAATTAATGACAATTTTGGGCACAGTAAACATAAATAAACATGGAAATTATATATTTTGTACCATAAAAATTTAGATAAATTTTTCAATCGTCCGTTCATCCTGATCAACTTTGGTCCCCGATTATTGGATAATGCCAAGTACAGCGCTTTGTACATCTGTAATCAAGCCTGGTGATCATGGCAGTCACATGCATCTAGTGCACCAAACTTTTTTTTTTTAAACAATAGGATGTGGCCAAATGGATATGTGTGTTTCACAGTTTCAACCAGGTATTAGGTGCCGCAGGTTGCTGGCTCAGGGCCTGGCTGTTTCATGGTCAAAACATAAAATTAATAAACTTAAAACAGCTTGAAATGATACAAGCTGGGAATGCATTAACAAGTTATTAAATCTAAGCCACCCTCTGCATGCTGAAAGCATTGATCATGTTTATCTTGTCAAACATTGTTTCTATTTGTCTTGAATGGACTGGAATGGACAAGGTTTCTCATGTGGTGGCATTGACAGGCAGTAAATTTCAATCCTTTCTGACACAGGGTCCTTGATCTGCATAAAACATGTTGCCCTGCTGTCATGAATGAGAATCTCTTTGGTATCATGAAGACACATACCTGCTAACACTCCTGATTTTGGCAGGAGTAACCAACTTGGGCACTCCACAAGTAGTCAAAATTACTTGCCGCCAAAGCAGAACAAGTTCTGTGTTATTGCTACTACCCAGCAGAGTACACAAAATACACAGCTTGCATCTGCTTTGGAGGCAATAAAAAGAGTGATTTCAGCAAAACTGGCATGTTGTCTTTGTTTTATGCACTCTTTACCTGGATCTCCTGATTAACAACATTTTGGGGCTGGCACCGATGAAGATAACAGAAATCTCAGGCTCAAAATGCCTCAAGCTCTTTTACAAGATGAAAACTACTCTTCTAAGATTTGAAAGGTTGTATGTCATAAAGTGAAAATGACTGACAGTCCATGGGCTGCTACTGGTTCCATGCTTTATACAGGGTGCAATAAGTCCTTTGGTTTTTAACGTCTCTTGCATTTCACTGTAATTCAAACCTTTTCTGTACTTATCTCATTCTTGAATTCTCTACTTCCATTCCAAATTATATCCAATTTCTCAATCACACAGCCAATGAAAAAAGTATCATCTTATCATCTTTTTACAAAAGATAAAATCATATCCCTGATCTGAAAATGTTCAAAGCACACACACACACACACACACACACAAACATATAGAAGTTTTTTGAGCATACTGATGACATGGATGAAATGGTAGATAAGGGCATGCCTCATGTCATATGAAGCCTTTGTAGCCAGGGGGTCCTTATCAGTATATGAAGGGGAAGATCCTGTACTTGACCTGCTGGCAATATTTATCCCAGTCTGCGCCATACTTCTGACGGCAATTTGCCTCGTCTCTTGAATTACGATGAATCAGTAATACCAGGAAGTAGACTGGGTAGTAATATGGAATGATATGTCCAAACCCTGAAACCAGATAACATACAAGCCATCAGCCTCTGCAATTAAATATCAGGACATAGAAACCATGAACACAATGACAACCTGTCAATCTACACAGAAATAAAATGGAAGCATGTTTATTAACTTTTTCACCCTTGAATTGACACTTGAGTCAAAAACTTTCCTTGGCAAGAGTTGGGCACTAAGTGCCCAACTCATGCCAAGGAAAGTTGATGACCTGGGGCATGTCATCTTGATGGGTGTAATGTACAATTCTCAGTCAAAATTGTTTTTTTTTTTCATTACTGTTGAAATTAGTTGAAAACACTGAAGCAGACAACATTTGACCACCAGCTGGTTTAAGGGCGAAAGGGTTAATCTACACGTATCCCATAATATGAGCCATCAACAGGGCCTCTGACACTTCTCATGATGTCAAGTTTTGTGGTGCTCTGGAACTGACCAATGGAGGTAACAGGAAAAGGGGGTAAGGGGGGGGGGGTTCGGTACGCTGGTACAGGTAATTATTTTTCTAGAGTACGCAGTACGGAAAATAAAAATCTGTCAAAATTTTGGATAGTACGAAGTACGTAAAACAAGAGGGCTTCCAGTACGCCAGTACGGTAAATAAAAAGCCCAAGTACGCCAGTACGGAAAACCCCTTACCGACCCTCTAACAGTAATGTGTAGACTTGGGTTCTGTATTCCTGTGATGTACTACTGTCAGTATACAGACACATACTCATGTTGTAACTTAATGGTCACACATTCAGTTACCTGCCAGTGCCTTAACTATCAAGATTCTGTCCTTGTTGAATGTCACAACATACAACTCAACGGCACTTTAAAAACTCTAATCTGCCAAAATGTTTGTGTATGGACTTACACATTCATATTTGTAACCTCTGGACATATAATCAGATTGGTGGTCAATTTTATACTAAAATTGTGGTGGCGTTTAAACAGTCAGTTCTTTATTAACCCTTTCAGTGCTAAATGGGAGACTGAGTCGACAGCTTTCTGCAGCATGCTTTAGGAGCCCTGCAACCAGGGCAGACTCAGGAAAGCTGTTGACCTGACCATCATTTTTAATTTTTTAATCTGGATATAAATGTCAGCTGGTACATGAGGGTCACATGTACTTAAGTGACAGTTCTTTTCAGGATGATTTTTTTGTCTTGTTTTGCCTTCTTTTCATGATGATTTTTTTTTGTTTTGTTTTGCCTTCTTTTCATGATGATTTTTTGGTTTGTTTTGCCTTCTTTTCACAATGAGAATACAAGGCAAGTGTTGATAAGAACAGATACACGGTGTACCAAATAAGCCTGACGCGTTTCATCCTTCACTGGACTCATCAGGGGCTTATAAGTAATGACTGACTACAATGAGCTTGAATCTCGAATCATAATATTTCTGATGTGGATGACTTGTTGTGAGTCATACTTGAAGAGTTACTGCAGTGGTACCTGCTGTATGTGGCCACCCCTTCTGCCAAGAAAAAGTGGCCACATACAGCAGGTGACCTGTCACTGCAGGTAAATTTTACAAAGAAATTGACTCCTATGTCTGAGCCTAGTGACCACAAAAAGCAATACGCCACTTCACGGCAGTGGTTGCATAGAGCAGGTACCACTGTGTATCATTAAATGTAGTGCTGTCATGCTGCGGCAGACTTACCACAAGGCAGGCACCACGCCAGCGCCATTATGAGGTCACCCAGGTAGTTAGGATGTCGACATAACCCCCACCAGCCGGACACTAACAGACGCTTGCCTGATGATGTGGCCATGCTTTCAAGATCTAAGAAAATATTGACATCAAATTGTCATTTACATCATCATATATTTTAAAAATAGCAACATATTTAGCCAGGGATTCATAGACCAAAATGCTTCTAGCTTGTATAAACTTACAAATAAGGCAACATTACCTTAATAAAAATAAGATAAAAAGTTTGCAACCTTTGCTTCAGGGCTAGGCTTTCAGGCCTGCCACAGAGGATCTTACGAACTTTTAATAGTTTAATAGGTTCTCAAAATTTAAAAACTTTGGACAATTGAAATTTAAGGCAATTATAAGCCACCTGTCCCATGGACAAGCACAGTGTAGGTACTTAAAGTACCAACTGACAGCAATAAAAACCATTCCTGAGAAAACAGATGAGAGTAACTGAGAGATGAGTGGGCCAGGCAGGGGCAAAGCTTCCCTCCTCAAGTATATATTTTCAAAAATTCAAACTTAAAAATAATTGATGTACTCCAGAGATATATCCATTAAATACACTTGTTAACAAAATTATGATTTTTTCCCCACTCAAAATGTGAGTTATTAGTAATATAGCCTATTTTCAAGCTTTTCTGTACTACAGTTTCTGTCAGTGTCCTAAATGGGTTCAAGACAGATTGCATACAAAGTTGTCAACTTACACTGTAGGGCTGGATCATAGGGATTTTTCCTAAACGCATTCTTCTGTGAGTTAGATCCCCTAAATATCATGTAACCAAGCACTGAAAAAAAAAAAAACATAATACAAACGTAACTATTTTGAACCTGTTCTATCTATTGTCTCTTTTTAGAGCCATGGGGTTATATTATATAGTGAAATGAACCTTACTTGTGAATCAGTTTTCAATCAAGGCAACAAGCCACTGATCTATGTCTTGTCACAGCACTCTAACTTGAGACTAACATGACATCAGAGACAGTCTTGTTAGTATACTTTGATTAGTTATTTTCATTTTGTTAACACCTCTTGTGAAAGACAGACTATTTGGAAAGTCCACAGATTGATGATGCCAAGGGGTTATTTTTCAAGGCCATTTCACTACAACAATGACGACAAACTCCTGCACACTCACCTTTCCACCAATAATCATAAATGTACTTATCTTCACTATTTTGGACAAAGTTCCTATTAAACCTTTTCATGACTGAATACTGTTTCATTCTGTTTTTATTTTCTGTTTTTACCCTCAGCAAAATAAAGTGAAATTAACAGAATTTACAGCACCAGTCAAGAAAGTGGGTGGGAACTTTTAGGAGGCAACACAAGGGTTAACAGGGGGACTAACAGCAATGGTTAACAGGGTGACTAACAGCAATGGTTAACAGGGGGACTAACAGCAACGGTTAACAGGGGGACTAGCAGCAACGTTTAACAGGGAGACTAACAGCAATGGTTAACAGGGGACTAACAGCAATGGTTAACAGGGGGACTAACAGCAACGGTTAACAGGGGGACTAACAGCAATGTTTAACAGGGAGACTAACAGCAATGGTTAACAGGGGGACTAACAGCAATGAAGGGTTAACAGGGGGACTAACAGACTAACAGCAACGTTTAACAGGGAGACTAACAGCAATGAAGGGTTAACAGGGAGACTAACAGCAATGGTTAACAGGGAGACTAACAGCAGTGGTTAACAGGGAGACTAACAGCAATGGTTAACAGGGGGACTAACAGCAATGGTTAACAGGGGGACTAACAGCAATGAAGGGTTAACAGGGAGACTAACAGCAATGGTTAAGAGGGAGACTAACAGCAGTGGTTAACAGGGAGACTAACAGCAATGGTTAACAGGGGGACTAACAGCAATGGTTAACAGGGAGACTTACAGCAACGGTTAACAGGGGGACTAACAGCAATGGTTAACAGGGGGACTAACAGCAATGGTTAACAAGGAGACTAACAGCAATGGTTAACAAGGAGACTAACAGCAATGGTTAACAAGGAGACTAACAGCAATGGTTCATATGACACTTCCTTTTCAGTACACTGTTACCAACTTCAATCAGTTTTTTTTTGTAGATCTGGGCATGGTGGCAATACATGTATTTTTGAAAAAAAAAAATCAACAAACTCATGTTATTATGAGTCTATTTGTGATACATTGTCCTTTTGCTATGCAAGTCTACCAACATGTGCCTTAGAGGTTCTTTTTCACATGAAGTTGACAACCTTGCTGATGGCAAGATGTGTAAGTATGTTGGAATTGAATCATTTCAATGCAGTTATGTGGCTGGAATGTTATAATACTGTACTCCTGTATTTATGTAGCCTCTGGGTGACTTAAAAAGTTCACAGTTCACAAACACAAAAGGGCTCTGGGCCTCAAGTTCCCCTGATACAGTGCAGTTAGATAGGCTGTAAGGAACTTAGCATATATCACATTTTGTACACTAACTATGGATGGCAAATGCAAGTTCTACAGTAAAACCTCATTATAACGACACTCAGATATCCAACATATTCATTATAATGACACAAGTTTTGAATGGCAAAAGTTCTTTTTCTTTGTTGTTTGATTCATTTATGTGACATATTCAGTTACCTGACACATTTCTAAGATGGTGTCATTATAACAAGTTCTCACTGTACCTTACCTATTTTTCTTTTCTTTTCTTTCTTTTTTTTTGGGGGGGGGGGAGCATGTGACGAGGCACACATTGCTTATGGAAGGCAAATGGGCATTTACACTCCACCATGGACATCAAATCAAGAGCTGCTAAATATTCCATAGGTTTGCCCCCGACATTTACATTTCTTCAAACAATATTTCAAATACTGCATAGATTATAAGACTGGTATATACAGTACTGGTATCATCATTCAACAATCCAAAATAGCCTGTGTGTTCAAATGAATAATATACCATTGTTTAACAGCCAAAAACCAACTGCTTTTGGAGATAAATATACTGAGCATGATAAATACAGGCTTCATTTAACAATCCGACATAAACTACTTGTACAAAGATACAGGTATCATGAGCACAATAATGAAAAGTTCATTAGTTAATGGTCCAAAATAAGAGGCTTATGGGCCTAATGCTCTGTTGACATATAATCTGAGGACCATCACCAAATATTAAATTCCTAAAATATCAGAAACTAGGAAGTCATCTATAGGATGCAGCATCAAATTTCCATGTGAACACACATTTGTGGTACACTTGGAGTCATACACCTTACGTTTTATCAACATATTGAATTAATTGTCCTTTTCTTTAGTGCTTAACGACCTTGACAATAGGTCAAGGTCACACAACATATTACAAAATTTGGCAATGGTCTTAATACCACCTTATACATATTTAGCATAAGTTTTACAGTTCGATCTCAATTCATTATGTCATGCGCACCAAAATAAGTTATGTCCTGATATGCATTCCTTCCATGACCTTGAAAAAGTAGGTCATCAAATTTATTGTCCCTGACTGCCTTCTCTTAATAACCAAGAAAAATAGGTCAAGGTCACAAAATTTTTTTACAAAATTTAATTATTTACCCAATGTATAATTGCTGTGAATTCAGAAGTTCCACCCATAATCAAAATAATGACTATAATGTACTTTTAATATCTTTGATGGTAGTTCCACTTATTACCACCAGTGGCAGCACACTGACTCTGCATGTTAAAGACTTAATATTCCTGTATAGGTTTTCTGATACATATGCACAAGTTCAAACGTAATGACCATGACAAAAAAAAATATTTCCTGAAATGTATTCCCTCCCTAATCTTGAGAAAATAGGTGAAGGTCATCCATATACACTGTAATGCAAAATAAAACTTCTACATATGAGACACACTTGTGGTGAACTTGGTATCATAAGCCTTATTCTCTCTCAAAATATTGATTTAATGGGTTTTCAACCTATTTTTGCCCGTATCTTTGACAATGCTGCAGGTGGTGCAACCACATTTCAACACATTGTGGTCATTTAGCCTGATTGACATTCCTGCCAACTTTTTGTGATGAATCATTTAAAACTTTAAAAAAAAAACAAAAAAACAGCCTCCAATATCGAAGTTGACCTAGATTTTATACACTTGATAAGTCCTGAAAGTTACATGGGACTAAAAAACCCTGTAGACTGTATCACAACCACAAGCAAAAAGTTTGTGGATGGACAAACAAACACATCAGTGATCCCATCAGCTCTCCAACCTGAAATTAGTAGAGCCAACCAGCTACTTTTGCAAAGGTAAAAACAAGCATGACAGCTCAAGTAAACTACTTGTAGAGAGTATAATTATTGTGAATCCTATATAAAATTAGCAAGGAATCTCTGTGTTACAAAGAAGTAGATCAGACTTGGGATATGTACACACTTTCCCTGAGCTACCTTCAATAACAGAAGTGTTTCATTATTCCCATGAATTCTCAAACACCCAAAAGGTTGGTTTGTGCATCAAAGCATGTACATGTACTTGCATCCCCAAAATTAACCCTTTGGACATAAAGTCAGCAACTTTCTCCAGGACACTCTGGCCACATAATGCACCAAAAGAGATCAGCTGCTGACTGCTGGTGTACTATTCCTGATGACAATAAAAAAGCAGAGTACATTTATATCAGATGCCTGCTGGTCGTTTTTAAAAGGGAAATGCATTATAATACATCAGTATACCATCCCTCGACCCACGGGATTCAGTTTTGTTTGGAGCATTTTCTCTCGCTGAAGTCTGCTACCGAAGAGAATGTGAGAAATTGAGAAAACAGGCCTTGGTCTATATTGACAGTGACATTATAGTTACTTATAATTTGAAGTAGGCTGAACATGGCATCTTTGAAATAGGTTGAACTGTTTATATATGTATGGCTTGCAATCACCCTCTTTATCTCAAGATGGGGCTTCTCAGGGTTGGTGACTAATTTTGACTTGGTAGGATTTTACATGCACGACGGTGGCTGGACGATAAGATTTTTGCTACTTGTGTCCCTTACATTTGACTTAAGAAATTTACATTCTTCACTTTAGTGACCTTAATATTGATGTTGACACCTGACAAAAAAAGTTGACCTGGTGACCTCTCAGGGTACCACTGACTGCCCCTATAGTTCACTGTGGGTATACTTACAGTTGAAGAGGACAATGGCCACCAAGCCCACAGCTGACCACTCTTGGGGGTGGTCCACCAGAAAGCGGACTTGAATACCGTAGAGAAATGGCACCCATGCTATGTCCCCAAACGCCAGCATGAAGCCAAATCCATCATGCACTATATCCATTGTGGTCAGTATGGCCTCCTGCAAGATGTCAACATGACTATCAAATGGACGGTCACCCATCTGTCCTGTTGTAATTCACAATATCAACTCCTAACAAACATTTGCCAGATCCAATTCAAACTATATTTTGATGTACCTTGGGTGAACCCTTTAAAAGTCTGTTCAATAGGTCATCCTAAAATTATTGTGGATTTTTTTGAAATGTTTTTTTCACTTATTCGAGGGAAAAAACTAAAAACCATTCTGCTTTCAAACTGCCAGGAAATTGTTTCCAAATTACTCTGAGGAACACTTCCGGATACCCACTGACATTGATTTATAATGGTCACTTGCTAATATCAAAAAAACAAAACAAAACCACAAAACAACCCCCCTCCCCCCAAAACAACAACAACAAAATAATTGTTGCATGTTTCATTAATTTTAAGCTACCAAGACTGCCATCTGGGTTCTCTTCAAACTGGGTGGGAATGCATCCTGACTGCTGTTCATCCACAATCATATGAAAAATATCCCAGATCTATGGAGTATCTGCACCAAAAGTTTAAAGTGAATCTGGCTTACGATTTTGAAAAAGTCAAAATGTGAATTACCATCACAGACCCCATTGACTTACAACGTAATCAATAGGAATGCCAAAAATTAACTCCCCCCAAAAACAATTAAAAATCTAAAACCATTGGAGTATGACCATTTGAACACAGTCAGTAGATACCTACCCGATGTACATCCTCACCAAGTTTGAAGTGAATCTGGCCAATTGTTTTGGAGAAGTTGTAACTGTGAACTGGCTTTGCAATCCCCATTGCCTTACAGGAATGGATGCAGTTGGACCTTTCAAGGTCACTCAGGCTTAAAATAAACCATTCAAACTGAGAGCCCATAGGTACTTTCCTATCAACGTTTAATAGTTACCTTGGGCTTCAATGCACCATTAAGAAGGTACAGGCCAATATTTGATAACTGTTGAGTCAGCAGAAAAATGCAAGTTGAATTGACTTTGACCTTGACCTCAAGGTTATATACTATTACATGTATATGGGAAAAATTCCCAGACCTATATATTATCTGTACAGGAGGCAATAGGTCAAGAGGAGACAGAAATATAAGAATAAGAGATGTGGCAGCAGCAGAGATGGCAGACAATGGAACTAAACACTGGACGCGTCCACTCCTATGGGGGACGCAAAATTATGATCAGACAATAAAATGCTCCTAAACAGTTATTTTCACATCTACATGTATATTCCACATATATTTGTTAGATGTCACTTCCAAAAATACGGGTCAGCCGAAATTCAAACCTCCTGCCCCCCCCCCCCCCCCCCCCCCCCCCCCCCCCCCCCCCCCCCCCCCCCCCCCCCCCCCCCCCCCCCATTTTCATCTTTTGATCAGATTGGGATGTACAAAACAGTATCTTTAAGCCCTTGGCAGGCAATGAGTTATTCCTTTGAATCAAGCACAAACCCTGGAAAGCATTTATGCACCAAGTCTGTCATTTGGTAATTTTCTTCTCCGTTTGGTGGCAGTATGTTGTTTTAGTTTCTTTGTTTCTGCACACTCATGAATGACCTCTGTATTCACAACAACCATAATTGGAATTGTATGATTCCAAAAACTGCATACAAATGTCGGCTCTAAGAAATGCTTTGTGAAACAAATCAAACTGTTAATAGGAGATATGCATACTAAGTTCCTGCCCCAACTGCATACCTGATTGCCTACTCTTGCTTGGTGAGAGATATGGGTCGGTATTTGTGCGGGCAAGCTTGATATTCGTAATATTTGCAAAATACAGCATACTGATTAAAAGCATATGGAAATTTTGCTTATATACGGTTCGAAAAGTACTAGAATACCAGTTTGGCATTTGTGAAATTAAATTTCTCCAAAAAAAAAATCCTAATTTTGTGAGAAATCAGCATATGGCCTGTCTGTGACAGCGATTCGGCCCGCACGTCCCCCGTGATCGCCAGGCACCAAACCCATGGTTTGTGGCAGGAAATTAATATGCATGCTGCGTATTGACTTTGCAAGCTTTGCTCACTGGAAACACTTGAACATGACAAATAGGCATGAGAGGTGTCAAATATATGTGAATTCATCCTATTAGAATCACATTAATACATTGTAAATCTGTTTTAAACAGTGTCTAACATATAATCCATTTTTTACCAAAAATTACCTCAAACCACAAGGCATCTGCCACATAAAATGCTTGGAATAGGGTGACGAGAGCGATGGCTGGTGACAGGTAGCCAAGCTGCTGGTAGGACTGGACAACCAGACATAAGTTAAGCACAGTCCAGCCTATCAACCCAGGGCGCAACTCAAAGAAAAACTTGAGATCAACTGGCCCCAACCTTGGGTTTAATTCATGTCCCATGAAGAAATCGTAGATGATATTTCCTGCAAAAAGATCAAATAGGGCATTGTGATATGCAAAAACTACCAGTTTTATTTAAATTGTCTGATGTCTCGAGAGAGTGGTTTCTCTCTGCACAGACCTGGCAGTGACAAATTAGATAGAATTTGTCCTAATGAAGAGTGACAAAACAGTGGTAATATAAGGGTAAACAAAAACTGAGGTAATTATAATCAAAAGTGACAAAATGCAGGTTATTCTAGTAATTATGAGTGCAAAACTGAGGATTTATAGTGCTAAAGAGGGGCTAAACAGAGGTAATTCAAACAGAATCAGAGTTTCCTAGACATATGCCTCGCTGCTGTGTAGTCTCTTGGCTAGACTATGTACAGTTGTGAAGTGACACAAACAAGAGGGCTGTGTGAACAGCCCGTGTTCAGCTGACTTGGAGATTCATCACACTTGTGGTTCGGTGACCTTGGGATAAGATCAAAGTCACCCATGTACTGAGAAAGTCTGACCTTTATGGCAGAACACTAACATGTGCAACATCAAGATCCGTCAAAAAAAAATCCCAAAATCACTGGAGCATGACCACTTGCACAAAATAGGTTGACACCTTTCAAAGGTACATCCCCACCAAGTTTGACACAAATCTGGCCAAAATCATTCAAGTTGTAACTATTACAAGAAATTCCAATATTAAACTTTCTTATTAAAACTTTTTTCAAGATCCCCCCCCCACCCCCCCCCAAAAAAATCATTAAAAAAACCTCCAAAATCACTGGAGTGTGACCATATGGACCAACTTAGTAGAGCCCCACCCAAGGTACACTGCTACCAAGTTTGAAGTCAATCTGACTGACAGCTTCTTTGGAGAAGTCCAAAATACAAATTAGCATCAGACTGCCCACTGACTTATACACTAATCAATAGTAATGGTGCATTAACCGATAAGTACCAAAACTGAAAAAAAAAAAAAGAAGAATTGATCAAAATCAGGAATTCACAGCAGTGCCATCCAGTTAAAAAGCTTGTTTGACCCTTCTACAAGGAATATATCCACCAAGTTTCAGCTTAATTTAAGTGACGGTTCGGGAGAAAAAGTTGAAAAAAGTGAAAGCACACAAAGCATTGTAAAATATAAAAAAAAATAGAAAACTGCAGTGCAACCTGGTAAAACAAATAAAAAAACTTTAGGAGTGTTCCTGTGTGATATCAAAGCAATTGGGTGAACAGTTTTGGAAAAGAAGATTTTTTAAGATCCCCTCCACCTCCCAAACAAAATGCATTACAAAAAAAAAAATCAAAAATCATTGAAGCATGATCATATGAACAAAATTAGCAGACACTCACCCCAGGTACATCCCCACCTAGTTTAAAATGAAATTGGCTGATGGTTTTGGAGTAGAAGTTGAAAATGTGAATTGTAGATGGACAGATGACGGACTATGGACCATCCTATAAGCTCAGTTGACTGACAAGTCAGCTGAGCTGAAAATAAGTGGCCTTATACAAAGAGGGATAAGTTTAAACACACAGTGCAATGTTTTAGACTGTTTGCGCAGTACAATATCTGCCCTTGGCTTGCCCAGATATAAGGTAATATGTCAGTTTGATGTTTCAATGTCATTCAAGGTCAAAGTTAACATGAAATGAACCTCCATATGTACTTGCATATCAATGTATAATAGTCATGAAACTAAGTCAAAGATCAAAAGAATTCTAGATCAGACTTAATTGTACATGGATACATCATCTTGACCCAGATACTGGACACAGTGTCCTACTGTTTGTGCTCCACATACCCTTGTGTGTAGATGCACAAGTGTGTTAAGTTTCATGATTCTATATTATAGGACAATGGAGTTCTAGCCCTGACACAAGCGTATTGCAATTTTACATGACTGTATCACCAAAACCCAGATACCTGACACAGTGACCACTCTTGTTACGCGACACACATTAGGTCAAGTTGGGTCAAGTTTCATGAAACTAGTGAAATATTTATTAAAGGAATTGTAGCCTGAACACAACATTACAAGGATATATCAGTGTGACCCAGATGCTTGACTTATTGACCTACTCTTGATACATGCCACACCTTTAGTTCATATTATACATGTGTTGGTTTCATGAAACTAAATTAAAGATTACAGTTTTATAGCCTGGACATAATTTTACAAGGATATATCACAGTGGCCCAGATACTGAACCTAGTGACCTACATTTGTACATGACAGACCCTACAGACACATGCATGTATGGAAAAAGCACTTACTATATGCCCCTGCCCCAGCAGCAGGTAAGTACAGTAAAACCTGTCAGGGCTGAATGCCCTTGGGATCCAGCCAAAGTGTTCAGGTATCAGAGGTGTTCGGCTAATAAAGGTTCGGGAGCATGACCTTGTGGCTACATCTTCCACATGTAAACTTTGAATTCACCTGTACATGCACATGCATTGGGGAATTTACCAGCTCTGATACATACATGTATAATTACATATAATTATAGTAAGCCTCACAACATAGGTAGTAATAAAGAGTGCAAAACAAAGGTAAATATAGTCATACAGAGTGTAAAACTGAGGTAAATATAGTTATAGAGAGTGTAAAACAAAGGTAAATATAGTTATAGAGAGTGTAAAACAGAGGTAAATATAGTTATAGAGAGTGTTACACAGATGTAAATATTGTCATAGAGAGTGTTAAACAGAGGTAAATCTAGTCATAGAGTGTAAAACAGAGGTAAATCTAGTCATAGAGAGTGTTACACAGATGTATATATTGTCATAGAGGGTGTTAAACAGAGGTAAATACAGTCACAGAGAGTGTTACGCAGAGGTAAATATAGTCATAGAGTGTAAAACAGCAGTAATTTATATGGTAATAAGGTGTGCAAAACAGGTTTACATTTCAGTACTAAAGAGTGACAAAAAGGAGTTAATGATACAAACAGACCGAGACAAAACAGAAGTAGTAATAATGAGTGGCAGGTAATTTCTGTCTGTGCAAGTCATGGTCATATCCACCCACGTTTTTCAATCTAAATCTACAACCCCATGTCTCACTTACTAACTGCTTCATGTGGTTGAATTGCCCATGCAAGACTTGGGTGAACTGATGTATTTTACCACATATACTTCACTTTGGTGCATTAATAATTTTGCATGTTTTTTTTATTTCTGGTCAATTGATACATTGTGACACATATTATTGACTTTAGTGGATTAATATATTTCAGTACAAAAACTTGTATAATACATATTAGCACAAATACACTTAACTGTGGTGAAATAATACATTTTTGCATTTTACACTGGACTTTCATGGAATACATTTTATCACTCACATGTACATGTGACTTTCGTGGATTGAACCACTTTAGCAAACTTGACTTTGGTGGATTCAATACATTTTAATGTGAACACTTTAATTCATCCATGCTAAGGTGACAGGCATTGGTCAGTGGTTCTGGCACTGTCTGGCAAGTCATGCTACAGCTGTCTTTGTGGCAGCTGCAGCATGACTTGCCAGGCAGTGCCAGAACCACTGACTTAAGACTATAGGCATGTTGGTACTTGAATGAAAGCTCTTTTAACAAAGAATTTAAATACATGTATGCAATTGTTCTCTTAAATCCAGGTAAATATACAGAAAAATCAGGGACTGGTATGGAATGAGTTAAGCTGAGCAGTTGTAGGTACATGTATTATGATCATCCTTATGGCACTATGCAAGCATAGATAACAGGGCCATTTTGAGTAGTGCTCATCAAAAGACATCTCTAAGTGAAATATGTAGATATACATGGACACAGGTATCAGTGATTCGGTCCTGAGAAATACTTCAGTCTTATTAAGAACCAAACCATAACACATTTACCAGAAAATTTTTACTTCACTTGTTGTTTTGTGTGGTCACACAATGGACTGCTGATGAACTCACCTGAATTCCCCCCACCTGCCAAAGCATGGTTGGGTGCCATGCAGGCTTTGATGTACAGAAAAATACTGAGCACCACAGAGAGGACAACGGCAGCAGTAACAAAGTGGAGGTACTTGTCATACACATATGTGACAGGATAACCCTTGTAAACCAGCAACCCAAATGTTACCATGGTGAGGACAAAGGCAAGGAAACCTGCAAGCAAAGACCACATAATTTACCTTAGACCTACTCTTGATACCATGTACATTTATGAACAATACTATATACATAAATGACCTCTCCCTTTAGTCTAAAACAATGAAATACATCACTATGTACATAAATAAACGCTACCTTTAAGCTGCAGTAAAGAAATAATGACTGGTATCACTTGATATGAAACCGGTCTGTCTCATCCTCTCTCTGTTTGGATTTCCGTTGCCGACCTTGCCTGTTTTTTTTCATTCATATGTAAGTATGTGTGTGTATGTATGCATATATATATATATATATATATATATATATATATATATATATATATATATATATATATATATATATATATATATATATATATATATATATATATATATGTATGTGTGTGTGTGTGTGTGGACCCTACCTTACCTTTAATCCAAGATGAAGAAATGTAATATTATGTACATATGAGTTGTATTTTAAAGCTAAGACTAAGACATACAACACCATGTGCGAACTCTACCTATACACTAAAGGTAACTCCATCCCCAAAACTTGAACCTTTTCATTGTTTGAACAGACAGCCAGTCAGCATCTTTCCCTGACAAGGCTCATGTCCTCATAGTCTATGTCCGGGAGGGACCAGACATTGTACAGAGAGTCCTTATGTCTTATTTACTCTTATCAATCCACATATTTTCTCTCAAGAAACATCAGTAAAAATTTGAAAGCTGGTGAATTTATCTATTTCTGTACTTTAAAATGATTTGACCAGGACATCAATCCACATATTTTCTCTCAACAAGAAACATCAGTAAAAATTTGAAAGCTGGTTAATTTATCTATTTCTGTACTTTAAAATGATTTGAGCAGGACATGTGTATGAACATGCCTGGCAAGTCATGCTGCAGCTGCCGCAAGGGCAGCTGCAGCATGACTTGCCAGGCAGTGTCAGAACCACTGACCAAGGCCTGTGACCATAGATTGGAATGAGTTAAACACCCACAGAACACATAGTTTACCTGAACCCTGGGACATGACATTATAACCGGTCAGTGAGTGCTGATAACAGGATGCACACATGTACTGGTATGTAAAGAATCAAAACAAACTACATTTTACATGGAGTCAAAATCTGAACACTAGGCAACACAAAGAGTACTGTATATCTAAGATCTAATCACTTTACCATTACATCTGTATTTCAGCTTGTGTCCAGTGTTGAGAGGCAATCCCTCACACACTGAGCCAAAAGGCAAGACTGACAGCGCCATCTGGTAGACAACCCAACCAAGCACTATTAGGGCCACGTTCCAGTCCCAGTAGTCACTCAGCTGTGTTGGTATTTGGGGCATCTCCCACACTGTGCAAGAGTCCTGTACGGAATATTAACAAAACAGAAAGAGAAAACGATTCATGTTCATACTTTTCACGTTGGTTGAAGTATCTGGCTCATCACAAGCTTTGTTAATTCTTAACATGCACATTCTTCTTTATCTCTTTAAATGTAAGTTTAACAGTGGCTAAGGATTTCAGCCAAAGCTCACTTTGCGGTTACTAACTTAGTCATATCAATTTAATTGCCTCTAAAAGTTTTGGGCAGTAGTTCAGATCTTGTTGAGTCAAGGTCCACTTTTAGGGTATAATTTTTTTTTTTTTAATGGAAATACATTTAGTAACAAAAATTTAATTGCCTCATTTTGTCTCTCGCAAACCGTTGGGTGGGTGGGGCAGCCAGACAGGGAGAGCAGTGACATCATAAACATTCAGATTTGTCTGGGGGCTAGTTGGGCAACCTGGATAATTTAGGCCTGCATGGTCAACATGATTTGAACATAGTACATACATACACCATTAACATTTAATACTTTGTATTGCTTTGACCTAACATCTGAAATGCACTTCATGGTACTCCAAGGGACAATACAAATGACCATACATGTGTTGACTGAAGGGTCTGGCATGTAGTTAGGCTGCCATTTGCTCAAATTAGGTCCAAAATCTAATCAGTTCATTTTGCCAGGTAAGATAAGCATATTGCCAAATTCGAGGAAAATACATGGAGGCATGCTGCAGATATTGCAATGATGAGAATGTGCACATCCAGATGGATGGACAACCCGAAAACATAACGGGCCCCTCCCCCGTGGGGTGGACCCTTAAAAATCCAAAAACCACTGGAGCATGACCATTTGATCAAACTTGGCAGAGACTCATCCAAGGTACACTGCTGTCAAGCTTGGAGTGGATCTGCCCAAGTTTTGAAGAAGTCAAAATGTAAATTCTTGATAGACAGTTACCAGAAGGCAGACAATCCTATAAGGTCTGCTGAGTGACTAGTGAGCTGAGCTAAAAATTGTGAGTTCCATGTGTTTGGGAAATATACTGTGCCAGTGCCATTTTAGTATATGGACAAGTGAAAATTTTAAATTACATATATTTTGTCCTGTCCATGAGTAGCACTTGCAAATTTTTGCTGCCCTGCTGCTGCACCCACCGTTTCTTTTGCTGATTTATTTTGACATCAACACACACTTTAATGATTTTTTTCTCTGTGTCACAAGTAGGTGTCTATAATGTACTTGCCTTTGTACAGGCCAGATTTAGTAAGAGTATCCACGCTGGCATGAAAAGCATCATCAGTAACACACCGACAGGTCCACCAAACTCATAATGGCTTGTTCTCCCCACTGACACTTTCTTTTCTTCTCCTGCCATAGCTTGCCTCTTCCTGTTGAGTATATCACTGTTGTATTTATATGAAACATACTGCATACAACACGCACAATGAAAGGGGCAACAGCTAGGATGTCATATAAAAGGTATAAAAGTGTTTAATAATATATTCAGTGAAGTTGAATGTTTTTAGGCACTGGAGCAGAACCTTTTTAGCTCTGCTGAAAATTGGTTGCACAGCTTGTGTGATCAGTCATGTCCGGTCATGTCCGTTTGTCCATCCATAAACTTTTACTTGTGACCATAATAAAGTCCACAGTTTTCAAGATAGTCCTTTCAGGACTTAGCAAGTGTATGAAAATCTAGGTTGAGTTTAGTTATCAAATCAGTGGTGCCACTTATAGTATTATATAATATTCAGGCCAAAATGTTGAAATATTGAGAATACAGCATTTGGAAGAGTGTCTTTACAACTCATAAAACTTGGTAGGGATGTCGATCAGGCCAAAAAAAAAAAATGCACTGAAATTCAGTGGCACCACCTTCAGTATTATAAAAGAGATGGACCAAAAGGTGTCGAAAACACAATAAATTCCACATGCTGAGAAAGAATAAGGCTAGCGACACATATGTACCACAAATGTGTATATATGCAGCAGTTTTATATTGCATAATATGGATAACCTTTTAAACCAAATACCATTTAGCAGCAGTATGGCAGATGGTCAACAGGACAGTAACACCAGGGGGTGGTCATAAGGTTCTGTGGACTTGCCTATGGGCATAAGGTGCGACCACTGCCTCCAGGAAGGGCAGTCTAAATGAACTGCATCCACATGCCCTGTAGGCACCAAAAATAATAATGAAAGCTGCACAAAGAGCAAAGTTGCAGGGACAGAGGAGCTGCAACCTATGCAAAGGGCCTTCTTTGCCAGAAAAGGCATAAATAACGACCTCTAGCACGATCATTTCATGCATGTAATGCATGGCAAAAGTCATAGGGTGACTGCCATAGGGTGACTGTCATAGGGTGACTGCCAAAGGCTGCAGTGCAAAATGTTGAAAACTAGCACATTGTGAAGAGCTTGCTAGGAAGCACTGCAGGCTCTAACTTCATGTGCTCTAGCCGAGACCTATGTCAGGACAGCAGGTCTGTTCAATGCTGTCTCATTGGCCTCTAGCATAGTTTGCTTGATACACAGAGAAAGTTTGTTTCTGTTGGCTTGTTCCTTTTGGAATTTGTCCTGGGGAACGAAGGGGGCAGACTTATAACCCCTAGACCACCCATGTGAAAAAGGCACCAGTATGTCCTGGACATACAAGGCCTTTTCCATGGAGGAGCCCCATCCAGGACACAAATCGAAAATCCACAAAAGGCCACAGAAGGATCTTGATATACTTTGTTCTCTGCTAAAAAGCCAGTCTTTCCATGTACAAAGAGGCCACATGAATCAACAAGTAGGGATCACTCCCAATGCAAATGTGTAAGACATTCACCAGGGTTGAGGAGATAGTGGTATGAAATCCTTCAATGGCTCCCATAATCTTCCAGAGGACTTCCCATTCAATTAGTACCCAAAGCTGTAACATTCACAAAAGGGCCTTGGATAGATTTCCCTTTCCACATATCCCACAAAAATATCCGCTAGTGAACTGAATATACTTCTAAAAGAGTGTCTAAACCCTTCTCCGGTACTCCTAGTGGCGACCCATCCACAGAAACCTCTGTCGCAGATGGTGTGTGTAAACCTTGAGGCATGAGTTCAGCACCTGTGAAGCCTGTATGTCTATAGCTGCGCTACAAGGTTTGGCCATGCTGGTAGTTTTAGTGGCAGGTCAGTGTTTAGTTCCAGCAGGTGTAGGGACTGGAAATTTTGCACTTAGGTCTACTGCAAACAAATCCACAAGTGGAGGTTCCCACCTGGCCTACATTCCTTGAACCATCCTGCGGTACAGTGACCACTCTGTCCTGACTAGCTGACCATGACATGAGAGTTAGTTGGCCAGAGCACAGTTTGTAGTCCCTGGACGTGTCAAATGTGCTCAGATGTTTGTGTAACACCATACATGTATGCACTCTGCAAGAGCTGTAAACTTCTTGGATTGTGTTCTGCACTGCTAGTTGAGATGAGCAATTGTTGTCCTGTATTATCACACATGAGAAACTGTGCTTTCTCGGAGAGAAGAAGAGGAGGTGCACTATGCTTTTCAACAGGCAGACATTGTTCTGATCCACCACATGGGCTCTCCAACTGAACTGTGACAAGTCCATGAATAGGCTGACCTGGGCCTGGATGGGTACCAAAGTCTGTTCCTTCATGATATGCTCCTATTTGGTTCACCATGCCATTTCCCATTCTAAAGGTCTAAAGCATGGGAACAGGAGCTTGTTGATATAGGTCCTTCCACCACCTGTGCTTCTAATCAAACTGCAGGGGCTGCTGACACAACCTTCTGAGGACTTCCGAGTCCATCAAGGTCAGAGAGCCTATCAGGGCCTGCAACTGCCTTCTTGACTGGAACCAGTCACAGGCAGCCACCCCATTGCCCTTGAACAATATGTTATTCGAAGAGGCTTTGGGTCTCACCGCTGCCCTTGACAGTCCAGACACTTTGGACCTCAACACCAAAGGACAATTCCTCCCTAAGCCAAACATAAAGGGCGATGGTACTCTACACTGGAGCAGATCTTCCCTTCCCATCCACTGCCAGTGGATTTGTATTGGGCAGAGTTTGATGCTCAGCAGGTGAAGTCCATCACTGCATCTGCTGAGGCCTTCAAGGGACTGGAAGAAGATGCCAGGGGATCCTTCCTGATGGCATTGTACTCTGATGTCTCTGTGGCTGCCTTGAGGTCTCTTCTGGATAACCTCAGGGGCTCTATGCATATCACAGATGTTATGTGGGATTGGCTAGACCAGGTGTCACTTCTTGCGGCTTTGTTGTCACGAGTGGTTGACCATTAGGTTCGAACCGCCTGCATGTTGGAGTCTAACAATTGTTTGTTCCAGAGGGATGTATACCTCCAAGGTCAGAGGCTGCTGGACCTGATATTTCACAGCGGCCAAACAGGGCCAGTCTTCTCTGGAGCTTTGTTCAGAGGATGGATGGTGGAAGTCCGTCCCCAGACACAGGACATTCTGGCCTGCTTCGCTGATCAGACTTGCAACAAGGTATTGACCGACTCTGTTTGGTCATGGTCATCCTTGGTCACCTCAGCTCTCAAACCTGGCACTCAGACTGCACCTGCTCAACCTTCAGCTCATGCATTGTCTTCGGTGACACAACTCCTTAGGAAGAGTGGACAGCGATCCGAGAAGGGGAAGTGCTTCAGCAAAGCCAAGAAGTCAGGCAAGCTTCAGGGCTCCTGACACTGGCATGTAAACTGCCAAGTCTCAGGATCCCCCTCTGCCATGCCTTCAGACTCCTTGCAGTGCCCTTTCAGCAGCTGCCTTTTCGGCACAATAAGAGTTCATCCAGGATGATATATTTGTCCTAAACATCCTAAGACATGGCTACTTGCTGCCATTCGGTGGAAACAGGCCTCTGTTAAGACACAAACCCAACTGGTTCACACCACCCGTGACAGAACCCAAAGCATTGGCATTCCGGGAGGAGGTTCAGATGCTTCAGAGCAAATGTGCCATAAAGCTGGTTGAGAATCATGATTCTCCTGACTTCTACAACCTACTTTTCCTTGTCCCCAAGCGGGACAGAGGCTGATGCCCTGTAATAAACCTGTCGATGCTGAACACCTTCCTGGTAGTCCCGCCTTTCAGGATAAAGACCCCCCCCCCCCCCCCCCCGTTAGTGGCAGCAGCGCTGCAGCTCATGGAGTGGATGATGTCCCTGGATCTCAAGGATTTGTTCCACATACCAATGGTAAAGACTTCACAGAAGTATCTGTGCTTTGCATTTTTGGGCCATGTTTACCAGTTCATGGTGCTTCCATTAGGCCTTGCCACAGCACCGCTGGTGTTCATCCAGTTTGGGCAGACAGTTGCTGCTTACCTCCACCAGTCCGCTGTTAGCATTCATGTGTACCTAGATGGGCGCTTCGGCACTGGATTTGCAGCATCATACACAGACTGTTTTGGAACTTTGCCAAATGCTTGGGCCCGATTGTGGACTGAAGCAAGTCCAGTCTTTGGCTGAAGCAAAATTTTGTCTTTCCCAGTCTCAAGTTTGACTTGGTCGCCTACATCTGTCACCCCTTGAAGGACAGGTGTGAGAGACTTCACTCCTTGCTTAAAGCCTTTCTGACTCAAGCGGTTCTCTTGATGCAAGCCCTGTTGGGCTCCCTGTCCTTGATGGACTCCCAGGTCCCACTCAGTTGCCTTCATCATCGCTCATTAAAGCAAGGACTAGCGCTATCATGCCCCAGTGCCAGTCCTCCCCAAGGACCATCTGCACCTTCGATGGTGGACCATTCAAGATCATGTCCAGACAGATGTTGGCTCCTTTTCAGACGCAGCTTACCATCTACATGGATTCTTCTTGGTCCAGGTGGTGAACAAGTGGAGAGATGAACAATGTCTGGCCACTGGCGAATGCACTCCGTGTCTCCCAACATAAACTGGTTGCAACTGGAGGTCATACGCTTGGTGCTCCTCCACTTCCAGGACCTAGTGGAGCACAAACACATCCTCGTGATGTGCCACAATGGGACTGTCATTGCTTACCTCAACCCTCAACTGGCAAGGCAGATCACGCTACCACAGGCTGACAGAGCTGGCTAGATGCATCACTCCATGGTGTGCCAGACATGATGTCTGCATGCACTCTAGGCATGTCTCAAGACATCAAAATGTCCTGGCCAACCAACACTCTAGAAGAGGTCAGCCGGTAGGGACGGAGTGGTTGCTCCACCTATGGGTCATTCAGGCAATGTGGGTCAGATGTGGAACTCCACATGTGGACCTGTTTGTGACATGCGAGAATGCAAAACTACTGGTTTAACTCATTCCACCCTGATGACGCTTTTTCCCGCTAATATCTAAATGTCGTCTGCTAATTTTATTTTACTAATTTAGGGATTATTTTTCAATATTTTGGATGAAACTTGCATGGAAGATCATTCCAAATTATATGCCCATGGTCAACAGCTTTCCTTGGCGCGCTCTGGGCGCAATGCGCCCAGAGCGCGCCAAGGAAAGTTGTTGACTCAGTCTTCTATCAGGGTGGAATGAGTTAAGTCTGGCCAGACCTGGACTCCCAGGCCCTAGTGATGGACACTCTAGCCATGGACTGAAGCAACCTTTGGGTGTACACTTTTCCACCTCCACAGATCCTTCCAAGGGTACTGCGCAAGGTTTGGTCACATGACTGCAATTTGATCCTGGTTGCCCCGTGGCGACCAAGGACACTTTGTCGAATAGACCTTTTGGAATTGAGCATCGCACCTCCACCATGTTTACCAGCATGGCTGAAACTTTTGGTGCAACCGCAGATGAGTGTTTTTCACAGAAACCCTTAAGTCCTCAACCTCGGCGCTTGGCAGTTCTGGTTTCTTGGAATCCGTTGCAGATAGAAATGCTAGAGGTGGGCTTTGATTCTCTTCTCTGACTGTTTATCAGGCATTAGGATCATCAAAAGGGGTTTTCAGACTGGTGTGCCGGTCGGAGAATACATCCTTGGTCCCCATGTATTGTGGACATTGCCGACTTCCTGCTTTATCAGTGGGAAGTCCTTGGCAGAGCTCAAGAACTGTGAAGGGATTCTGATCAGCTATCTCCTCAACCCCCGCAAATATCCCTGACATTTGCAATGGCAGCAATCCTTATTTGTCTGTGCTCATCACATCGTTCTACACCAAAAGACTGGCGTGCCTTGAGGGTTGTCAACGTCCTGTGGGCCCACTGCTGGTGATCGTCTATGTCTTTCCCCAAGCACTACTGTGTGACAGATAATGCTAGAGGAGGGCATGTATGCCATTGTAGGAGTCACAGGCTCCTTTGCCGAGGATCCCGATACCTGTCGTTAGGCTTCCCAGTCCCATCACGGCAGCCACCATGCTCCACTTTATGGCGCCCTTGTGGTTTAAACTTGATGCAGTCAATAGGTCGGCACACTTCTTAGTGGGCCTCCTCTGTTAAATTGACCTGATCTCGGACTTGTATCAGGCAGTCGTTCCTGCTCTCCTAGCTCAGTTTCAACCGGTTGACTCAGGTGTTTGCTGCCCCATGGAACCATATACCAGCCTCACTCCCATTTAACAGCAGTGTTCTCACCAGGCACCTACAGCCGGTTAGATCGACCAGCTATCTTACCCTTAAGCTGGTGTGGAAAAAATATTGTGGTGAAAATTCTTAAATTTAAATAATTCTCAAAGTGAATAAAAAGGAAATAAAATGTCAGGAGTCGGTGGCCATAAAATAATGTTTCTGTCCGAAAAATTGAGTTGCCGGTTGTGTTAGCATATTTGACTGAGTCTAAAGCGCACGTGAAAGAATGCTTCTTTTCGGTTGGAAAACTGAACACTCAACAAATGCCATGGCCTGTCTGCACTTGTCCGCATAGTGCCACTTGCGCGATAAAATTGTCTGGTTGTCAAGCAAGCCAAAATGGCGACAAGCCGAAAGCAACCAGGACTCATTACCAATTTCTTTCCCAAGAAACCAAAAAATCAGTGTGAACTGCATGAAAAGCTGGATGCCCCAGCCATTTTGCATCAGAGCTCGTGCCCCGTCAATGGAGTGCAGGGAAAGATAAATGCAAATGCTGAGAGTGTCACAGACCACCACGTTGTAGATGACGATGCGATGCAGACGACAAGTTCCACTTCAAGATAACACCTGAAGACCATCATCGACCACGGAAACAGAAGACAGTGAAATATGAGGAAAATATGGACTTGTGGCAGAAGGACTTTCCTTGGCTAGTGATCGACCCCACGAAAAGAGAACTGTTTTGTTCACTGTGTAAGAAATACGATGCAAGGGCCAAGAATGGGTCGGGGGTGTGGAACAATGAACCTTGCATGCGGTTCAGGAGGGCCAGCTGCAAAGACCATGCTCTGACATCCATGCATGCAGAGGGAGGCAGAGAGCATAATGTCATGTTGAAAGTAATACAAGCATAATGAATTGATTCTTTGTAGAGAGGTTACTTTTCAATTTTCTTTGGCTTGCCTCTTTGAAAAAAAAAAAGTTGCTGTTACCAGTACTGATATACAGGTGAGCAACCAAGTACCAATTCAAAACTGATTGATGATAAATAACAAAATGATCCATTAATTCATAGATAATTATGCTGCTTGCCCTTTGATTAAGTGTATTTCCTTAAATGATTTGAGAAAATCTGAGATGGGAAGGTAAAGTGCCCTATATATTCTTCAGATTTTTGCTTAGACAAAGCAATTTTTTGATGTTTTAAATGCATAAAAATGATACTTTCAGAGACCTATTTTAAAAAAATTTTCCCCTCCAGGAGCGGGGATTCCCCCCTCCCAGACCCTTCCGCCGCTCGGTCGCATGGCTCCCTCACAATGACACAACCAGCTATAACAAATTCCTGAAGAAAACACTGACCAGTGCCCACCAGTTTCACGACTAGGCTCTGTTCGATTTCCAGGTCAGAAGGAGTAGAAACAGACAGTGTCTACCCACCAGGTGAACAGCTACCATGTTGGTGGGCAAGTTCTGCAGGGTTCAGTGCAGTCCCATGCTGGTTGGTAAAGAGGGTTTCCGCCAGATTCTGCTGATGGCGGCCTCGACTCCATATACCTCTGAGGTTTTTCTTAGATAAGTCGCCTGCTCACACAGACCGATGCCCCCCCTCCCCCCACCCAATGTCTGTCCCGTCTGTCACTTGTGGTCAGTATGCCAGTAATATTACAGCCTCTGCCTTTGCATCTGTAAATCGGCAATTGTAGTCCAGAGGTAACGGTACATAACAAATACATAAATTTTTAGTAATTTTGGTATTAGTTAGTATACTTACCTCAACCAACCTGATCACCTCTCTTCCTTTCTCACAACTGATGTCAACTGACCACTTATCAAAAGAGGAAGGATGATCGGGGAGCATGCGCACCAGGAGTCATCCTCGGATCCACAGGAACCGAGAGATGGTGTCATGGGACCGTCAGGTTTTTGGGAACACTCAAGTAAGTGAACTCAACTCAATTGTCTTGTCCGTTATGCCATGACACAGAGGTCTTGGCAATGGTGGTCATGAGGTAAGTATACGTACTATTACCAAAATTACATAAAATTTCACATTTTACAAAACCAGATTTATCAATTTAAATAATAATATACAGTTTGTTTAATCTCTGTTTTTTCACTATTTATGAATTTGGTCCTGTATTTTTCTTTTTCACTCCCCCAAACTTTAGAGTTTGCTGTAGAATACATCAACAATATATTAGCAACTGGAATTGTCAGTCCCCCCCCCCCTTCATTGTGTAAGTCAAACTTCAGAATTGATTTGACAAATCGTAACCACCTATACTCATTCTGTTCCATGTAGTTTTCCCCAGTAAAAGTACTAAAACACGTCAACACTTTCGCTACTTTGATCAAATTTATTGCGGTGGAACTGGCATTTCAATAAAACTGGCTGGCACACGACAAGATCCGTGCTTTTTCTTTATTTTCTTGGAAATTGGGGTATTGAAACCAAAAATTTATATAATCTTTTAGACTCTCCCCCCCCCCCCCTAACTTGCGGCTCACAGAAAATCATGCATCGAAGGTGAATTGGGTAGCTTCCCTCTGGTTAGCAGTTGCCCTCTGTGGTAAAATGTTGTTATTTTGAATATTCTAATCGATTTTTGTTCAAGACATCAATATCTCTTCCCACCTCCCTCATATGACATAAGGAAGAGGATTTCGCCGCAAGCAACGGCCCTCATCAAGCCAGCCTCCGAGTCCAATGGCAAAAGGAGACAATTCTGATCATTCTCAACACTCAAACATACACATACGTATAGCATCATCAAGCCATTTAACATTGCCTTTGCATTACAAGTTTCATGGAAGTATATCGACAAAATATACGTCTACCTGTTTGTTAACACTTCAATTGCCTGCTGTTAGTGTTACTACCGTCTTGATCATTCCACTGGCACTGTACTAAAACTGGGTCCACACGAGGCGGTCTTTAACCCACGTGACGTCAAATGTGCTATTTTTAACCTCGCCAGACAGTTCTTTCCATGGTCACCAGATGTCACTAGCCATCTACACTAGCCATCGCTGCAGCACCATCATTCAGGCTTTCATTTTCAACCCAGACAGGGAGAAAGTAAATGAGACGTTCCAAGCAGACAACAAAACTTGTGATTACACACGAGATGTTACCTCCCGAGTTATAATTGCAATCCATTTAATCACGCACTGTATTTTGCAAGGATTTCTCAACTGCATAGTCAGTATTCTGTTAACTGTAGTCCACTTGCACTGAAACTCAGCATGGCCTGGCTTATTGGATATGAACACGTACAGTTTTGGGGGCAGGCATATCATTAAAGTGTGTGTGTGTGTCAACACACACTTTTCTGTTTTTCCTGAAATTCTTTTTTTTTTCTTTCTGCTTTATCAGTGAATTTGTCCGAGAGTTTTCTCTGACACTTTTTTTTTTTTTTTTTTAATTAATTTTTTTTCCAACATATTTATTTTCAGTATCTGTCTTCCATTTTGTCATTCGATTGTCGACAGGCCAACCGGATGATTACAAGTTTTTGACAAACGTTTTCAATTTCAAATAGAATTTGCTATCTAATTTTTCCATAACAGATACTCTATACTTTATTTCTTTTCTAAATAAGACATAAGCATCTATCTTTTTTTCTGTTCCCATACAATAACTTTTCTGACACTATTATACATAGAAACTCCAAACTTGGCATGATTGTACAAGGAGTTGGGCCTTTTTATGCAGAGGAATAAAGATGATTAAAATTATGCAAATTAGGGGTATTTGAAATTTTAAATCTTGAATATCTATAAAAGTATAATAGATAAAGATATCATTCCAATTTCTACAAGAGGATTATTGACCATTGCGCATCTATGGAATTTAAAACAAAAGTTGTAGCAATTTAAATTATGCTAATTCGCAGCATTTGAAACTTTAAATCTTGAATATCATCAAAACTCTTATAGATAAAAATGTCATTTCAACTTGTATACTAGAGGTTGTGCATGTAATGAATCTAAAACAAAAGTTGTAGTAATATAAATTATGCTAAGTAGCACCATTAGAAATTTTAAATCTTGCATAGCTTCAAAGCTATTATAGATAGAGAAGCAATTCCAACTTCTACTCCTGTGTTATGGACTAGTTGTACATTGCCTTACCAATATGCTTTGAAGACACACACTGATTTGCTATGCAGCAAATCATCTTTCCTAGTTATAATATAGTGTCACAAATAGCTACCATTTTGTCCGAGGTTGGACTAGATAATGGAAATTGTAGAGATAATGGTGACTGGATCTACCCATTATGTAAGTGGTACACGCAAAAGTACTTGTGTGTGTGTTTCAAAGATATTGACGAAATGTCATCCTTGTCATATTACAAATTGATATTAGTATTCCACGCATGGAGAAAGATACGCTACATGTTCAACTTCAAGGTAAATGACATCAAGGGTATTACACTAAAATTTATGGCTAGAACCAGATGTCTAGGATTGGAAAAAGCGTAACAAAGATGGGATTTGTCCAAAGAAATTTGTGAAATACTATGTAATCAAGGTATAGAAGATTTCTTTCATTTTTCTTTCACCCGTGAACACTCCAAGGAAATAAGAACAAAGATTTGGCGCAACTTGGAAAAAGTCTGTTGTCACATGGTTATACCCAAGTATGGGAGCATTTTACTCGCTCTTCCTTAACTGCAAAATTTTTGCTACTCTTTGGAATATCATTCAATTACGACCATACTATCAATGATATAGTTGACAGTTCTTGTAAAACTTTCCTAAAAGAAGCATAGCATTGCCGTATGGTAGATCTTGAAAGTGCTGGCTGTGACACTTCTATGTAGATTCTTAAAATTAACAGTGATACTCAGCTAATGTATATATATATATATATATATATATATATATATATATATATATATATATTCTTACTTCTCCTGGACTTCTTGCATTTTGAACCATAATGCAAGCTGTCATCGGTTTGAGGGTAATAAATTTCTGTTGAGATATATTATTTCAAAATTGAAGAAAGGTGGGTGCTCGTCTTTGCGGTCTGCGGTACCTCCTGGCTTTTATACTGTGTTCTTTTCAGGTTGGATGTTGTGCAGGTACCTTTTGAAATAAGGGGAGTGATTCGTGATTTTCAGAATTTCACGAGTCTGTTTTTTCGAGACGAGGTGAGGTTTATATTGGTTTAAACATATCATATTTCAAAGAAACATGGATTAAGAAAACAAGGTGATGTTTATATTATAATAATGGGTATTTTTCCGGTAACCGGAAGAATAGCCATCGAGGAAAGGTTTTCGGTTGTCGGAACAATCAAGGACGTGTTATCTATAACACGTCCCTGGAACAATAGACCAGTCACTGACCAAATGATTTTGTTCCGGTATCCGGAAGAATAACCACCGGGAATTAAGGTTTACGGTAACCGGAACGATAGCCCAGCCACTGACCAAACACTATTGTTCCGGTAAGCATAAACGTAAAGTTGCAGGAGCTATACAGGGACAGGACGCTGGGCCTCCATGTGATTTGCCAGCTCTGGCCCAAGGCTAATTGATCTTATCCTCCATGCTTGGGCCAAGCATGGAGGATAAGATCAATTATTATTATCATTATTATTATTATTATCATTATTATTATTATTATTATTATTATTATTATTATTATTATTATTATTATTATTATTATTATTATTATTATTATTATTAATTTATAGGGCATTGCCTACACGTTAACACCATAACAAAGGGCAAAAACATGGCGAGGTTGCGGGCTCCAAATGACATTTGCGAACATTCGTGGCCCGCAAATGACTGGAAGCGACGGGAACCAGTATTCTCTGAATATATTTATTTTCACGGTTTTTGCATTTTGAAACTTTAACTTCACTATTTTTGTTATAATTCCTATCGATGCCATGTTAAAATATATATTTCATTGGGTTCTTTTTTTCTCGTTTTTGAAGCATCAACAAAATAAGCGAAAATAAGAACACATCGAAATTAAATGAATTCACAGTATTTTACTCTAATAACTAGTCACCTTCCATTTCAAAAACATTATTGGAGGAAAGTCTCCTATTAAACTTCAATAGGCATACTTTTAAGTTAACATTTTGTTATTTGAAAAATGTAAAGCTACTTGTATCTTTACTTTACAATGATTTATATTGTGGTCTTTTTCTTTCCGTTATTAGGCTCTCTCGCTCTCTCTCTCTCTCTCTCTCTCTCTCTCTATATATATATATATATGGCCTCTATTGATATTGTAATATGCATTAAATGATAATTGACCTTGAAAATACTGCAAATGAAGAATAGCAGTAATAATGTTTGGTTTTATGTCAATGGGATCATTGTGCGGCCCTTTTTATATGCGATTTGCGGCGCCCCAGTGGTCTTTGCACCCGCCGCTTCGCGTCGCGCCCAACTGATCATTGTCGGGCCGCAAATGCTTCACCACCCGCCCTCCCTCCCCTATTGCCGGCAAAACAAATATTTTTGTTTGAATTGCCCTTGGTCGTGAGGCTTCTGTCGATAAGCCTAATTTTCTTGAAACGATACTAAGCTGAACAAACTCGTTTTATTACTTTCAAAAGTGGACTTCAAAATGTTATTTTCGAGCTTGTTTGGACAAACATCATTATTTTTCAATCATTGGATTACCCTGAATCTAGCCAATTTTTTGGGAAAAAAAAACAGATTACAAAAAAGAATATGCAGACAGCAACTTTATCAATGATTTTGACAGCTCAGCAATTGAAAGTTATGATTAGCCTATGGTGGAACTGCGACCAAGATCGCCATCTGTCGCACTGGAAAAAAGAACCATGAGGGGTCTGCATGGTTTGCCACGTTTCAAAGCAGCTTCAGTCGCATTATAATCCCGCCTAGAATTATACTGTAGAATTCCACTTCTAACTCATAGGACATGCATATCAATTTACGAATAGCATCTGTCAACTTTTTTAAAGCATTGAACTCCATCTCCGTGCATCATTATAGCCTAACTGCCCGCGTCGCTTGATTGCAGTTAATGCTCATCCAATGCACTGGTCAGTGCTGAGTATGGAATCAAAGGGTGCACAAGGCTCCAAGTCTCCCGAAAAATCGGAAGATCTCCCGACTTTTTGCACTTATTTTGCAAACTGTCCCGATAATTAAAAAGTCTCCCGATTTTTTTCTTATCTTAATTATTTTATGTAATGAATTGCGTGTAGAATTGTTTTAATTTATTGTTCAACGCACGCAGCAGTGATTAACAGAACATTTTTGAGAAAGAAGACTTAAAATACCCTTTTAATTGGATTTGCACGCAGCTCTGATTTAAGGAACATTTTGGAGAAAGAGGACTCATGATGCCTTATTTATTGAATATATTTGAGTGCAATGCAATGATGAACACATTCATGACTTACAAAAGGGTCATCTAGAAACAATCTTTTTGATTTTTATGATGAAATGTGTAGTGGTACACACAGGAAGGAAAGACTTACATCCAAAAAGACTGTTGCAGTTTTGTGATGAAATGTGTAGTGATAAATATACGGGGAAGACTTAAGAAAGGATGCCGACCAGAAATATTTCTTAGATTTTTGTGCCGTGTAAGGTGTAAATTTTAGCGCTTAATTTATTATCTTAAATTTTTATTGAACTGAATCCGAAGATATTAGTTGTGAGTGGCAGTGTTGACTGATTTTAGCAGATATGATTAATACAAAATGCCAAGGAACAGAAAAAAAGTGATTACACAAATAGAAATATATGAACTGCACCATGATACCAGCATTATGGTAACCGGCACGAATTTCAGGGAATAAACTTAAAAGTGTCAAGGTGCTGATTAGTGACAGCAATTAAACATAATTTTGTTGTAGATATGCATTGGATTTTGTTCATTTTTTACAGGAAAAACCTCCCTTTGAAAGACCATGAAATGGTCCTGAAATGGCTCAGAATGCAGCAAATTAAGCCCAGATTGCAAAACTTTTCTGACCCCCATAGGATAGATTCGCGCCTTCGGCCCTCGCATAAAAAATTCTCCCTATTTCCAACAATCTATGAAGAGGCATCTCCCTCTTTTGTCCTACTCCTATACTTGGAGCTTATGGAAGTGATATTATTGCCCGAAGGTATTTGCCCCACGACCGTAAGAATAACCCATGCTGGTCGGGTTGTTTATTACTCCGGCTTCCCGAACGCTAAACCACTTCGTCATAATTATTATAGCATGCATGCACAGCATTCATGTTTGTTAACGGAATTAATCTGCTGAATACTTCAACTTCTATGGTTTATACTTGTATTTCATCAATGAATTCAAAGGAAATGTACAGGCGCACCATGAAATAACCCCGTTTTATTGGTGCCCCTGTTGTAAAGGGGTAGTTTTCCAAATAAATTATTATTATAGTGAGTGGGTGAAGCAGCAAGGAAACTAGAAATCCGGCGTCTACCCGGCAGTCTGTCAAGCAGAGTTAGAAGCAGGCACAGAAAAATGTGAGGATGTTGAGCGATAGGAAAAAAAAACCCATGAAAATAGGATATATGTCAATTGCAGGGGATATAGGAATAAGGTGGCAGAGATAGGAGATGTAACAGAAGGAGGTAATGGACATTGCAACACTAGCAGAAACGCATATCAAAAAGGAAGAAATTAGTACAGTAACATGCCCAGCAGGTATTAATTGATTGGTAAGGGGAGAGAAAGTGGACAAAGGAAAGGAAGAGGAGTAAGGTTCTTGACCGGTGGGGGTGGGTGGGTGAGTGGGTATTCCCACTAGGCCTACTTGACATTACGGGTAAGCTCCGAAGGAGAGACCCCATTTTAGACCACTTGTCGCTCTCAAAGACACCCCCCCTTTTTTTTTTTTTTCAAACCATCGAACCTAAAGGACCTATGTTTTTAATACTGTCGCTTCCAAAGACCCCCATAAATTGTACTCTGGCTCCATTACGGCTCTTTTTCCCTTATGGCATGTGCACTTCTACCCTTGGACTGTGTCAATACCAGCTCCCAAAGACCCCTCTATTTTCTTATTGATTAGCTCCCATTGGGTCTGTGTTTCATACCTTCAGTGGAGCATATCCACCCTAACATATGGGTAGTGCCCACCCCGAGGTTCTCGATAACGAAGGGGGAAAAGTAGCACGAGATATGACAAGATTCATTGGGAAGAGGACGGGGAAGAGACAGCACAGTGAAAAATGAGATGCAGTGGATAGGAATAGTCAAATGAGAATAAGGCAGCAGTAAGTGTAGTGCACGAGGGCTGTTCATTAAACATTTTTCCCCTAACCCACTTCTGATTACAGTAGGAGGCTGAAATTGCACATGTATACTACTTATCTGTTTAGGTTACATGGCAATTTGCAGCTCTGAACTCTACCCACTTTCTCTTTTACTGGTGGTAAAGTGCAATGCTAAGGTGTGATAATGGGGCCAGTTGAATATAAAGCAGTCATCAGGTTCCTGTATTTGAAAGCCGTACACCAAAGGAAATATTCGATGAGATGAAAGAGACTTTTAGGGGAGGATGTCCCATCGTGTGTCAAGCACTGGCATCGCCAATTCAAGTGTGGTCGCGCATCTGTGGAAACGGCTCCCATTCCCGGGCGACCACACTGTGCCATTGATGAAACCATGTTGGAGGATCGCCGCATAACGGTCCGCCAACTAGCAAGCACAAGATGTTAAGATCAGCGTAGGGTCTGTGGGGAAAAAAAATCATCCATGCCCATTTGCATATGCAAAAGTTGTCTGTGCGCTGGATTCCCCGATTGCTTGCACCTTTCCAGAAGGAGAGAGTGAAGTGCTCTCAGTCTCTTTTGGCAGTTTGCCAAGACCAGGAGGACTTTTTCGCCGGACTGATTTCGCAGAATGAAGCATAGTTCCAACACTAAGACCCAGAGACCAAAGTACAGTCAAAGCCATGGAAGCATTGGGACTCACCACCTCCAAGAAGGCAGTGTCCAACCCTATGCTGGCTAGGTCATGCTCAGTTTTTTTGGGACCAGTGCGGAGAAGTGCTGATGGATTCCCTGGCAAAGGCTACCACAATTACTGGGGCATACTACGCTTCACTTCTGCAGAAATTGAGACGCCATAAAAAAAAAAAGAGAGAGAGAGCGAGAGAGAGGTGTGGCATACTGACCAAAGGTGTTCACCTCATGCAAGACATTGCCCCTGTTCACAACGCACACATAGTGTGAGTTGTGAACAGGGGCATTCTCTCAGAGGGAAGCACGGTCCTGCGGCTATGGAATCCTTCCTCTCCAGATCTGGCACCATCTGACTTCCACCTCTTTCCAAATATGAAGTTATTTTTGAAGGGTATGCACTTCCCAGACGATGCAACACTGATTTCTGAGGTCAAGTCATGGCTTCTCGGGTAACCTGCACACGTCTACAGGCTAGGGCTTCACAGCTACATAAAGTGATGGGAGAAGTGTTTCACCTAATTACTTCAAAATGCAAAGGAGGAAGCTATACGTATTGCTGAAAGTGGAGGGACCTCATGGATATCATTCTTGAAGAGTTGTTGTGGAAAACTAAAACTGAGTCTGAGTGATATTATCCCCCGGAATATAGAAGAAATAAAGTATAAGCTCAAGGAAAACTATATTGATTTTTGGGAAATGAAAATTGGTCAAAATTTTAATGATGAAGGAAAATTATGCACTTAATCATGTAACAAGAGGGCTGTGTGAACAGCCCGTGCCTCAGCTGATCTTGACATTCATCACACTTGCAGCTCTATGAACTTGGGAAAGGATCAAGGACACCATGTTCTGAGTAAGTCTGACCTTTATAGAAGAACACTTACATGTACAACATCAAAGTTCAAGTAGTTCTCAAGTTATGATGAAGAGTAAAATTCATGTATGTTGCACTGTGACCCCACAAACGAGGTCAAGGTCATTCATGTACTGTCTCAGCATGACCTTCATACACAATAATTAACATGTGTAGCTAACTCAAAACAGATCTCAAGTTATCAAATAAACAGTAAATTTCGTGTCAGTTGTCCTGTGAATTAGCATTAGAATGCCCATTGACTTACATAGTAATCAATAGGAAAGCTCCACTGACTGGTAAGTACCGTAATTGAAAATCCTTAAAAATCAGGAATCCAAAGCAGTGCCACCTACTAAACAACTGTTTGACCCTTCCACAACAACATATCCATCACATTTCAGCTTAATCTGAGAGACAGTTCTGAAAACAAGTGAAAAATAGCAAAACCATACAAAAAATTCATAAAAAAAATTGCAGCGCCACCTGGTGAACAAATTGGGAACTAGGTGTCCCTGGGAGTGTCTATGAACAATATCAAAGCAATTGGGTGAGCGGTTTCAGATGAGAAGAATTTTGAAGGTTTGCCCCCCCCCAAAAAACAAACAAATTCATAAAAAATCCAAAAATCAATAGAGCATGACCATTTGAACACACTTGATAGAGATCCACCCAAGGCACATCCCCACCAAGTTTGAAGTAAATCTGGTCAATATTAATTAAGTTATGACCATGACAAGAAATTCCCATGTTAAACTTTCCTATTAAAACTTTTGTAGAGATTTCTGAAAAAAAAATCATAAAAAAATCCAAATTCATTGGAACATGACCATTGGAACAAACCTGGCAGACATCCACCCAAGGTACATTGCCACCAAGTTTGAAGCAAATCTGGATGATGGTTTTGGAGAAAAAGTCGAAAATGTAAATTAGCATTAGATGCCCATTGACTTGCATGGTAATAATAGTAAAGGTGCATTCAAAAAAAATATAAAAATCAATGGAGCGTGACCATTTGAACAACTTGGTAGAGATCCACTCAAGGTGTATCCCCACCAAGTTTGAAGTCAATCTGGATGACGGTTTTGGAGAAGAAGTCCAAAATGTGAATTAGCATTAGAATGCCCATTGACTTCCATAGTAATCAATAGGAAAGCTGCATTGACCAACAAGTACCACAATTGAAAAAATCGTTAAAAATCAGGAATCCGCAGCATTCCCACATAGTGAACAACTTTGTTTGACCCTTCTACAAGGAACATATCCACCATGTTTCAGCTTAATCTGAGTGACGGTTCTGGAGAAGAAGTCGAAAATGGCTATAACACACAAAAATTCATAAAGAATTAGGAAAAAATCGCAGCGCCACCTGGTGAACAAATTAAGAACTACGAGTCCCAGGGAGTGTTCCTGTGTGATATCAAAGCAATTGGGTAAGCGGTTTCGGAGAAGAAGATTTTTTAAGATTTACCCAAAAAAGAACAAAAAAAATCATTAAAAATCCAAAAATCACTGGACCATGACCAATTGAACAAACTTGGTAGAGACCCACCCAAGGCACATCTCCACCAAGTTTAAAGTGAATCTGGCTGACGGTTTTTGAGAAGAAGTCGAAAATGTGAATTGTGGACGACGGACGGACGGACGACGGACGACGGACCCTCAAAAAACCTCAGCTGACTGACAAGTCAGCTGAGGTAAAAAGGAGAGATCATAGAGTAGCACTAACGAAGTTAAGAATAAGTGCACACAAACTCGAAATAGAAGTGGGGAGATACTCCAGACCAGTGACTCCAAGGGGGGATAGAATCTGTAGATTTTGCATGAAAAGTAATATATATACTGTTGAAAGTGAACTTCATTTTCTAGTTGAATGTCCCCTTATAAGAAATATGAGAGATGAGACATGGAAGGTGGTTGAGAAAGAATGTACATATTTCAAGTCAATGAGCGATGAAGATAAATTTTATTACCTTGTAAATGCTGAAGGGGATCTAATAAGAAGAGTCACAAGACTATGTGATGAAGGTTTCAGAATAAAGGCAAAACATCATGAACCACAACGCTGCACCCATCCAAATTTAGTGAATGGATCGTGATTTTTGAAATCCTTGTGTATATATATTTTTATTTTATTTTCTTTTTCAGTTTATAGACTATAGCTGTTATTTATAGACTTTAATTGTTATTAGTGATTATACCAAGGTATGACGTCCTTTGGACTACCTTTTCTTTCACATCTGTACTTCACTTGGCCCCTAGAGGGCGCGAATGTGGAATAAAGTTTTGTATCTTTGTACCTATGTAGAGAAGGACAAATAAGTAATGCCAAGTTTCTCTGAATCCACAGGAAGTGGGCCAGGGGAAATCTTTAATGAACAACCCTCGTAAGTGGGTCACGTGGGTTTACCCAATGAATGGAAGGACCAGAATGATAATTGGTGACATTCAGCAGCAGGGCTACCAGCTTATGATAGCTGGGGATTTTAATGTGCACATATATTGGAAATGGAATGAGTGAAATTGAGGGAGCGGATAGCGGGATCAATGGAAATGGAACCAGGTTACTGAATTTCTCAAGAGAATTTGGTCTAAGGACACTTAATGCAGATGTACAATGCAAAGGAAAGTGGACATGGGCATCTGGTGAAAGGCAGACAATAATCAATATTTTAATGGACATTAAAATGACACAAACATGCGAAATGGATGAGGATGGTAGGTTGGATCATAGTCTCGATTAACAGTGTCAAAGAAACAGAGGGGGGACTAAATGGGTATGGAACATAAATGCAGAAACAGACTGGACAGGATTCAGACCAGGAAGCGGGTACCTGACCATACCTTCACATTGACCCAAGTGTTACAATTGGCAAGACAATGGTGGAAGAAACTCTTCATGGGTTTCTGAGATGCGAAGAGACCTAATGACAGGGTATGGAGAGATGTCCTATGGGAAAAACTAAGTGGACTAGGATTTGGTGGAAATTTTCTCAAAATTCTGAAAGCGTATGAAAAAAAAAGTACAGACCCATATCTTTTACATGGATTGCGAAGCAGGCCAAGCCAAGCCTATATTAATCACTCTCCATGGCACAGATGGTGGCGTATACTTTCCTACCTACGTTTGGTGGAGGAAACCGAAGGACTCGGAGAAAACCACCGTGCACAGTCAGAGTGGCAGGAACTCTTTCCACATGCTTCCCCGGCCACAGAGATGAAAGGTGAGCGGGTTGCAGCTCTGCCAACCGTGCACCCGTGCGTTGTATGAAAATGTAGACTGTACACTTTCATTAGGAAAGGTAGAAGAGAATGCACTTCTGGATACAGGCCTAAAGCAGGGATGTGTGCTGTCCCCAATTTTGTTTGCTCTGTATATTAAGGAGTTGGGGGGATCAGTTAATAGACTGTGATAAGAAAAAAAAGGTAGCTGATCTGAAAATCCCAGGTTTACTTTTTGCAGATGACATTGTACTTACGACAGAGTCTCAGAAAGAACTACAAAATATGCTGAAAATAGCAGGGGAGTATGGGAATAAAAAGTTAGAATTTAGTAAGAACAAGAGTAAAGTTATGACTCTTGGGAAGAAACTGGATGGAATACGAAATGGAGATTTGGGAAGTTTTAAATTCCAGAAGGTAGAGAACAGATGCTTGAAACTGGGGAGGTCCATGAGTATGGATACCTAAGCGTCAAGACAAAAGCAACAGGTAAAGGCATGTTCAGGTATCAGGTGGGGGAAGATAAAACAGGAAGTAAATTGTATGCAGGGAATGATAAAAGCTATGGCACTGAATGGTTCCAACACAACAAGGGCAGTATGTGATAGTTGCAATACCAGGAATAATATATGGCTTAGATGAGATTTCAATAAGTAAAGCAAATATCCAGGAAGTGGAGAAAACACAGAATGAGATTGGAAAATGGATTTTTTGGAGCACCACCATGTACAGCAAAAGCAGTTATGAGTTAAGATAGAATAAAATCAGACAGGATTGCCAAAGCAAAGTTCAAGTACTGCTGGTATCTGCAAGCAGTACGTGAAGACAGGGGGTGCTGGAACGTTTACAATAGGGTAGTCAAGGAACAAACAAGATGGGTCAAAAACAGATAAGTTAACAGAGAGACATGAATCGAAAGGATATGATGAGGTTGAGGATTGGAAAGTGTATATAGATAAAGAGCACATTAAAAGCATACAAGGTATTAGAAAAGCTATAGAAAAGTGTGTCGGGATGGAGGGGAGGGATCCAGGTTTCTTTTTCAAAGTAGGGCAAAAGTAATCAATCTCAAAAAAAAAAAAAAAAAAAAAAAAAAAAAAAAAAAAAAAAAAAAAAAAAAGTGGACATGTAGTAATGGAAAATTTGAGGAAAAAAAACCCCCAAAAAGTGGACATGTAGTAATGGAAAATTTGAGACCAGAGGCAAACCAGACAGTGGATCATTGGCTGTTGTGGTATGATGCATATAGGGATATAAGGTAAGCTTTTTTTCAGCAAGTGGCACAGGGAAAATTATAACTGCTAGGGTGTACAAGAGGTTTGGTGTTAAGAGGAAGAGGAACATGTAGCATGGGCTTTTAAATTTGAAGGCTTGCTTTCTGGGATGCAGGAAAGGTATTGTAGGTAGGATGTGAAAGAAAAGAAAAGAAAAGAAGAGAAGAGAAGAGGGAAGAGAAGAGAAAAGAAGAGAAGAGAAGAGAAGGGAAGAGAAGGGAAGGGAAGGGAAGGGAAGGGAAGGGAAGGGAGGGGAGGGGAGGGGAGGGGAGGGGAGAGAAAAGAAAAATGAAATGAAATGATACAGCTAGACAGCAACAGGGTAAATTAGAATTCCACAGTACAGAGAGGAAAGGGGAAGGGTGGTAGCACTCATAAGGGCTCACATGACCATTGATATAACAAGTTTCAACAGTTTTCCCTGGAGAATCTATACATATATTTGTGATTTACCTAAGTCAGTTGTACATTGCAATTATCAAAATGGGTCAGACAAAAATAAAGCTGAAATCATGCAGTAAATTTTGTGGTCCCTTTGTTTCTATTCACAAGCCTGGGATATTCTGGGCACAAAATAGAAGATGTCAACAAAATATATGTAGCTGAAAACTTTGATTCTGAGCATGATAAATAGAATGAGCAGTAAAAAATAAGTACTGTCTAGAAAAGAGAATTTATTGGGTCTCTATAAAACATGCAATACAGAATTTAAATGTATCCATTTCTTGGCTTATGGTAAAAAAATACTGGCACCACAAGGCATCTGTGGTGTAATGGACTCCATGGCAGTGGTACTGATTGTTACTGATACAGTAGGTATACAACAGAGTACCTAGTGCTAATAAAAAAAACCCTGTTGCAGACTGTACTGTGCTAATTCTACATATTACGGTAGCACTATAAAATACTGCAAGCAAACTATGATCATATTCATATGTATATATTAAGCCATATTTTGAGTTCATATAACATGTTAAAACATGGCAACCATGGGAATCAGGAGCATCCAACAAAAGTTCCTGAGTTGTCATGAAAATTCAACATACAGGTCAGAAGCCACAATTCTACTTCTCATCCTTTATGGCAAGATGCAGTTTCCCTGTTGACATACATCTATGGAACTCGTAAATACTGAGTAGCATACTTTAAAAAATTGCTAGACACTATACTAAATGCAAATTTCAATAAGTAGTCTAAAAATAAAAATAATTCACTGTACATTTAGTACAAAATATCTTTCACAGCAAACTTTTTACACGCACAACACAGATTGTGAAACAATACTTTTCATGTAAAATTTATAAAGTGTACTTATTACATGCTGCCTGCAATATCTTTACAGGTTTTTTTCAGCTTGTGTCCAGCTCAAAACCTACCAGTATTTACATTAATTAATGCAACTGCAGTGACACTGTGAAGCATACAGTATCTGCATAACAGCATTGTGCAATGAAGTGAACAGGTGAAGCTTTCATGAAAACCCCTGCACACAAACTATCAACATGAGACAGCACTACAGACATCCCTAGAAATAAATAAATTCATCATTACATAATTTATGATATAACCTTGCCTTTGGATCAATAAAATAGGCAAAGAACATTGACCAATTTCTCACAAAAAAGAAAAAAAAGTACTAACGAGTTTTAAGTCTCACCACTGTGTTGTAATTTAAGAACACAAACTTAATTGTATGGTACATATATTTTGTTCATATTACAAAATTTTTGCAGTGCCATCTAAAGTTGATGTCAAATTGACAATGACCTGATTATGTGCAACAAGGAAGTAACATATTTTTCATCCAAAATGTTTTCCTGTCTTCAGAGCCAACCCCAATGAGAGAGAGCATCTGGTTTGAAAGGCCACATATACACCCCTTATGCTATCTTTAATCATTATTTTATGTCTGAAGACAGGGATCACTTTATAAAGGAACAGGGCAGTATTCTCTCAGTATTAACACTACAAATATTTTAAAATATGAAACGCAAAAACATCAAAAACAATTCATGACAGTCATCTTTTTGTACATAATATGTGATACATATATTGCATTATTTCATTGGCAGGAAAATGAAATTTTGGTTTCTGACATGCATGAAACGTTTCCAGACCTGATTTTATTGAAATTCACTGAATTCATTCTGTAGCCTGAAAACTTTTCCTCTTGTTCTCATGTTCACAACATTCACATTACTTCAAAGTCACTTATATCTGAGACAAAGCCAAATTGTGCTGATCCAAACCTACAATAGTTTTATGCTATATTTTTTCCCCTAAAGGCAGAAACTAATTTAAAGGGTCACAATCCACTCTGTACATCAGGATTTCTGCTTTTTTTCTTGGTGGTAACATTGTCTTTTGAATGTGTAACAATATGACTTGGATGTACTTCAATGAAAACTGTACAAATCTCTCCACCCCTCTCAAGCCTGTCCTTGTACGCACGACTTGCACCTCTCCAGGGCTAACAGTGTGACAATCACCCATCCATTTTAAGTCACCTTAGTACACATATGGAATGATCCTGTAAGGCACTCGCTGACAGTAGCGGTCCCAAGCTTGGCCATACTTTTTATGGCATATGGCACTTGCCCCATAGACACGCAGAATCAACGTGGTTAGCTTGAGCAAGAATATGAGATGAGGCACGACGGGCGTCACGCCTGAAACAATATCAAAACTGTCATTATGTCCAGTCTTTTCAAATTTTTATAAGCAAATGATTGAAACTCAAAAGTTTGAAACCAAATGGGAGGGATCTGCAGGATACACTGTTTGGACAATACATCCCATACACAAGCCTTTATCTGGAGCTTTCTGATACATTTTTATAACTTGACCACATGAAAGGGCAAAATGCTGAAGTATTATCTGACAAAACAAAACAAAATTGTTCACAATGATTTACTTTTTCCTATGTAGTACCTGCTTTTGGTAGACTAGAAGAATTTTGTGACATTTTTCCAGATACATTTCTATACTTCTTTCTGGAATTCACTGGTCATTAAACGATGTATGAATGTGACACAGTCTGTGCATAAGTTTTTTTTTAGCGACCAGTCATTTTGGTGATATTTCAACAGGCCTATTTACTTAAATACATATGAAATTTTATGTTATTCTTAACATTTGCCTCTTACCACATGTCAGTGCCCATGCCAAGGCCTGGAGCAGGTCTCCCATGTAATTAGGGTGACGGCACAAACCCCACCAGCCAGACACCAGCAGACGTTTTCCAGTTTGCGTTGGCAAACTTTCCAGATCTGAAATGTACAGCAAAATATAACATTTAGACTCCTGTTATCACATAAATATTCCATAATTTAACAAACTTTTCTTCTTGTATTTTAATCATCAAAAACCCATGGCATGGTTAGAACTGGCAATATACAGAGGTCACGTTTTAATCTCTCAACACAGTACAACATTTTGACTCAACTTTTAAAAAGCTGTTGGTGATATTTTTTTCAAGCTTTTACTATAGCTGTCTAGTCCCTCTAAGTTTTGAAAGATCATGCTTCTTTTCAAAGAATTTGTCACTTTGAACAGGACTGTGACAGTCCTGTGCTAAGCTGATCTTGCCTGCTGAAACCTCAACATTATGGAAGTGCATAATCTTGTGTAATATGAACAAGCTACTTGTGACACTTTTTAAAGTTAGATTTAATGTTTGTTTGACCTATTTTCCATCTTTTGACCACAAGTTTATGGTGAAACAGCAAGCATTATCATCTTTGACATGTACAGTTGGTTAGATGATAGCATCAGTGCAATTTGCAGTTTTGATCCTTTTTACTGATCAAGAGTTCTGATGTACGTGGGAACACTTGTGCGATTCATACAAGGTGATATCAGGCAAGATTGACAATTTGTGAACATGTGGGTAGGAATATATAGTTTCATTAGTCTTATCAAAGGAAGTGCTGCTGAGACCAACCGAAGTTACTGACTAGACTTAGTGATTTGATATTTTACAGGGCATCTCTAATGAATGAAAATTTTTAAGGAAAACAATATAAGCCAAATTTTTGGCTCCATCATGGAAAATACATCTTAATATTTCTTACTGATCTCAGCATATCAATAAACAGCACACCTGATGTGAAAAAAAAGTGAAAAATTAGAAAACCCAAAGAACAGTGTGTGTTGGGATAGAGGGAAGGGATTCAGGTTTCTTTTTCAAAGTAGGGTAGGAGCAATCAATCTCGAAAAGAGGAGAGAGATGTGGACAACAGGTAGTTTTGCACAGCCACTTGAGACCCCTTTGGCCACACCCAATTTTTCAGGAGGTGGACACCAAACAGAGACATATGTGGACGCAAGCAACAGTTCAACAGCTCAAATAATTTAGTGCCTATCACAGTTTCAGTTACACAATTTGTTTATGCAACACACCAGAAACACATACCAGGTGAATAATTTTCCACATTTTGCAAAATCTGAAGATACAAACCATTAGAAAACAGAACTCTTTTCTACAACATCAAGATACACACAAACCATGGTTGTGTAAATTGGCAATGTAAGCTGTGTAATGGCGTGTAGGGGTGTCTTTATTCTTGAAGGTGGAAAATGTCAAAACCTCTACATCTTTATTCACTCAAATCATTGTGTACTACAAGGTTACATGTCATTACCCCTATGAAATACTACTGTCAGCTTTTTATACATATGACACAGATATATCGTACCATGCTTTAGTGGGGTTGTCTTGTATTGGGTACAGTATTTGGTAACATCAAATTATCAATGAGATCATCTAAATGACCCCAGTAAAACATATGTGATTAATTACTGGCACCATATATATGTCTGGGGAAATTCTTCACTGGAAAACCACAAGCAAGTGGTATTTTGTAGAACTATGTGCACCTGTGTTAGCATCTGGGCTTGTTGCCATGGTATTAGCAGACCTTGTTTGCTATGGCAAAAGCCACACTGCATGTATATGTATTAGTCTAACTTCGCAAGCAACAGTCAAGTTTGTTTTTTCAACAAACACCATGAAAAACCCATATACATGTACATGTAAATGAAACAACTGTCCTATATCTGGTAAAATATACAACATACTTCATTGGGCCGACCTTCCTGTCTAGAACTTAGTTATAAAAATCCACCAAGCATATTTAAGTGCTGAATTTAACTTTAACTTATCAAGAAGAAAATGACACATAGAGTACACTTAATTGCTCAGTGCACCTTGAAAATTAGGTCAAGGCCATTCATATTTAAATGTATACTAGACCTTATAAAGAAGTACAATTTTTGCACTAAGAAAGTGCTACAGCTCTTTAAAGCATTTAAAGTTGTCATACAGATATGAAAAACAAAAAGTGCTCTGTGACCTGGAAATAAGGGCAAGGTAATCCATCTTGGAGCAATTTCATTCATAACCACCAAGTGTGAATTAAATCCAGTTCCAGGTTTTAAGTAAAAGATGTTAATTTTTCCAGCCATTAATCTAAATTTGACCTTTCAAGATCCCCGAAGGTCAAAAGTAACAACATCTCAAGCCTCACAGGCACATTCCAGGTAACAATGCAAATAAGAAGCACCATTACCCTTATATAATAATGGAATATGTTTTATGTATACAGGTGCAATAGCTGTCATTAACATTCCACCTCATGAAACTGTGAATAACTAAAACATCCTTCTCAAATGAATGAACTTAAAAACAAGCATACTGACTAAAGCAAACATTTTTTGAAGAAATCACTACTTTTGTGCTGGAGAAGTTGAAAAAAGCTTTACTGTGGGGAAAAAAACAAGAATACTGTGACAGTCCTGTGCTCGGCTTTAATCTTCTGTTGATGTTCCAGGGATTGAGTGCACAAACAAATCACTAATAGGAGCAAGTTCAAGGCGATAAATGTCATAAGTGTTTACACACAGGTACAGATAATGTAAGGCAAAGCATTGCAAAAGTATTTGATATTTTTGCAGTCTTAAATAATGGTATGTTTCTTTGCAAAAAGTGCAGGGTGCTCTACAATTTGGAAGCATATGGGGGAAAAGGGAGCGATCCATATTTCTTTGAAACATGATGAAGCATTTCTATGATTGCTGTATGAGCATGGAACAAAGGATGCATATGACTGTGTCAAAAAACAAATCATCAGGTTTTTGGTTTTCCAAAAATGTATAATTTGTATCACGTTTTGTTAAAATCTATTGATTTATGGAATAATGTTATATATGTCTCCTTGAACTAGTTCTTGATTCTTAAATCATTGTCCCCCCAATTGTGGAGTCTCTCCTTGGGGTTGGGCTTTGCTTACGATGACAGTCCGGTGTATCTGCCAAAGATGACGAACACACCCAGCCTGTGGAGGTGGAGGGTTCCAGGTCAAGGACGGGAAGCTAGACAAGGGCCACACTCCACCCTGCAGCAGCAACGGGTCCCAAGCTGGGGACAGGAACCGGACTAACTGATAAAGTCTCTTGCCTGTCACCCAGTGCCTCAGGTCACCTGAAGATCAATGGTCTGGGCAGGAGACTATAGAGACACCAGAGAATTCACAGGACTTGGCCAGGACCAAGATGGGCACAGGTAGGGACATGGTTGCCCCGTCTTGTGAGTACACACAGCCTTACACCATGCGCCGATGGATCTCGTAGACCAGGAACAGACACCCAAAAATGGGGTGAGGGACCGTGAATGCCTGCTTCTTTGCATTTGTTGCAGTGCAATTGATCCGTCCTCTTTTCCCTTTCACAGGCATGGCTCTTACTGCAGAACTTTGGAGAGTATTCAGCAAGAGGCCGGAGTTTGTTCACCTCAGTATCTCGTGGGTTAGCAATAAACGATGAACCAATAGGAATGCAGGGGAAGATTCTGTGACCACCCAGAATGAGAATCATAGGGTTCATACAGGTTCATGCAAAGTAAATTCAAGGACTTTTTCAAGCACTTAAATCAAGTTTTCAAGGACCAGATCCAGCGATAGAACACAACTGACAAATTGTTTAAATCATCACTTTTCAACCCTCTACTTATAAGACCAATGCATCTTAGTCCACATTTATTATTTATTCCAACCATGTATGAATCAGACTCAATTTTTGAAATAGGCAGTAGACTTTCCACAAAGGTAGAAAGAAGCCTATATGTGGATCATATTATGAGTTTACTGTGAGTTATGTAGGCCTACAGCCAGTATGGGTTGTATTCCTGACATTGACTCTATCTAGTCTACAAAATTGCTACAACTACATATGGGTAAAATTAAACCTGAAGATGTACCTATCCCCATGCACATTTTTCACAAGAATGCCCCAGTTTCCTTTCTAGGAAGGTGATGTACTTTGTTAACTGTATGTTTGATACAGTGTATTTGTCCCTGAAAGTAGGCTGTACATGTAAATAAGGCTCACATAATTGGTTAGGCCTGATTTGATAAGAACTGTCAAACCTACATGGGTTAAAAGGCGGTCAAAAGCAAAAAGATACTTTGTAATTTGCCAGCCACTTCAAAGGAAAATGACAGCAGAATGTGTTCATCTTAATGTGATTCAAGTTCATAAATGCTAAATTTTGTGGAAAATGTTCACATTCCTTGGCAACTTGCCTCATTGGGTGATGCTTAAAAATATAATTCAAGGACTTCTCCAGGACCTTTGTCCAAAATTCTCGATTTCCAAGGCCTTGAAAATGAATGTAGCAAATTCAAGTACTTTCAAGCACTTCAAGGACCTGTGCGAACCCTGCAATCAGGTGTAGGGGTCTGGGTACACTGGGGTCAGGTGCAGGGTTACCCAGGGAGAACACCTTTTGTCTTATCACAGTGTCCAGTCCCACCACATAAGCTCAGCTGACTCAAAGGTCAGCTGAGCTAAATATTAGCAAACCTGTGCGTGTAAATGTGATTGAATGACTACTGGCAACGCTGTTACTTACGGGACAGTGCTGGATCATATGGATTCTTGCGGAATTGATTCTTCTGTGCATTAGACCCACGGAACACAACATACCCAGTTACTACAACAGAAATACAAAAGTGAAATACAGATTTCCGAGGATACACTTGCATCAAAAACTCATCCATACATTTTGAATTAACATGTTGTAATCGGCATTAAATACATAATTGCAGAGCACAATACACACATCTTATTTGACACGTTGCTTACACTTTACTTGTACATGATAAGTTTGTTTTTTCACACAACATTTATACTTTCGAAACCTTTAATGACTTGACTTTTTAAGTTTCAATTACACCTTTCAGGAAACAATGTATACATAATTTTGTTTTCACTGATTATCAGTTTCACAGAAGCATGCGATGTGGCAAAGAGCAGTGTTTGTGTGACAAGATAGGCAGCATTTCTAAGAATGTCCTGAGTTACATCAAATTATGTCAATAATATGATGCTAACTAATGCTGAATGGATTGACAAACCAAAACATGTTCAATAGACCCTGATTTGGATACTTACAGTCAAGAGCCACCAGTCCAACTATCGCATATATACTGTGGTGCTTTGGGTGTTGGTATAGATACAGGGTATGAAGAGAATTGATGAATGGCAAGAGCAGAGTCAACATAATCCGCATATAGCCTACCCCTTCCTGCATGACGTCAAAGGTTGTCATGAGTGCATCCTGTCCAAAAAACAAAAAAAAAGAAGAGAATTATTTAAGGTGAATGTTTGATACTCCACTGTCATTTTAGAACCTTTTTTGTCTTTTTTCCAAAATATCTCTTAACACCCAAAAATTTAAAATCCCTCATGAAGTATAAGTGTACTTGCTTGTGTACCCATGTACCATGCTCCAAAACATATGAAAAAAAAAGGGATTGAAAGTTGCTGTGAAAAAAGAAACACTGATACCCGTATTTTTTTTTCGACTTTGAGATAAAAAAAAAAAAGAAATATTTCCTGAACAAAGGGAAAAAAATAACTTTGTAAAAGATACCAAGTTGTGCTGGTATTATGTTTACTAATGGTTACTTAGTAAAATTCAAATTTTCTATTGAATAGCACAGCTTTTCAAGATCCGTCTTTTCATTAACTAAGTGAAAATAATTAAAACAAAATTACCTCAAACCAAAGTATATCAGCAATAAAGAAGACCTGGAATCCCACGATGAGTACAAGTGCATTGTCCAGCTTAGAGCCATCAGTCTGGAAAGCCTTCAGAAGAAAACCCAGGTCCACCAGAGCCCACATTATCATAAGCACACGTGTACCAAGAAAGACCTTCAGATCTAGCCTGCCACTGAAAAATCTTGGGTTCAGCTCCCGGCCCATGCAGAAATCATATATGACATTCCCTACAAAGTTGATAAACCACATTTAGTTAACCATAAAATTAAAACCTGCCGGTACTTTTGGACCTGTATACACTATGGTGGCAACCTTATCCACAGAGCTCCAACTTTGACACAGCCAGGTGCTTTGCATGTCTGCTCAGTGGTGCTACTTAATTCATAGCCTGGGGGCGACTTCAGTGTTTGATAAAATATGCTTATTCTGGGCCTACTGCCACCAACAACTGGTTATTTCAGGGCATTGTATTCACAATTTTAGATAATGCTCACACTGAAAAAGTCTTATTATATATTTTACATTTCATTTCTCTGACAAATTAAACTTCCCTTAACACTAATCACACAAATATTTTGGATACTATCTCTTCACAATATCCAATCGGGACTAACCCATGGACTTGGCTGCCATTTTGAAAACTGTGATGATCTTGAGGGGTTTATAATATATGAAACCAAACATATATATATTTTGCAAATATTTCAGAGCATCAATGATGATATGATATATGCTGTGGCCGCGATTCACTTTGATATCCAAATCAAAGTTATTTTTGTGTGCCTGCCTGCAATGCATTTCGCCATGTTCAAAATGGTGTTCACCTACTGATTTGCTGGCTCAAGGTGTTGTGTTGCATTTTGATTTGTAACTAACAATGGTAACTGCTTCAAACACAACTGAGCAGGCAGATTAAAGTTAAGATAGGAAGTCATGACTTAAGAGTACTTAAACTACTATTTGGCCTGGTAACTCACAGAGAGGACATTGGAACCTAGCGAAATATTATAATGATCATCCATGGACCTATTATTAGCAAGAGGTCCATGGATCACTGAGCAACTGGGCTTATGCTGTAGCCTGTTTTACAGAACAACTGTGGCAATAAAGCTATGCGGTTTTCCCAGCTCAAGTTTAACCTCCAGTCAAGCTGAAATAAAATGCTGTGTATGAGTTGGCTTTACTGCAAAATAACAGCACAGTCCGCCATTTTCTTGATAAAATCTTTCAACAGGGGCTTCCCTGTTTCACCGAACAACTGTGACTATGCAGATATGCGGTTTCCCTGGCCCAAGCTAACCCTCCAAACAAGTTGAAATAAAATACTGTTTGAGTCGACTTAACTGTTATATAAAGGCAAACAACCGCCAATTTCTCGATAAACTATTTCAGCCAGGGTCAAGCAATATTTATTATGGAAGGGTGGCGTGAAACCATTTTTTTAATAGGGTTAGGCCTTTTAAGCAGGGTGTGGTCGGGTTGCTGGAAGCACATATATATTTTGTTAGACCTTGTGTAACTTGGATATTTTCAAAACATGTTCAAACGGATGTTCTTTCTCCATATACAGATTACCTCCTTTGATGTCAGTTGAGTTGGTTACCTTGGCACAGCCAGAGGCACTTGTATATATTTAAACCACAAAGTACTGATTCTTTAGTACTTGATGCTTTACTCTAAATCAGAACCTGAGTGTTTTTCTTTAAACTCATTCTCAAAAACCAAATAAATGATTCTGCATGTCATTTCATTTTTCAGATATGGAGAAACATTTTTGCTGCCCAGTGGTAGATTTGCATATTTCACACTAGAGAACCACAGGAATTTTTTTTTTTTTTTTTTTTTTTTAAACTTTTTAAGCATGAGTATACAGTCCCTAAAATTGCCTTGCTGACCAACCTGTGTTTCCGCCAGGTGCTCTTTCCTTTCTCTCTGCTTTCCTGGACTTGACAAAGGCAACAATACTGAGAAGGGTACCTAAGACTGTTGCTGCTGACACAAAGTGTATCCAGTGGTCAGATATATATGTAGCTGGCACACCTGCAAAGTGTACCAGGGCCCCACATATGCTGACAGACAACAGTAATGCCAAGAAACCTGAAACATACATTTCATAACAATTATTCAACGTATTATTTTAGAAATTCTGTGTCCCTCTGTACACTTCTTTGTTCATTAACAATAAATTTGGCGGTGTCCAGTTTGTTCTCTCCCTACTCACAAGGGATGTATACTGCTACACCTCATACTCATTTTTAGTCTATACCCCCCCCCCCCCCCCCCCCCGTATTTTGAATTATTTCTAACACTTTGGCGAGTTTGAATATTACCACATAAAAAAAAAAAAACACAAAAAAAACCCAACTTTTTTTCACTGTTTTTGGTTCAACCTAGGTTTACCCCTGATGTACCAAGAAGTATTGAGAACATTATTTCCAATACTTTTAACTGTATGTTTGCTACATGTATCATCAAAACTGATTTTATGACCAGTTAGTTTATTGAAAATCACAAGTCATCAACACGATCTTGACATTACAGTCTGATATATTCAATCTTTGCAGGCAAGAACACTAATTTTCAGCTTGTTTTTCTTCATTTCTATAAAAAAATTTAATTATTTCTTGCACGATCAAAAAAAATTAAAACTACATTTCTTTAGCTCATTTGCTGTCCAGCATCCACAATGAGGAGAGCACAGCAGCTTGCCTTTGCTGCTGTGTTCATAGGAAGCCATTCTTGCCTGTCACAGCCCATTACAAACTACTTGACGACAATGCTACTCGGATGTGAATAAAATTGCTGTGTAATCCACTGTACAACTAGAAAGGTCACAGGGAGTAAACACATGTGCAGGA